>CM030795.1:44355756-44770756 GCA_018127125.1 Rhododendron griersonianum | reverse complement strand
AACTTAAGCTTTTGGGACTACCAGGTATCAGATCAGAGCTCAGGTTGCAAGAGGTCTTGCGTTCAAGTCACTCTGTTCGCATTCTACTTCTCCCCTTCTTATTATGTTTCACTCTATCTATGAAAATTTGCATCTCCACCTGCAAGACGGGGTTGCACGTGAGAGAGGATGTTGAATAGTTTGATATACATTGTTGGCCCATTTCCTAACAGCTTCAGCTTTTGGAACTACTAGTAACTTAACATGCGCATAGGGCTGCAAACGAGCCGAGTCAAACCGAGCTTTACGTTGCTCGAGCTCGGCTCGCATTATATTTAATGGGCACGAGCTCGATTTGAGATGGAATTTTTCGGCTCGAGCTTGGCTCATGAAGCTCGGCAATCCAATGGACTAAGAAGCCTCAACGCCTGGGTTCCTTTTTATAAAGCATCCATGACTGTGAGCGAGCTTGAATCCCTGATGTAGGACTAAAGGAACCAAACAATGCATTTTCCTTTGTGGCATGACACTTGTCCCACATCGACCAAATTAGAACTATGAATTCCTCTCTATAAAGCTAAGCCGTGGACCCAACATCCCTTTTATGTGTGCCGCCCCAGCCAATGGCCAACACGTGGCCCAAGTTTAAATTAAATGCTACGTGTGTACAAACATATAATAATATATTTTTATACCTATATAAAATTATAAATAGGCTCGCGAGCCTATTCTACCGCTCGGGCTCTGCTCGTTAACAAAACGAGCCAAATGTTAAGGCTCGAGCTCGTTCGTTAGTGTACTGAGCTTGAACGAGCTCTTATCGAGTCGAGCCATGAGCCGCTCGCGAGCGGCTCGGCTCATTTGCAGCCCTACATGCGCACGTGTGTGTGAGAGCGGTTTATAACTCCTACTGAAGATATCAGCTGCTGTATAAATCTGCCATGTTGGATGATCACAAAGCTGCAAGGAATTCGGCAAGAGTTTTCTTGCATTTTAGATAATAACTCCATGATCATCCAAAAGGAGATGAAAAAATAGATGGCTAACAAACTAAAGCAAACAGCTTGGCTTCAATTCAACCGAAACTATTCCTTTGAAGGCATCAAACCATTGATCAGAGCAAGAAGAATACCCGTAGAAACGAAGACAATCTCTGTGCAAAGAATGGCCACAACTTGCCACCCTGCTAGCAGCTGCATGGTTTGAAAAACTGAGCTCCAAAAACTTCCCAAAAGACAATCCCCAAGCAGCATCAGACATCACAATTCTTCGGGTTGCCGGTGGGAAACCATTTGTTCTTGGACACTTCAGACACCTGTGCCACATCCAGATCTTTCCTTCCTTTTCACCTGGTAAGAGGTCTTTTTCAGCTGGTAGGGGGTCTGGAAACTTCTTCACCGAAATTGTAAGGGTGCCTTGTCGATGAGTATAACAATGGACGTGTGCTTCTGATGGCATATCACATGATCGGCATCGGTAACTCTGACAAAAAAGTTTAAACTTTCAGAAATGATACTTTTTTCATGTGTTTTCTACTAAACGATATGGTAAACCTGAAACGCGTGCGTATGAGATACAAATGTGTGTACATACATACATAAAGATAGATAGATAGATAGATAGAGAGAGAGAGAGAGAGAGAGAGAGAGAGAGAGAGAGAGAGAAGGAAGGGGTTACCTGATCGAACAAATGGTCTCGTAAGAAGCGGCCCAAAGGTTTATCAAAGTTTCCATAGTATTTGATTCGAAAAAGGTGTGATCTTTCACAGACAGTCCCCTTCCAGACACATCGCGATGATAAGGAAACCAAAATGCTTTGATGGTCGGAAGGCGATGGAGGAAACTCTTCTTTAGAACCTCCTTGTTCCACAGGTAGGTTTACTTCTTGTTGAAACGATGATACCTCTGAACTACCTAGCTCATTTACACTTGCTTCACTGTAGTCATTTTGATAATTTGCAGTAGGAACACCATGACCTGCTGTGCCGGCACGCCGGAAACCACTAGCAATAAGTACATCACCCATGGCATATCGAGCACCGTCAGCTGCAGAAGTTCTTGCCTGTGTAGACTGTTTAGAAACTACTGTACTTCTCTCCTGAGATACATGATAAGGAGAGGACTCATTATGGCAAGGCATTGCAGAGTCTTGCCCTGAAGAAGCAACAAAGGAGGAAACAGTCGAGTTGACGAAGCTTGACGGGGGTCCACTGGAGGAGACCGCATATGAAGCCGGGAAACTGTTGGACCTTTGTGGCTCCCCACAAGGTTGAGGTCCTCCAGTTTTTTCATTGGCAGGGACAGTGAAACCAGGTATAGTTGATATAGATCTGTCAATACCTGATGGTTTAGCTGGAAGTGCCACAGTTATTGGGGAGTTGAATGGTAGTTCTGGAAGGGAGGCTCCCTCATCCGCAAGAAAAGATGTTTCCAGAGCCAAGTGATAAGCTGCAAAAATTCCATACTGGACCACATGCTTCACTTTCTTCAACTCATCCCCATTGGCACCTCTGAGTAATATCTGAAACAAACAGAGGACCCAAATGAGTTTTCCATGGTGGGTCTACCCGATCACACTAAAAGGCACCTCTGCCATATGGAAATATGCCACCATCCCACTAAATACAAAAAATTTGTATAGCATACATGCTGCTTGTAAATTCTACTAAATTAAACAGTAAAGCATGCAGTCCAGTATAAAATTCCTAGTTCCTCTTATTGGTTTTCTCATACTTACAGTGCATCCCAGTGGCTTTGGGCACCCTTCAAAATACATCAATGTCTTCACTAATTTTTTTCCTCCCTGCCCAGCAGTGCCATGTTCTTCTAGAAATCTCTCCACGTGGAACAGGTCACAATATCCCAACTTTTGTGAAGAGAGATGATCAATTGAAGGGACAATCTGAGCACCAGTGCAGCGGGCTATACGCTCCAATAGCGGTCTCTTGATATTGAGAACAAGTGATATGTCTTTTGCAAGAAGGTACTCCTGCGCGAATCGAGAAACTGATTTCTCCACCAAAAGGACATCAGGTTGATGCGCATCAATCTTCGCAACAGCCATTTTTAAATGATCCATTTCCTAGATGAGGATGGGGAACCAATAAGACTAAAGAAGCAAAGAGGGAAAAAAAACTTCTTACAATCCAAAGGTGGATATAGCAAACCAGAATATGATCACAACCTGCTGCAACAGCGTATCGAAACTTGACAAGAGGTTAGAAACCCGTTGGTACTCAAGAGCCCCTCCAAGGATCAACAAGCGAGCTTTCTCTACTTTTGATGTCATCCGCCGATGAGCCACATTTTTCTTACAGACAACTCCTTTGACCACCATGCTACAGGAAAAATAAAAGGGATAGGGGAGGGGAAAAAGGAAAAGGGAGAAGGAGGTTCCAGTTAATGAATGAAGAGAGAAAACTGAGACAACATGAAGAGGTAGATTTTTAGTTTAGATATAAAGTCAATTAAGAATAACAAGAAGAAACCACAAAAGAATACCATCAGATATTGAGAGTTGATCTTATTGAAAAGTGAATACAGGTATGAAATCACGCAAAAACAATGACCACTATTATATAAGAAGCTAATTTCATGACTGCAATGGAGAATGAAGACTGTCCCCGGTATGGACTTAGGCTATGGCATAATGAGGAGAAAGGGATGCTCTCAGACTCAACCCTCTGTTTATACACTTGGCAGCCCGAGCATTTTACCCCTGCAAGAAGTAATTGCATATTGTATGAGCAGTATTTCCTTTCCACTGCTTATTGAGGCCTTTCTAACCTTTATTTTCGTGTCACTCACCGGACGCACACAAATTGACTCTCGTTATATATTTATATCAGCCATCAGGATACAGCTCTTTTCTTCTAGCCCTCCCTGCTAACTACAAGCCATCCAAGAACCCCGAAATTCATAAAAAAAATACACGCGGCATTTTCCATCAATAGGGGATATTTCTCCCTTTAGACAGTCTACGGACCTTTTGATCAAAATTAAAGATTGCACTCTCGCGAAATGAAATCTTTTACTAGTCTATAATTTGCCAGTATGGAACAATCAAGTGACCCATAGCCTAAATGGCTGTCGAATTAATCATGTAAGTTCAGAATTGGTTTCACTAAACTGCAATACAAAGATCAACCCATAATAAGTGAAAATTAAAGTGACTTCAAATTTCACGAGGTCACGCCTTGGATACACAGGCATGTTGGTAACCCCAGAAAGCGTAAGAACACGACTTATTGACTGCTTAAGATGGGTTTTTGAAGTGCCATGGCCATTGCAGCCTTTTGCTTTACAGTTAACATTTTATTTGGGTTTCAATCATAATTTGTTGTCCTGGCATGTTATTTCACATGTCCTATGCGACAAGAAGGCAATGTTTCAAGACCACAGAAATTAAAATAAATGCTTGGGGTTACATTCAGAAATCAGGAAGAAAGAGAAGAATGTATAAAATCACATAATGCAGACAACACTTTGCCAAGTACTCGCAAAGCAAAGCAAATTTGGTCCAGACATTATATAGCGTTGAGAGATCTATGTATAACCCATGCTAACCTAGTCATAATTGGTGGTTCAGTTCGACCAATTGTTATAGACTACAGAGTAGCACAATTATCAGAGGAAAAATGAGATCCTTGTAGAATTTTACCTCTCAGAGCGACGCCCAGAAGCTAAGCATTTCACCTTCACATAACCTCCCGGATCCATTCCCCCACTTCTGCTCATATCTGGCTTTAACAGAGTAGCAGCCTCCCAAGACAAAGACGTGATTATCTCTAACCAACTTTCTTTGTCATCCTCCTCACCCATAGGAAGATTCTCAACCTGCAATAGCTGAGACACTAGAGCCCTGAAGTGCCCATCAACCACATTCTTCATGGCCTTCTTATGCTCCTCATTTGACCTGTCCCTATTTCGATGCTCCCCACTTCCAAAACTACTTGAAGAGCGGAGGTATCCCCACTCACCAGTACCACCCCCTTCGTCGTCGTCATCAAACAGAAGAGCTTCCCTTTCATCTTCTTCATCTTCAGGATCAGGCGGGAGCCACAGAAGTCCATTGTTCTCAAAATCAACAGGTTCAGCATCAACATCTGCTGTAGCATATAAAGAGGAAGGTGCTTCACCTTCTTCACCTATATCATGCTCGTCTTCCTTTTTGACAAGCTGTTGGATTCCTTCCGATCTCCCTGAATCAAAGCTATTGTGCAATGAAGAACTGCTTACACTTTTAGCGTCCATATTTTCTCCATCAGGGTGCACTTTATGTGAACCATAACCATTGTCAATCCCGTCAAATTCAACTTGAGGATAGTAGCCATTAGACTGAGGAAAATGCCTTGATTTGAAATCTAACCGGAGAACTCCAAATTCGTCATCATCGTCATCACTCCTGCTGGCAAATAACATGCAAACCACAGTTTCATAAGCCATCAAAAACTCAGAAGTACGCAGGAAGTGTATGTGGAACAATTTGCATAATGAAAAGTGAAAAGAATCATCACTCCTGCTGGCAGATAACATGCAAACCACAGTTTCATAAGCCATCAAAAACTCAGAAGTACGCAGGAAGTGTATGCGGAACAATTTGCATAATGAAAAGTGAAAAGAATAACCCCGGCATCACCTTTTACTCCCATTTGAAGAGATTTCTACAGTTGAATGGCACATAAGACGATAAGATGTAGTGCATAGATTCAGACAACCAATTCCAATCCCAAATTATGCATTCGTGCTCAGTATGCTAGATATTGCTCATGGAAGTGATTAAAAAACATCTTATGAACATTAACAAAGCAATATGGTGAACCAAACAGCAGCTAAATAATCCGTTCAACAAAAAAACAGCAGCTAAATAGCAAAGATACGTAGTAGGAATATTTAAGAAACTTTTCCTAGTACCCGATAAGCAACATTTAAACAACAAAAACCTAGAGAATTTTGCAGTAGAGATACTTTATTACCAAGCCTAGGTATACTAGAAAGTCAGGTAAGAGTAATTCTATAAGCAAGAGTCCCTATGTTACCATGGAACGCTACTACCCTAGCGAATTGCGTACCAGTACGAACGTTCCGAAATGTGGTACACTTCCGTTCCAAAACGTTGAATATAGCGATCCAAAGCAACCCCCAAATTTTTTCCAAAAAATTTTACTGATTAAAAATCTAGAGAGAGAGGAATTTTGATTAGAGAAAATGGAAAAATTCAGTCAATATGTTCCTAGAGTATTATGCAAGAATAATTTGGAAAATGATAATTTTACTAGATAATTTTAGGTTTTGATATCCATAGAAGCCTACCCCTAGCGTTACAAAATTTAGACATGTGTTGTACCATGTTCCCGTTCCGTTCCTCATATCGGAACGATCCGCGTTCCAGGTGCAAGACAAGTAATTCTTTCGTATATCTACAATTGCAACCAAATTTGTCTTATTACTTTAGTTCTACGTTAAATGCACTCTTTCACTCATGCAGAATGCTATTTCTTGTCTACTCGTCAAATGCATCTGGATAGGGAAACGACCAAATTTTCACCAAGCCAAACCTATTCCCAATTTACCATCCATGATATGCATCATAGCAGGTACACAATGCAATACAATGCGTGATCAGGAAAACAAACAAGCAATAGACATTAAGTGCCATCATTTGACAACCATGCATCATAGCATTTTTGCTACCCAAGTCATAGCTCAATTAATACCTTTCTAATTTTATATATACCAATCCCCCAGACTAGTCACAACAAGTTGTTAGACACGTATGATTTTTAGTTCGAACATAGTACCAAACAAGAAACAACATAAGAGAAATAAAAAGAACCTGTTCATGCAAAAGTCAAATCGGTTTGGAGATTGATTCTGGAAGCCCACATGATCGTTTTTTGTTGCTACTTCACCTTCCTTATCTACACTTGTCTCCATTCCTGCTGATTGACAAGGGCTGAGAATTGACGGGTGATTTTGCAGGCAAGACTCAACTGAGTGCGATATTGACGCAAGTGTAATGCAGCTACTGTCAATGGTGCCGCTGGATTTGGTGCTGACAAGACTTGTCGCTGATGGAGAGGTACTGAGATCCAGGCTGGCAACCTGGATCCCATTATCAACAGTAGCTACGCCCTGCTCCCATTGCTTGAAACAGAAATTACAGATCCTAACCCTCTCCAAATCTTCCCTTGAAGTACTTGGATCACTTGATTGTGCAGGAACCCAGTTTGAAGTACACTTCGCACAGAAAACTCGCCCACAATGCCGGCAATGGTGTCTTCGGTTAATCAAAGTGAACTGAACTTCACACTCATAGCACCACCTACAGCTCTCATCGGGCATCCAAAAGTCCCTTGACACATTAGCCAGCTCAGACTGACAACGGAACCACGATTTCAGGGCCCCTAAAAGATCAAGGAATGACTTGTCCGTGAAATCCATCTACTGACAATCCCCTTGCCATTGTTAACTTCTCATTTGGCTATAGCTCTATCCAATTTCGAAGTGAATGACAATGGGGAAAGAGTCTAGAAACATATGCCAAACTCAATTGCCCACAATGTTTACCAATATATCTTATAACAAGGTAGCAACCAAAGAAATCCTAAATTCAGAACGTTGACTAATTGTACGTGTAATTCTCGATGCCACCAACACTCCAAGACTATCAGAGTAATTGCACTGAAGAATCTTCTCCTAAATCCAATAAATTAACTTAATCTGCCAAACAAATAAGCAACCAATATCTCCTAACCTGTCGAAATCAAAATTTCACGAAACCCTAGTCGTCAAATTCAGCCACCGAAACCCTAGTTCCGCGAAATTCAAAACCAAACAGCGAACCGAGCCCTAAAAATCTCGAATTTCAAGTTGCATGCGAGGTACAAACCTTAAAAACAATACCAAACCAATTATCAACCGCAAAGCAAATGAGAGGACCACGTTTCCTCAACAAAATCCATCAGTCGTCAAATAATTCCCATTCAAGAACCACCATGCCGCCTAAATCAACCACAAAAGAGAAAGAAAAATAAACAATTTGCCCCATCAATAGCCAAAATTAAAGCTTTAGCAAAAACAAAGTAGTAAATATATATATATATATATATATCAAATAATTGAAGAAAGAGTATCCATACCTTGAAAATTGGAGCAATAATTGATTCCGATCTCCGAGTGAAGACAAAAAGAAAAAGCACCACGAAGACAGACAGGAATCGGTGGTGTAAACCGAGAGGATTTTCAATTGAATCAATCAATCATGCAAGCTTTTCTTAATCCTGAAATTCAATCGAATCGATTCGATCGACATATATACACCTTAAGATAAGACATATACGTGTATGAACGTATGTATCAACGGGTGTCTGTGAGTCTCTCCGTTTCCGATTTGTATATTCACCACATAACGATGTCTCAGTACACCTCCAAATTTATTTAGTACTAGTGTTAACCCGTGCCTACGGTACTACACATTCTCGGTTGGTCCAATAACTTGTCCCCACACCCTTCTGTTTTATAATAAAGATTAATTTATGATTGAAATTACGGCAAAATCTGAAACTGTTTTTCTTTCTTTCCCTTTTTTTTTTAAAAAAAAAATTCTAATATCCAAACCTGTTTTACTTTTTGCGCGTATTTCTTCTTTCCTCTTGTGACCAAGAGAAAAGGTTATGTCTATGTCCATCCGACTGGAAATAGTCAACATTACCACAACTTTTGGGGGAGTTGCAGCCTGCACTGCAGGGGTTGTAGGGCGACCGATCCGACCGTTCATTTTGATGCTGACGATTCAGATTTAATTTGTATTCCTATAGATCTAAGTCGTGCATTGTTCGAATTAAAATCTAGCAATCCATCGCTAGAATGGACAGCCGGTTGCTGCCTTACAATCCTACAGTGCAACCAAGTGCGGGTTGCACTGCAGGATCCCTCTATCTGAGTTTTGGCATGAAGCCGTTTGTGTGGGGAATTCCTACGCAAGTGATGTAAATGAATTGAGTTGTGAACTATTCAAAGCTCATTCGAGTTCGATTCGTTTGTCTACGAAATGAACCGAATTTGAACATCAATTTTAGGCTCGTTTCATAAATGAGCTGAATATAAACCTAACAATATTTGTCTCGATTAGGCTCGCGAACCTGGATTATATGTATATCATGGGAATTTTATATACTTACATAATTAAAATTTTGGTACTTGTACAAGTATAAACGTTTATAATTACTAAAAACTTGTTTATGTATATGTTTTTATCATTTAATTTAGTTTGAACATATTTATGTACATACTAAAAAAATTATTTGTAGCTTTAGACCTGTATGAGAGCATAAATATGGATTATCATATTTATTGACTCGTTAATCCTTGTGAACAAGCTCGAGTTCGACTCAAATCCCAAGCAAGTTCAATTCGAGCTCGATTCGTCAAATTTTCATTACAATCGGCCCGAGTTTTAGTTTGCTAAAAAACTTAATGAACGAATCAGAACATTTTAATATTCGGCTCGTTTACAGTCCTGACCCGCAGCTAATGTAAAAAATTTGGCGAGTCCTATGTCGGCACCAAATTACTAATGGAATTGAACCTTAAGTCTCAATTATCGAGCTGACTATAAGAAATCAATTTCTTTATTAAGCTCTGTCAAAGGTATATCGTATTTCGAAATATAACCGTAACTGGATTCATGTCATAAGATCATCTAACAGGAATTTTTTTACGACGTGCTGCAGCCTGCAAAGGCTATGAAGCACAACCTTTCTCTTCATCCGATCTTGAAACCGGCTATGCGGTACTGACGCAGGCCGAGTTACAAGTCGTCCTACATTGGAACTTGTCGGAAATAAACTAGGAGAATATATAAAAAAGGGAAATGATATTGTCATACCCTTTTTTGTTATTACCACATCCTGCAAGTGTATTTTTGCACCAAAAAATACACTTGCAGGGGTGTGGCAATAACAAAAAAGGGTGTGGCAAAATCACTAGCCTGTCTATATAAAATCCATATTCATCTTTTCAGTCGTTGCTTTTAGTTTACGATATGACAATTAATTTAGAGGAAAGTCCACTTTCACCCCATGTGGTTATCGCCATGTGCGGATACCCCCTCATGGTTCAAAACTGACCACATAACCTACATGTGGTTTTGAAAATGTGTGGATAGACCCCCTGCCATCATATTCTCCATCCATATTAACAGACACAATATTAAAAGACCGATATACCCTCATCATGTCTCTTGATTCTTCTTCTTTTTTAAATCTAACCACACCATCTCCTTTACCAAAAATTGAATCCAAACCGTTGATATTGTAAATTTTGATGAGTATTACGTCTATGCCAAAATTCAAGTCAATCAAAAATTGAAAAGCTCATGATCGAATCAATTTTGTTATGAAATTAAAATTTCAAATTTGAATTTACTAAAAATTAGATCACTGGGTTATTGATATCTGATCGAGGTGATTTTTTTACAGAGATATTCGATTCTTTATTTAATACATTATGAATGACTCAGATTACATTCTAGAGGCGTGTGAGATACACCTCCGTTAATATGGATGGAAAACATGACGGCAGCGGGTCTATCCGTACATTTTCAAAACCACAGGTAGGTTATGTGGTCTGTTTTAAACCATGAGGGAGGTATCCGCACATGGCGATAACCACAGGGGGTGAAAATGGACTCTCCTCATTAATTTAATTGCATTCCTATAACGACGTGAGAGAAGCTAAATTGGAGGGTGAACATTATTATTTTCCTGTTTTCGAACCATTTTTCCCATGTCCACGTTGAAAGATCGAGTATTTCTTTTGTTACAGATGAATGAACCATCTTCAGATGAATTTATCTCTTTCATTGGTTCAACGACTAGCAGCATAAAATTGGGGGAGACAGAAGCACAGTGGGAAGGTTGAACCCGCAGTAGTCGCTTACAGCTTCCATTTCTTTTCTATGGGAGGGATACAGCTTAAAATTGAACGGCTGTGGTTTCTTAATTTACATGTATTTTTTAACGCGCGGTGCAGGTGTGATCGATATGGCATCTCTATTGGATCATATATATTTGGATAATCAACTGGCATAGATCTGTCTGGCTCTGGCATCAGTATCGTCTCTAGTGCATGTCTCTTCTACTAGAAAATGAACTACATTCCAAAATAACAGCTGGGGCTTCCACCATTGCATGCATATGGATGGTTGGCAACTTGGAGCAATAAAAAATGGCCAAAAACATTCATGCATGGCTTGCCCTAAGCAATTTATTTATTGGGCCGTTTATTTGATGGAACATGAACGTCATATTGAATTGTACATGCAAGATGATCAAATATCGGAGTATGTACGATCACTGTACATATACCGCAAATATACAATCCACAAGATATATATGGGGAGTATATGATATCGTTAGAAACGTGGTATTATTAATCAAAATACTGTTAATTCGTGATAATGTATATCTAGTGGAATTATATATCCCTTCATTATTAATTCTATCAAACTGGTAGACCCAGAATATTTATTTGACCAGATTTGGGGATTCACCAGCATCTAGCCCCTCCAATTTCATATATGAGATTGTATATGATCCCTTATACTAAAAGCAAATCTATAGTGGATGAGATTTATATACCCATACGTTAGTTTGTGAGCAACTCGATCAAACACGGGTTCTACGGTTGCACAAACCTCCAGTGACTCCAAAATTTAGAATACTTGGCATTCGTGAAATTCGACTTTGCCACCTTTTAGAGTAAAGTAAATTAGCTACCTTGGCAATGTGCTATTAAAAAAAATTAGTCGTCGTCCTGTACCCTTTCGACCAAAACCATTGGAGTTTTTATAATTGTCGTGATAAAAAAAGAGGTGGTGATCCAGAATCATTTTGACTTTTTTTGTAGTTGTTGCCAGTATAGTCCATAGTGTGATTATAAATCCATAGGTCCCCGCCAACAAGTTTTTATATATATCCTGGTTATGGAAGTTTTCTAATGGCAATGAGGTGGATCTCTAACCCCAGCCCAGTGGCAGTTCTACGATATGATTAAGTACTGGTATGAAAGTGAAGCTAAACTATATGCTATGTGGAATGTCCCGTATTTAAGATTGCTATCCTATTAATCCAGTCCTTATCAAGCCTCTTCACCAATATAATGTTCTATCCATGGGGTGTAACTAGGACGCGGGGGCTCTGCTGTCCATTGGGAGGCAGCAGCCCTGGCCCACACCCTTGAACGGCAGTGTTTTTTGAAAAAAAAGAAGCCCTTATCCTCATTATTTGCAATCCTATGGAGCCCTTAAATTTAGTCAGAATAATAAAATCTTCGCACTAGTTCAAACGGATTGAAAATTGGAGCACTAAATTTTTAATCATATTTTTTTACTCCTATATAAGAGTTTAAAACCATATTTTTTACTCTTATATAAGAGTTTAAAAAAATTAAGTGCTCCAATTTTCAATCCGTTTGAACCGATGCGAAGATTTTATTATTCTGATCATATTATTCAAAAGAGACATAATTAAATTTTATTCCTAAAACTCTCATAATCGCGTTTCTGCTCTAGAGGATCACAAATAAAAAGAGTAAGGGATTTTTCCCCCAAAACGCTGTCGTTTTGAGGGTGTGGGTAGGGGGGACTTCAGGTTGGTATTATGCAGTGAGGTGCACAACACCATACTATGCACCTCCAAGCCGTCGGATCGTGCATCCAACGACTCAGATCTTATCTCGGCAACCAACGATCGAGAGCCGTTCATTGCCGAGATGAGATCCGAGCCGTCATATGCACGATCCGACGGCTCGAAGGTGCACGGCACAGTACTGCGTACACTACTGCACAACACCATCCCCAATTCGGATAGGGGCTGCTGCCTCCCATGGACAGCAGAGCCCCGCGTCCGTGTAACTAATAGCTAGCTAGCCCAGTCTTGTGATAAAATTTAAATCCAGCAACCAAGATCGATCCTCTCCATGACCATTGACAATCCTTTCGCATACGATCTGAAATAAACAGTATAATATCATCTATTAGGGCTCGTTTCTTCGAAGGATTTGAGTACTAACCAAGAACTATAATTTCTAAAGTCTGTAAACTTTGTACTCAAGCCAACCCGAGAAAAATGAATATCAAAATCTCAACCCAAGAAAAATACTCCACCACTTCATATGGTAATATCACGTTTCGTACGTTAAGCAATCTATCACAATTTCCATAGCCCAGCCACATCGTATGGATGTTGTATCCTATTCGTTTATTTCCGGACACCCAGTACTGCTATTTTCACCGACCACCGCCGGACCGAAATCGTACTGACGGCCGCGGCCGGCCGTCTCCGGCCACCGGACGGCCGATCCGAGCATATACACGAAAAATAGGGTGCTTGATCCAAGCACCTACACACGTCGGATGCCGTTGATTCCCGCGTGGGCCCCCTCGGTTTTTTTTATAGAATTTTTGGACGGCTCGGATCGGCCGTCCGGTGGCCGGAGACGGCCGGCCGCGGCCGTCGGTACGATTTCGGTCCGGCGGTGGTCGGTCCTCATATCATTTTTGTAACGCCCCTAATTTTTCGGGTACGTTAAATAAAGACTTTATTGATAAAACCAAATGGAGTCTGGCTCGTTATTACATCATAATTCTCATCAGAGTGCTTTCATTACATAAGGGAAGGAAAATCTAGGGTTCCTATCTACGGCTCCGCCTGCTCCTCCATCCTAGCCAGCTCCTCGGCTCCAAAAGCCTCCAAAGTATACAGCTCTCCCTGTTCATCTATCAGGTCTGACACATTATACCAGCGTCGCCACCGATATAATATGTCAGGGTCACCAAAGGTAACACCGTGAGCTACAAAAGCTCAGCAGGATAATCCCATACCCGCTAACCCATAACTTACAAACAATAGATCATATAGGTAACGATTCTCAAATAGAATATGTTCCTCACTTATTAACCCATAATTTAAGGCAACAGGACATAGAAGTAGCATACTATCTCATGTAAAACAACTCATGCATAACTAATAAGAAATTTGTAATGACACATTCACTATTCATTTATTGTTGATGTCCGTGACTTTTCTGAGTTTCTCCTACGCAGCATTTCGTAGACCGTGTCACCATTTCGTTTTTCATTTCCAAATCAACATTTTGAAAATCACATTTAACACACCCAACCTCGGTTCCGCCGCTCCGGGTTCCCGAGTATCCGCACAATGGTTCCGCCGCTCCGGGTTCCCATTGGCACACAAAACTTTGCATTGGCTCCTCTCCACGGATAACCAAGCCATTCCTCGGTTCCGCCGCTCCGGGTTCCCGAGTATCCTCACCATGGTTCCGCCGCTCCGGGTTCCCATGGGAAATTTCGAAAATCATTAAAACAATTGCGTTGGCTCCTCTCCACGGATAACCAAACCACAATTCATCCCTCGGTTCCGCCACTCCGGGTTCCCGAGTATCCCCACAATGATTCCGCCGCTCCGGATTCTCATTGGGTTTTTCACAAATCTTCCTTACGCACGCACACCACACAATGGGCAAGTTCGGCCACATTGCGGTTTCAAAACTTTTTCTCCTTTTCAAAACACACATGACTCACATAATGACTCCCACATTGGTCATTATGAAATTTCAAAAATATTTTACTAAGTCATTGCCTTTAATCACACCCTAGGTGTCATGTCTCTAATTTTCTCAGTTTTCGTGTCTCGTATTCATGCTTAGACTCCGCAGTGGGACTTTTTCACATAATTAACATAAATCATTTAATTTGAAACCTTAAAACTAAATTAGCAAGATCATCCAACTCTATTTTATTTAGCATGCTCATTTTATCCTTAATTTCACATAACCATGCTCAATCAATTAACATACAATCTAAGGCATAGTGTCACATGGACGGACACATTTGGAGTGGAAAACCACTTATGCCTTATCACATATTAAGACAAGTAAATCTAATAATCCTATAATCATGCTCATCCTTCTAAAAAAAATTACTAACTACAATGCATTGGATCATAAAAGTAAATACTATCTATCTTTTTTTTTTTTTATACGAGGGATAGAGTAGAGGTATTCTACGTACGTATACTTAGGATTTGAGAGTAAGGATATTCTACCTTCTTTCTTAGCGGTGGGTACGGCTACGAAAAAAAGTAAGTTCGTCGGGCGGAGTAACTTCCTACGGTGGCTTCCGGTAGCTTCGAAAGAGAAAGGTTTCTCTCGAAACTAATTCTTGACTAACTTTCTAATTTTTATGGATCGAAGGGTGGTTGAGTGGTGGTTTGGTGGCGGCCTAGGATGAGTTTCTTGAGGAGCTTTAGAAAAACTCAAGAACTTAAGAACAAAGCAAGAACATGGTAAGAACACTAGACTTTCTTAGAGAGAGAAGTTGAATGGGTGAAGGTGTGAGTTGAATGGCCAATGTGGGGTGCTATTTATAGCAAAAACTTGGCTTATTATCCAATGGATAAATTTTTCCCTAACAATTATTGACCAAGGGGTAATTTTTGAAAGGCATGGCTTGCTTGTAAGGAAGATCAAAATCATTGGCTAGGTTATGTTTAAAGAAGCCTAGAATGGGTTGCTTGTAAGAAAGAACAAAAAAATAAGGCTAGGTTTATGTTTAAAGTTGGCTAGAAAATGGGTTGGCATTTGGGTAATAGGCTTAAGGCTAAGCTTGTAGCTTGATGGAGTGTACAACACACAAGCACACACCTCACCCTTCCTAAAAAATTCGGCTCCCCTCTCTCTCTCTTTTTCCCATTTTTTTTTTGTTCCATTAAATAGCCCAATTAAGCATGCCAATCCTTCCCATGACTTGTCTTTTCCACTCCTAGGCTTTCATGAAGTGTTTTAGCCTTGTCTAGCCTAAACTATGGGTATAAATATCCATATATGCATGCTTGAGTACAAGTAGTCTTCTTAGTCTAAGAATTAGGTGATGACTAAGGCTAAGGTTTCCAATAGTGAACTTATTGACCAAGGGTTAAAAGTTTCCTAGGAAATTTTTATCCAAAGGGTATACTCCCATAAGCTTAAAGAAAATTTAGAAATGTAATTAGGTTGTCCAATTTAGGGTTTAGTCTAGGGTTTTTAGCCTTGCATGCTTGGAAGGCTAACTCTAGGTTTGCATGCATGGAAGGCTAAGTCTTACCTCTTTTTGAAGCAACATAATGGCCTCCTATTGTTCAAGTACCTAAATGGCTAGTCTTACCAAGTCTAAGCCCTTATTAGCAAGAATAAATTCTATTATCCAAAGGGTAAAATTTTTCCTAGCAATTATTAACCAAAGGTTAAGGAAGAAAAATGCCACATAAGGCTTTGAAATGACAAAACATAAGGTCAAATGATTATCTCTAATGGTCTATTGGCTTAATTAGGTTTAGGAGGGGTTCACAAGGCTCAAAGGGGGTTAAGAAGGCTCATTAAGGGTTAGGGAAATGTAACTAGGTGCATTGGTAGTTTGGTTTTCTTAACTAATCGGTTGGAAACTATTTCTACATGCCAAGTAGGATTTCTAGTCAAGAAATAAAATTTTAAGATCTTATTTCAAATACTAGGAAAATATATAAGTGCTTTTATAAGCATACTTGTCTTTAGAAAATGACTAGATTGTCCGGTGTTTATAAGATATAATTTTAAAAGTCTCAAATCTAATTATGACGGATTATTAGAAATTAAAAAGGAATTTTAAAAGCAATCCTAGTAATTAAAATAAAATTAAAATATTTAACGAAATTTTTATTTACCAAAAATCAGGGTCGTTACAATTTTCGATAAACCTATAGTGGTATCTTTCTTCGGCAAACAATAGATTAAACAACATTTCAAATTGAATGATTTCAAAACAAAAATCAAGAGCTTAATCAATTGACATATCATCACTGTTATTTTGCTGTTTTGCCTTATTTGGGTTTTGTGTCTCTTCGGGTGTTGTTTCTCCTTTTGGGATTTTTGTCTTAGTTGCCTTCTTGCCGGCTTTAAATTGTTATTTTTCTCCCTTTGGAGGCATATGATTGTTGGAGTGTGAAAGTGCCTTCTTTGTGGGTATACTCTTGCAGTCCGGCATGATGCCTTACGCTTAAGGTCCTTTAAATTTTTGTAATTTGTTTTCAAATATTAATAAAATTTCTTTTTGGCCGTTCAAAAAGAAACTGATATTCGGTTGTCTCAACATCCTGATAGGCAGGGGTGCACTACAAGAGAACAGTACAACCAAATCCAAAAGTTTAGATTTCATCACGGCAATTAACGACTCGAATCTGCAATAGCCGATATGGAATTTGGATTATTAATTGACGAGATGGACAGTTCGAATCGCACACTACACCCCTCTAGTGCACCGCTAGACACCAGACCACCGGGAACCCAAGTGCAAACAAACTACGTTCAACAATAAGACTGAAAATCAAGTGCGTGTGTGTGCGCGCGTGTAGACGAATGCCTATGAACACCTACAGTATATCAAAAACATAAATCAAAGTGAAAGGGGTTTAACTAAAATGGGGAGAGTGATTTAGAGCACTATCAATCTTGCCCTGCTGAGACTAAAGCAATCAAGAGCTGGTTTTGTGCCCCCAAAAATTTGATTTCGCAGCTGCATAAACTTACTGTCTGGCATTACTTTAGCCAACCAGCTCGGCCAGCTGCAGTAAACATATATAGTACTAGAACGCAATAGACCAAATCTTTCATCAAAGCAAATTGAAAACGAAATCAAAGAGGTAAAAAACAAAGCACCCCCTCCTCATGCGAGAAAACAGAGACCACCATCGATTCGGATGGATTCAGTTTACTACTACTATTTAACAGTTGTTTGTCTGCTCTGCTCTGCTCTGCTCTGCTCTGCTCACAATGCAATCATACCTCTAGTAGGGCGACTCAAGATTGAAGCTGTCAAGATCTGGTCTCAAACGTTTTTGGGGAGAGATTTCCAAGTCTAGGGTTTCAGTTCAATTTTATAGTCCTGTTGTAGCGGGTAAAATGAGATGGGCTGAATGGGCCTTTTAGAAACCAAATGGGCCTCATTTTTATTTTATTTTGAGCCATGGGCTGAATGCTTTTAGAAGTCCAAAATTCTCATGGGAGCCCATCAGACGTGACATTGATAAGATTATAGGAAAAGAAAGGGGAGTAATTTTTGCCACTCCTCAAATTGTTAACGGCATTCTGTAGGGGAGTGCCAAAATCAATATGGGTTCATTTTGCCACTCCCCAAATTGTTAACTTTTGGGGAGTGACAAAATCACTCCCCAAAAGAAAACAAGATTAAATGTGCCAAAAAAAAAAAACAAGATAGAAATTATGTCACTAAAAGAAGGAGAGAGCATCGGATTATGACCGGCTTAGCTAATCTTATATTACGTCCAATTAGACTAATCCTACATTATAGCAACATACGTCTACATAAGGAGAGAGAGAGAATTTGACACAGAACAGTATCACTAGTTCACTACAAAGGAAAAAAGGTTAAATTACGATCACTCAAGCTTATCCTACGGTACGTCCAGCTAGATTAATCCTATTGTATATTCGCCTACGCACATGGTTTATTAAAAAAATCCCAAGGAAAAAAGTTGTGTAGTTTCATTGAACAAAAGCCATAATTTACCACTACTACTTTTAATGGTCTCCCATTCCTTCACGGCTTCACTCAATTCATATATAGTATTTTGCCAAACATTCAACTTAATAGTACAAAATGACTAAAAGCGACCAATATGAGATAATTACAACTGTGCTAAAAGGGACTCTAGGTGAGGCACCATATAAACCGGGCTGCCTTTTTAAAGTCGCCGGAACCCGTCAGAAAAAATTCGCCGGATATTTCACTTTCGGCAAATCAAAAAAAAGTTTCCGAATATTATTAGTATTACCGAATAAATGTGGTATAGATCACCCTCCTTCATTCTCGACACCCAACAACAGCTACGAGACGACGCCGTAGCAGCAGCAGCTCAGATACCCGAGAGCCGTCTCCTCTCTCCAGCCACCGCCGCCACCACCACCACCACTCATAACACCTCTTCCATGGCCGAAACCCTCCAAAACCCTAACCCTAACGTCTCCGCCTACTACCAGACGCGGGCGGCCCACCACGGCGTCGTCACCAGCGACTGGCTGGCCCAGGCGCAGGCCGCCGTGGGCCGCCACCCCGACGACCTCCTGCCGGAGAATTCCAAGGCCGGTGATTTCGGGAAGGCGTTCAGCGTGGTTGACGAGTTCAATAACTGGAGGAAACAGCCCGATCTGGCCGAGGCGGTGGCCGCGATTAGGGCTTTGGCTTCTGTCATTCGGTCCAGCGAGGCTACCACTATGATGGAACTCGAGATTGAGCTTAAGAAGGCCTCTGATTCACTCAAAGTACGCTTACTTTCGTCAAGTTGTGATTTTTTCCCCGTTTTGTTAGTTCTTGTGTATTGCTTTTATCCACATGTTATGAAAATCAGGCATTGGTAGCTAGGGTTTTTATTTGTTGATTTGTTTTATGAGGACTCACTCAAAGCACGCTTACTTTTGTGAAGTAGTGATTTTTTCTGTTTTTTTCCATAGCTTTTATCCCTATCATGAAAATCAGGCATTGTTAGCTTGGGTTTTATTTGTTGATTTGTTTTATGAAAGCAATATTTTTTTTTTGTGATTAAATGAGAGTGGCCATGGAAATGAGTTCTTGCAATTTACTGGGAATCACTAGAATGCAGAATTCAATTAGGTAAGTTTGTGCAAAGTTGGTCGACAGACTGGATTATTGTTCAGTTAAAGGTGTTCTTGGTTTTTTAATCACAGGGTTAGATATCTAGCAAATTTTCTTTTTCGGTCTTATCTAGAATGCACTTTGAGATTCAAATAACTTCTAATATGACTTTCTACAAGATTCGATGTTAAAATTCATCGGGCAATAGCACCAAGTCACTTGATGATTTGGATGTGGGTGGCTGCTAGCTTTGCTTCTCCTGCTTCCGAGACGATAGGAATGGATGAGTGTGCCCTATAAGACAGGCTATAATTATATGACCTAGGAAGGCAATTATTGTCCTGTCTAACTGTGTATGGGATGCTATAGATGAGCTTTTTTCCGGTTGAACTGTTTCGGAGTTCTTAAAATATAACTCTGTGTATGTTTTAAGAAACTGGATGTGACAATGGGTTGTGGAAGGAAAGGAATGGAAGGGTTTTTCAGAACCATTGTAGGGGTTGCTCCTCTCTACAGAGCTTAATAATAGGGGACATTCGTGCTTGCCTTAGCTCTTGGAAAGGGGTCAAGGCTTCTCCTCGGAATTTAACCACTGCTGCTCCTTGGAGGATTCCTAGGAAGGTCTTTGCTTTCTGATTGTTTTGGTCTGTTATTCTGTTCTCATTCAGTTGGTTTTGAGTTTGTAAAATGTTTTGACAGCACTAGTTCCTGCTGTGTTTGCCTTAATTAACTGGATGGGACTTCCAAGCCTACCCTTGAACTTTGTGCTCGATAATATGCTTTTAGGTGATAAGATTGTATATTTGTGTCAAATTGTTTGGAGAGTGCATAGCTGAAGCCAATGTTGATGACTTGATGTACTGGAAAGTCACGGAAATCATAATTTCAGAAGATCATGATTTGAGTGGTTGTTTATCTGGAGCTTGGCTATTTGAACACATTCCTCCCCATGCTCGTTTCTTTTAAAAGTAGTGGGCACTATGGCATTTGAGGTGCCAACAAAATGGAAGCCTAGATGTCAACAAAAGGGACACAAAGCCTTGTTCGACGCAATAAACCAATGGAAGTGGTAAGCAGCGTTTAGTTTGATCAGGAGTAACAGCATGAGGGCAAAGAGAACCTCGGATGAATCCTTCCCTTGACGGATTCATAGATTGGTTTGATCTTTTTCATACTTTTGGTTGGGTATAGGGCCATTTTCGTAAGCCCCCTTTTTTTGTACACGGGCGGCATTCCCTTAATCCCTGGTTTCTAATATACTTATAAAAAAAACAGAGAACCTCGGACGAACTGGCGGGTGGTTTCTAATATACTTATATACTTATAAAAAAACAGAGAACCTCGGGCGAATTGGCGGGGAAAACATAATGCTCTATGACCTACCTAGTGGTAAGCCTGCCCATCTTTGTTTATTGCAATTAGGGAGTGCTTTTTTAATGACGAGGAACTCCCAACCGGGCCAGGGTAAACTCGGATATGTGCGACCCTCACCCCACTCTATCCTCATGTTTTGTGATGTGGGAGTACTTGATAAGGTCAATAAATATGGAATGGGAAAAGGTCCTCTATTACTAGCATTCCTTCTATGGATGATAGTAAGTTTGATGACTAACGCTATTTGAGTTATAGCACTATAGATTTTTTTTTTTTCAAATTTGATCAGGTGATGAAACTCTCTCTATCTCTCTCTCTGGGCCATTGAACAAATGAATACAATGTTTTACTCTCTAACCCGAAATAAAAGAGTACTGCCTTCTCTTTATTACACGGTGTTTAAAATGAGCAAGGTGACCAGTATCAACTCAGACTGAATGGTCCAGTTTAAAATTTTTGAAAGAGGAAGAAACAAGCTAATGTGGTTTTCACAATCTCTTTTTGTTTATTCAGTCATGGGACACGACCTCCATCTCTTTGACGGCTGGCTGTGATCTTTTCATGCGCTATGTAACAAGAACTTCGGCTTTAGAGTATGAGGACTTTACTTCAGCTAAGTCTCGCCTCATTGAACGTGCTGAGAAGTTTGGGGAGATATCTTACAAGGTATGCAATCTCATCGTTGATTTAGGAGCGACCTTCTACAGATTGAACTTGGATTTCTGATCCGCGCAATTTTTTTTGGTGCTGTTAATGAAGTTCTGATATGCAGGCACGTAAAATCATTGCAATGCTGAGCCAAGAGTTCATTTTTGATGGCTGTACCATTTTGGTGCATGGTTTCTCCAGAGTAGTTTTGGAAGTTCTCAAGACAGCAGCGCAGAATAGGAAACTCTTTCGAGTTCTTTGTACAGGTTTGTTTCTTCCCTAGAGGTCTCCTGTACCAAAGATTAGCATCATTTGTTGTAGCGGTATCTCTAGTTGTGGGTATTCTGCGTGAAATGATTCTTTGTATTCATGGATTATAATTGGAGATGGCAGTAGTAGACTCAGTTCAAGAAAGAAGACGAGGGTACTAAGATCAATCTACAAGTGCTGACGGTGTTAGTTGTGCACTTAGTCCACAGCCTTAATGGGTTTATGTACTGATAAATGACGGATAGGGGGTCAATTCACACATTGACATTAAAACAGGGGGTCCAAGTGAAGTTTGCCCTTTTGTTTAGATAGACACTTCACATTGTGTGTTTATGTCGCATTACGCCCCCCTGCATAATCATTTATAGGTTGTTGAAAGGATGAGCAATTTTGTTGAAGACAGAAAGGTTAAAGTGCCTTATATAATAGAGGTTTACTGACGGCAGACATTTTTACACACTCAAAGCTAAGATACTGGCACTCTGTTTTGTAGTCAAAGCACTTCACAACAATGGCAACCGGCTAAATCTTTCCTTTTTATAAGTTAGACAGCTAAACTGTACTATGTGAGAAGTAGTGGTATATGCTCAGCGCTGGTGTATGTTATTTGGTTGACTATGTAACTATCAAATGCTGGTAGCAATGGTATATGAGTCATATGACTAAAATGTGTTCAGGCAACTAGCTCTTTTGTGGTGGATCTGACCCATTTATCAGTCGACTTCCAATGAAAAATGATTGGGGCACAGTGGGTGCTATGCAAAGCTGACATCCGCCCACCTATTCAAACTTTTAGATTTACTTGTATCTATAGACTGTCGCTTGCCGTTAAGTTCAACTGATGATAAAAATTCATAGATCCTCCTTTTTTTGGTGGCTTCTTCATTCTTGGTCTGTATTCGATGATTACATGTTTACAAATGCAGAGGGAAGGCCAGACAGAACAGGGTTACGGTTGTCAAATGAGCTAGCCAAGCTTGATGTTCCTGTGAAGCTCTTAATAGACTCCGCTGTGGCATATAGTATGGATGAAGTTGACATGGTATTTGTTGGAGCAGACGGAGTGGTTGAAAGTGGAGGCATCATTAACATGATGGGGACCTATCAAATTGCTTTGGTGGCTCATAGCATGAACAAACCAGTTTACGTGGCTGCTGAAAGCTACAAGGTATGTTGACAAAAAAATAAATTAAAAAACTTATTTCTCTCAATTCCTAAAGAAACCAGCCGGCATACTTGAATTATAGTGGTTAAATCTTTTGCATTCAACACAATCTTTTGGGACAAATAAAAAACTTACAGAATGAAACTTTTGTTTTTATTTTCGCCCAACAACTCATTCATTGAACTATAATTTGTCTCTACAGTTTGCTCGCTTGTATCCGCTAGACCAGAAAGACATGGCCCCTGCCCTGCGTCCGATTGATTTTGGGGTACCTATACCATCCAAGGTCGAAGTGGAAACCTCAGCCCGGGATTATACACCCCCTCAATATCTCACCCTGCTCTTCACAGACCTTGGAGTTTTGACACCATCTGTTGTCAGTGATGAGCTCATTCAGCTGTACTTGTAGGCATGGTTGGCATTATAACTTAATACAGCAAGCAGACTAGGTTTTAGTTTCCTTGCAAATTGGTGCATTGTCCTTTTAATGTCCTGATTCGAATGCAACTTGGCTAAATTTTGGGAATTTTGTTTTGTGTACATGTGGGTGGGAAATTTTTGCATTGTGTCTGCAGTTGATAGTTCATCTTGATGGCTAATGCAATATTGCTATAGCCTTTTTGTTCTGTGGTCGAAATTTATTTGATCATTTGGTTATCTTACAATCAATTTGGTTTCGTTTCTCCGCGATCCTGAAATTTTTGTGTAAATTAGGTTTTTGAGTTTAGTGCTTATCAGTTTGGTTCTTTGTGGTTTTTTTTTTCTTTTCTTTCTTTCTGCGTGGCCATAATGGTATGAGATTATTTGTTTTTGCAGTCAACTTCAAGCCTTTTGTGAAGTTTCCCATGTGGGCTAAACCGGGAGGAAATTGATTTACAAGGATAGAATTGGTTCCATGGTGTTGAAATTAAATTGTTGCACTCTTTCCAAGTTGCAACACAAAACTCAACCCCTCTTTCTTCTCAATAAATTTTCTTCCTAATAATTACTCTCATTTCTCTATTTTTTTTTATATCACGAAAACCAAACCAATTCATTGATATAGGCCATGCGGCGCCATCTACATATAGATAACCAAAAACATAACAAAACCATATAGCCGAAATTGATAACCAACCTAAAACAGAGATACAAAAGAAACAACCAGGCCCTAAAACGAGACAAAAGCTAAGGTAGAACTCCGAAGTAGGAGCTGTAACCCAAACCATCACCGCACTCATGATCGGCATCGTGAAAGCTCGAGTCCAGACATCAGGCGCCTTGAAATGGCGGATCTCCGTATCTAAGACAATAGCAAAACCTGTGGAAATCAGTAAAAAAAGGAAAACAAAAAAAAACCTCAACTTGTCAAAATCTCCAGCCATCGCAACACTGCCACCACAGCACCCCAACAGCCACCGAAGCACCACCCAAACAACAACCACCGCACCAACCACCAGCCACCAAGGCGACAGCCCCCTACTGTCGCCACACTCAAACCCATCACTCCTTATCCTCTCCAAGTGCCACCAACAACCCAGCAAAATCGCATCATCCACCACCCGAAACGGCCAAAGCGCCGTTAGACAAGAGACCGGCTAACTCCAACAAGGTAGACTGGCAGTCCACTATGGAATCCATAAGGCTGGCGGAACGGGGGCATGGAGGGTGCGAGCACCAACTCTGGCGAGGCCACTTGGCCGTTAAGCCCAAAAGCACAAAAAACCGGACACACCCAGTAGTGTATCCGGCGGGATCTCATCGGAGAATGCGGGGGGGGTGGGGTGGGGTGGGTGGTGGGTGACAGCTCACGGAGGAGAGAAGCGCCGACAAGGGAAGGGGAGAAGAGAGAGAGAGAGAGGGGCGCCCGGGGAGGAGGCGGGGCCTCCCCCCCCTCAACAAGGAAAAAAACGACGGCGCTAGGGTTTCTGTGGTAAAAGTTTAGAGAGAGAAGGGAGAGACCATTTCTCTATCCAACCATTTTACAAACACTAACACACGCACATTCACATAGGAGGTGGACTCCACACACACTGGAGGAAGTCTAAGCACATAGCTTTGAAACAAAAACTCGGAACACCATTGTGACGGGAACCATTCGATACACATGGGTCACGCAACTATGTCTGGAAGTACCAGTCCATATATGTGGACCCATGTGCAATTCCGGATACAGTTATGACCGAAATTCGTGTTTTAAAATTGTGTGTATTACATTGCTCGTTATAGAAGCATAATTAAACACCATAATATATGCATGCCCTGAAGCACACGAATATTGTCATGCAATTAACAGTGTTTTGGAATTCAGAGACAAAGTCGTTTGCCAAATATCCTACACGAAAAGTTTCTTCATAGAGCATTACCTCACACGACCAAAAACAAAAAGAAGACGAACTATTGATCAGAGATTCTTGACAATGGACTTTATTATGGAAGTAATACTACCAAGTACCAGCACAAATTTAAAACACAATTCCGGACACAATTGCGTCGGAAGCCGTTTGATGCACGAGGGTACACATGCATCGAACGACTCCGGACGTAATTGTGTCCGGTGTTGTACGTATTTTAAAGTTGTGCTTGTAGACTTTTTATTACAGAAACGTAGTTAGTTAAACACCCAGAAACACATCATATATATAATTATTATATGCATGCCCTGAACGATGCATGCATCCACACAAAAAGAAAGTTTTCTTTCAGTGTTTAGCTTTGTCTGGGAGAAACTTGTCCCTCGGCTCTGCAGCATCAACCTCATTGATATGAGTCTCCGGAATCCAATTTCCCGTCTTTGGATCTCTCATCCAAAACTTTTCCTTTTTCCCGGCTACAGGCATAATTTCCTTGTCCACAGTAGTATCTTTTTTCTCAGCAATTCCCTTGTCCTCGTTGCTCGAATCCACGGCATTGTTCCTCGTCTCTGAAGCCGAGGCCACCACCTGCACTCTCACATTCTCCACGCCAACACTGTATGCTTGCTTCCTGCAGAGGAAAATGTAAATTCTCACACAATTTTTAGTACATGATGTTCCTATCAAAATGACCTTGCGTACAATTCTTGTAACGTAACTAAATCGATCCATCCATACGATTTACTGTATTTGATCGATTAGAGTGATATATAGACTCATTGCTCAACCACATTTTTTGTTTACGTTTCTTGTTGCCTTGTTGGTACAATAATAACCAACAAACAAGCCACGAGCAATTCTTGAAAAAAACCCATTAGTTGAATTGATCGAAGCTACACGGGAGAAAGAAATGTTTGCATGACATACTAGAATGATAATGGGATCAGATGATAACAGTAGATTGTTCTAGCCAAGAGGCCGTTGGCTCAACGGCTGGGAGGTGCACTTAGTGTTAAGAGAAAGGAGGTGAGGAGTTCATCAAGTCCTCCTCCAAGGTGTTAATCTAATTGATGTTCTAATAATATTGAGTTCTGCGGATTAAAAAAAGTGGTAGATTGTTCTAATGCGTGCATGGAAAAGGTGCATGCTGCTAACCTGAGAAGGAGAAAGGCGTTAGCGGGAACCTTCGACATCGTGTGGAGAGGGAGAGCTAGGGAGAGGGAGAGGGAGAGGGAGAGAGGTACTGGAGAGATGTTTGAGATTTTTGTGCGTGAAGAGAATTATGTTATGGTGGTATTTATAGGCAAGCGGGGGTGGATTTTTATGTAAGAATTCGCAAGTAGAAGACCTTTTTTACCATGCAAACTCAATTTTCTGAAGTTTCTTTTGTTTGATGTCGCGTGTGGTATCCTAAAACTAATTATACGTATCAAAATAAATTCAGTTTGTTCACCAAAAGAATATTACTACACGAAGGGAGGATTAATCTTTGTAATCCTTTATAAAGATTAATAAAGCAAAAAAAATAAAAAATCTGGCAATTCATGTGTTTGTATTCTACGTAAAGACTTGTATGTTTGCATGGTAATTAATCTTGCTCAAAAGATTTATTTTCCTGTTTTTGTTTTGGTAAACAGCGCAAAGAAACGCCGATAAAATTACCAAAAACAAAAACAAGTGTTTAAAATGTTAGAAAACAAGTGTTTAAAATAGTTCTGCCTTTAATTAATTGGTTGAACATCAGTTTTAATTATAATGATCTGGAGAGAAATTCCTTTAAAACTTATAATAATAACTTTAAGGGATACTAATTTAGGCTTGTTAACAAAATTTAAGGCTAAAATTTCCTCTAGTCAACGTGCCAACAAATAATTTGTTCCAAATTTGGATATTGTTAACCATCAAAGTCTTACATTTTTGGGTAATTATTGTTCTAGATAGCACACTTGTGTGCCCATTTTGCAGTACGGAATAATTCCAATAAAGTTCGATACTTTTGGGCAAAAAAACAAGCTTTAATTATTCGTCTGCTTACAATACATCAGCAAGGCATAGTCATATATAGAGGTTCAATCAGGGGCGGACGGGAGGGGTGCTGGGAGGGCCCCGAGCCCCTGCGGCCTGCACGATTCTAAAAATATTCTCTTTAGTTGTACTAGTTAATTTTTCAGGTTAATTTAAAAAAATTCTATAAGATTGTGATAAGCCCTCAATAGTGTAAATAATCGGACTTATCTCGCTCATTTTTGTCACGCTCACGCGCATAACTCTTTGTTTTTGTTTGATATTGCGCGAAATGTGCGTTTTTAGTGATTACAGGTTTTCCGTGTGAATAAGGCTTGATTAAAGCCAAGTTTCGCTCCAACAACGTTCGGTGATCCGAGGGCTCCAATCGGAGCGATTCCGGAGCTTGGGGATTGTCGTGGAAGCCTGACATGAGCTGACATGAGCTGCTGTGGAAGGCTGGCAGACACAATGTCTACCGGTAGACATTCAATGTCTACCGGTTCAATTCCAGATCAGTGAGGACACCATTTTGCATCATTCTGAAACGACCAATGTCTACCGGTAGACATTCCCAAATTTCTGCATTTTTTTTGCCCGACTGTTGGACATTTCAGGGGTAGTTTAGACTTTTGTATCCCGAATGTTTGGGACTATAAATAGATTTTTACCTCATTTTGAGAGGATATCTTTTTATTCTCAGCCCTAGGAACTTCTCTCTCTACCTCCCTCTCCTCTCAAACTCTTCATCTCTCTTCAAATGAGATTGAAGAGTTGGGTTTTGAGGTATTTCGTCTTCATTAATGTTGTAGGTACGTTAGAGATCTTTCGTAATCTTAAGTTTATTTTCGTTTTCATCCATGAATCGTATTTATCTTTTTATGCTTGTTTTCGTTCTTGTTCTATGGTTGAGTAGTGATAAAGGCTTGGTCATGGGGTGATTTCTATCCCGTGACTTGGGTAGTTTAATGGCTTCTCTCATTTCTTGTGCTTAATGTGGTTTGTGAATGGACTAAGTTCATTTTTATGTACCAAAACCTAGGGTTGTTAACCTCTTTGATTATGTGTAGGCAAGGACTCGATCTCTTGCCACATTTAATGCTTGGAGCTATGTCACTCTAGGTGTTTGCCAAAATCCCTCAAAGAACTTGTTGAACTCTAATCTTTGGTCTAAACTTAGGGTTGTTAACTTCTTTGATTGGGTGTAGACAAGTCTCCTTGGCACACCCAATGCTTAGAACCATGGCACTCTATGTGTTTGATAAAATGCCTAAATGAGTTCCTTTCCATTTCCAGACCCCGTTGTATGAGTTAAACTTGATTTTTATGGTTGAATCTTCCGAGTGAGATCAAATGACAATGACTCTCACTTGAGTTATCAAAGAGAAGCATTGAACGGCCTAAGTTATGGGCAGAATGAACCCCTAGACTTTGCCGCTTTTAATTTCTAGTCAATCTTTGTTTTCAATTAAAGTTAGGGGGTAGAGAGTATTTCCATCACTCAAAAGTTGGCCGTCTCAAAGCTGAACTAAAGGTTGGCGGTCCTAACGCTAAAAACCCTTCGTAAATCAAACCTCCGGCCTAGCTCCATTGGCTCCCTGTGGATTCGACCTCGGACTTCCGAGTTTATTATGCTGCAACCGACCTAGCCCTACGCTTGGGGCGCTCTTTACTGCGACACACTTTGGTCGGGCAAGCATTTTTCCGACCTAGCCCTACGCTTGGGGCGCTCTTTACTGCGACACACTTTGGTCGGGCAAGCATTTTCGAAAAATCTTGCCCGACCAAAGTGTGTCGCAGTAAAGAGCGCCCCAAGCGTAGGGCTAGGTCGGTTGCAGCATAATAAACTCGGAAGTCCGAGGTCGAATCCACAGAGAGCCAATGGAGCTAGGCCGGAGGTTTGATTTACGAAGGGTTTTTAGCGTTAGGACCGCCAACCTTTAGTTCAGCTTTGAGACGGCCAACTTTTGAGTGATGGAAATACTCTCTACCTCCTAACTTTAATTGAAAACAAAGATTGACTAGAAATTAAAAGCGGCAAAGTCTAGGGGTTCATTCCGCCCATAACTTAGGCCGTTCAATGCTTCTCTTTGATAACTCAAGTGAGAGTCATTGTCATTTGATCTCACTCGAAAGATTCAACCATAAAAATCAAGTTTAACTCATACAACGGGGTCTGGAAATAGAAAGGAACTCATTTAGGCATTTTATCAAACACATAGAGTGCCATGGTTCTAAGCATTGGGTGTGCCAAGGAGACTTGTCTACACCCAATCAAAGAAGTTAACAACCCTAAGTTTAGACCAAAGATTAGAGTTCAACAAGTTCTTTGAGGGATTTTGGCAAACACCTAGAGTGACATAGCTCCAAGCATTAAATGTGGCAAGAGATCGAGTCCTTGCCTACACATAATCAAAGAGGTTAACAACCCTAGGTTTTGGTACATAAAAATGAACTTAGTCCATTCACAAACCACATTAAGCACAAGAAATGAGAGAAGCCATTAAACTACCCAAGTCACGGGATAGAAATCACCCCATGACCAAGCCTTTATCACTACTCAACCATAGAACAAGAACGAAGAACAAGCATAAAAAGATAAATACGATTCATGGATGAAAACGAAAATAAACTTAAGATTACGAAAGATCTCAAACGTACCTACAACATTAATGAAGACGAAATACCTCAAAACCCAACTCTTCAAACTCATTTGAAGAGAGATGAAGAGTTTGAGAGGAGAGGGAGGTAGAGAGAGAAGTTCCTAGGGCTGAGAATAAAAAGATATCCTCTCAAAATGAGGTAAAAATCTATTTATAGTCCCAAACATTCGGGATACAAAAGTCTAAACTACCCCTGAAATGTCCAACAGTCGGGCAAAAAAAATGCAGAAATTTGGGAATGTCTACCGGTAGACATTGAATATCTACCGGTAGACATTGGTCGTTTCAGAATGATGCAAAATGGTGTCCTCACTGATCTGGAATTGAACCGGTAGACATTGTGTCTGCCAGCCTTCCACAGCAGCTCATGTCAGGCTTTGTTCCGGGGCTTCCACGACAATCCCCAAGCTCCGGAATCGCTCCGATTGGAGCCCTCGGATCACCGAACGTTGTTGGAGCGAAACTTGGCTTTAATCAAGCCTTATTCACACGGAAAACCTGTAATCACTAAAAACGCACATTTCGCGGAATATCAAACAAAAACAAAGAGTTATGCGCGTGAGCGTGGCAAAAATGAGCGAGATAAGCCCGGTTATTTACACTATTGAGGGCTTATCAGATTGACTCCCGCAATTTCTTGGAAAATGAAAACAATTCTCAAAATAAATATATCTGCAAAAAAAACTCCCTATAATTCTAAGTTAATAACAATTTTTTGGTCACTTATATAAAGTAAAATGATGGCTACGTAATACAAAATATACTAATTTTTATTATTACCGTAAAAATACACTGATTCGGGCTCCCACTATGTACAAATCTTGGGTCTGTCACGGGGTTAAATGTTTTGCCCTTTGGGATGTGGAAGTGTTGGGCATATATATGAGATAATGTTTGCATCAACATTAGTTGGATAAGAAGAAAAAAAACAGTTGCTTTCGGGGCTAGCTTGTATCTTATGGGAATTAAGTGAGTCATTTTTGAGAGAGGTCCACATCATTATAAATAGAGGAATGATAGACAAAATTAATATAAATAATCTTGTGAAAGAATTATACAGAATGGTGGGGCTATCTTGTAGGCGTCTCATATTGAAAGAAATAACCCATCAAGATCAAGTTCAACTTTAATATATATAGTGAACTGACATTTCTCCCAAAGAGTACTAAGCGCGTTATCGAAAATCGTATATCTATGTGGATTCGGTTTATTTGTTTTTCTTTATGTTGTACGATTTCTTTGATCCATAGTTACCAAGATCCAAAGGGTTTGGGGTTCAACTCGTGGTTTAATTTCTGAAGAAAAATTCTAGACACTAGCTAGTTTAGGAGTAGTATTTTTTCTAACAAATAGTTGAGTTGAAAATACAAAGTGCATATGCGTGTTTGCACAAAAGTTTGGAAAAAGGAGATATTCTTCGATTCTAGCATTTTCAAATCAGTTTGGACTGTTTGCTAGAAATTCCTCACAACAAAATTTTGAATTTTATTGCTATGTGATATGCGTAGCATCTGAAAATGTCAATATAACTAATTGATTTTGCTAATGTATTATTCTACTAGAATCTTAATTTTTTTTTCGCGGGATAATGTATTATTTTGGATTCATTTCTCTTTTACAAAATGAATAATATATGTCATCAATTGCAAAATGTCTAAGTAAGCATCTGGCTAGCTAGTAATCAAGCCAATCCTACATTAAAAAAACTACCATAAACCTCTGGTATGAAACTATATATAGGGTCTTGCTGATTACCGTCACTTACGTGGTGGATAATATACATATAATGTCAAATAACATTATTTCACCGATATCAATATATATACTGTCACAGATATCGATACATATTTTACACATTATCCACTGAATTCACCTAGTAGTTAGTAGCATTTTACTTAAACATATATCCCAACCGAAAGCAAGGATGAACTACTTCTTTTTAGTACTACTTCATGTTTTTTTTGGTTAAAGTATTACGTCATGTAACCAACGGTTCAGATTAATCATCAATATGTTACGTGTTTTTGAACTACGTGTCACATGCCAAATGGTGTAAGAAATTGTCATTGAAATTTGATTTGAATGGTGGGTATAATCTTCAATATGTGAATCCAACTTTTGTTTTTCAGAAAATGGAAAGAAACCCATTTTTAAAATCCGTCCTCTTGCACAATTTCCACGTGTTGCCATGTCCCAAGTTTAACCATGGCCCGCAAACACAAAACAAAAAAGCCATGGCCCGCAAACACAAACAAAAAAGCCTATCAACATAATTTTAGAACACAATTCTTCATGCAACCGTGTTTGGATTTGTTCGATTTATGTATGCGCACATGCATCGAACGGTTTCAATGATCATGTTCACTTGTATTATAAAATGGTGATTCTAACATTTTCCATATACATATGGCCGAAAAAGGGCCAAGCATAATTATTACAAGGGTCCTGCTATCGAAAGTAATCAACTAAACTTTCATTAAGCTAACCAAAATGACAAAACAAAAAAAATTATAATACGTTATTTACATTTTTTATACACTTTTCACACTATTCAATATACTTTTTCAACTTTCAAAAAAATCCGCTGAACTCTTTTTAGCATTTTGATTCTTATAATATTACCGAACGCGGTAAAGATTTTTTATAATAAAGTACATTAAAATCACGTGTAATATAAAAACATCTATCATATGGTAAACATGGTCTATTTCAATCCCATGGTTACTGTTTAAGTGTGGACACAAACACTGTGGCCATTAATAAATACCCATCACTCATTCCCCTTCACAATCCTCATCACACCTCTCTCTCTCTCTCTCTCTCTCTCTCTCTCCAACATGGGTGAAGAAGATGTCCCTCAAAGGAGCGAGAATAGATTCAATTTCAAGCCACAACAGAGGGCTTCAGTGGGTGATGTTGGGTTGCGGATTCTAATAGAGATTTCACAAGGCAAATCCAACTTTAATATCGTTGTTAAAAAACCCACTCTAAAGCTAAAGACCAAACCCACTTTCCCCAGGAATCGAATCCACACTCATCATCCCAGTTTCTCCCACGAATCTAATTCATTTCTCAAGTCCTGTTTTCTCTGCACCAAGGAGTTAAGCCTTGACAAAGATGTGTACATGTACAAGTAAGCTAATTAACCTTCATCTATAGTTTTTTACTTTTTATGGCTTCTTTTGTTTGTTCGTTTGTTTTTATCTGGGCTAGTTTTAGTGCGCCTCGATGAGACCAATCTCATCGTCTACTAGCGAGCGAAATTCTGTGTGGACCGACTCCACAGAGATTGTTTTTATGGAATTTCAACCGATATCTGAAATGAAAGTTTCATTTTTGGTTTTCTGTTTTTTTGCAGAGGGGATCAAGGATTTTGCAGCGTGGAATGCAGGGACAGGCAAATATATTTGGATGAAATTAAGGAAATGGAAGAATCCACCAAGAAAATGGTAGCGAATAACCGGCAATGTCGCCGGACGAGTGACCGGCGGGAGTCCCGTGCCCTGTTGGAGCAATTCCGGCAGCGGCATAAGCCGTTGCCCGGTCCAAAGGATCGATCGATAGTACTCTTTACATAGCAATTTTCTCCTCTGTGTAACGGATTTGATTTCCGAGTTCTGCTACAGACAGCAGATCTGTGCACAGATTTTGTTGTGGGGCCCACCACGGGTCCCACACAAATCATCCGAGCTGTTCATTAAATGTAAAACATTTTTTCAATTGTCCCCATAAAAAATAAGATCAATCCGAAACCTATAGGTGCTTCATCCAACCATCTAATTTTTTACGGAGACCCTTGAAAAAATGTTTTACATTTAATGAATGGCTCGGATGATTTGTGTGGGACCCATGGTGGGCCCCACAATGAAATCTGTGCACAGATCTGCTGTGTAGACTTTCTGTTTGATTTACAGTATTTTTGTTCTAAATAGTGAGTGAGTGCACAGTTGGGAATCCAGATGTGGTCATGTAGAGAGAAGTTTTTCAGTGCGCACGGCCATGTGGTGCTGAGCACCATCTCGACCGTCTAAACGTGTTTTGGACGGTCCAAATCTGTTTGGGTAATTTTTAAGTGTAAAATTACCAAAATATCCCCTCAAGCCTAAAAAGATCTTGGCCGTCTAAAACACATTTGGACGGCCGAGATGCGTGCTCGGCACCACGTGGCCGGTGCCTGCTCGGCACTGAAAAATTTCTCATGACAATAACATGATTGAGATAATATCAAGGCTTCTTCTTTTTCATTCCAAATGCTGGCTAGGATAAAGTTTTACTGTACTATTTTTGATGGTTATCTGAAGTATTATAACAGGTGCATGTCCGGGCAGCACATAGATTAATTCTGAAGACCAATCTCACTGTTCACTTGAGCGGTAGGGCTATAAAAGAGCTGAGCTTTGTCGAGTCCGAGCTCGACTCATTTACTAAGCAAGCCAAAAACTTGAGCTCGAGTCTTAACGAGTCGAGCTTAGTCATTTGCTAAACGAGCCTATTTAATCGAGCCGAACCTCCCTTAACGAACCAAACTTTTATCTCGTTTACTAAACGAGCTAAAAACTCGAGTCCAAGCTCGGCTCATTTACTACACGAGTCGAGCCGAGCTGCTCGGTTATTTTGCAACCCTACTTTCTGGGGTCACAATTAAAATAAGAGCTATGAAAATATTTGTGAAAAACACCTTATATACAAAGGCATGCCTTCTGAATTACGTGAATGTGTGGTTGTAGTTGCTTAGAGCATATGATTATGCTCCTAGAGCAAATAATAATTTTATGTAATCGTGTGCTTTGCTAGTGACACAGTGGAATGATCATGTGTGCCTTTTGGAAGCATTCTGTAGCAGATATTTCTTCATGCCCTTCCACATCCATATCTATCTTGTCTGAGTAGAAGTTAAAAGCCCGAATAGACGGCAATTATTTGGCTTCCCAATTGAGATATTTTGTTTGCAAGCATTTTGTAGCCGTTAAACCTTCTTCCCAATTGGAAGGGTGGCTCAAGAGGCAACATATTTGAGTTGTAAACTCAGACATTCTGACAACCACTGCACAGTACAGTTGGTATGTCATCTCTCCACTATGAGGGAGGTCCTGGATTCGACTTCTGCTGGAGCAATACCCTTGGGGTCCCAAGCTATGGATAGCTTCTGGACCCCGTGCTAATCCTAACACTCTCCACTAACCCCCGCTGATGTATGACGATTGAAAAAAAAAAAACAAACTCAGACATTCTGAGTTTGAAATTTGATAATCTCCTGGGGTTAGGCCACATGAGAGAAAAAATCTTTCGTAAATTTTCTAGTCCTTACATGAATGACCTGCTTTTGATCGGACTAAGAAGATAAGTTGTCAAAGTGCGCAAAACTGCCCCGGAACATAAACTTCTTCCCTAGAGTGTGGGAGCCACTGTCATGGTACGTCTGAAGTTGCAGATCTTCAACGAGTTGGAATTCCCTGACTGTTTGGTCAGTGCAAAACCTTTATATATATATATATATATATATATATATATTTTCCTCCATTCCTTTTTGTTTCAAGTATTTTAGGCATTATGTGCTGGATCTCATATGCAAAGGGATAGTGATGTTGATGTTGATGTTTCTTTATCTATATACCAAGTTCTTTAAATCTCCAATTGTTCCAGTCATACTTCAACTCAAGAACCAAAGGATCGAATCCTGGTTTGAACCTTCACTAGTTCTTCCTACTAAAGAGTTATCACCTGACTGTGATTATTGTTTTCATGAATATTAGTAACACTACACACAAGTTTTGTGCAAATAAGCAACTGAAAATGAAACGATAGGAGAATATTTCTTTTATGGTAATCTGGAACCGATTCCACCAACCACAATCTTAACCTAAGTTGATCGTGGGTGGGACACATTGTAACCGAAACTCCAGACCACAATCATTTCCAAGAAACTTTCCCTTCCGGAGAGACAAATTTAAAATCTCACTTTCAATTGGTTTACCAACCTACACAATCCTCCCTCCACTCCCCTCATTGTTGGTAATTAATCTTGTTACCAAGCGGAAAAAGGAAAATTAAAGAGAAAAGAACTGACAAGGGCAAATTAATCTTTCAATGATGATTTTTAGTACAATTAATTGTCTACAATTTTAAAAAGACATGTATTGTTTAAGAAGAAAATTTTATAGTTTCAAACAAAATTACTATTTATTTAAGATCAACATGTGGAGGGCAAACCCATAGCTAGGGGTGAAAATAAGCCGAATCTTGTCAGGCTCGGCTCGGCTCGATTCAGCTTGTAAGAATTTAACAAACAAAATCAAGCTGAGTCCAGGCTCGAGCTCGATTTGTTTACAGTTTTTAAAGTTCGGGCTCAGCTCATGTATGAAAATAATAAGGTAACGATTTTCTTTATTTGGTACTGTGTTCTTTTATCTCAAATTGTTCCAGTAATGCTTCAACTAAAGAATCAAAAGATCGAATCCAGGTTTGAACCTTCACTAGTTCTTCCTGCTAAAGAGTTATCACCGAAATGTGATCGTTGTTTTCGTGAATATTCGATGCATTGCACTCAAGTTTTGTGCAAATAAGCAACTGATCGAAAACGAAATGATAGGAGAATCTTTCTTTTAGGGTAATCTGGAACCGATTCCACCAACCAAAACCTAAGTCGATCACAGGTCGCATTGTAACCAGAATTTTGAACATCTATTTCACACAAACTTTCGCTTGCAGAGAGAATAAACCAAAATTAAAAGTCTCAATTATAATTGATTTTAAAAACTGCACAATCCGCACCCCTCCCCTCGTTCTTAGTAAATATTTCCCTTAATTGTTCATTGATGGTATTTACTAAAATTATAAGTGTCCAAAATTTATAAAAGATGAATAGTGTTCGAGAAGGAAATTAATGTTGTGTTTGGTTTGTGTTTTAAATTTTTTTTTTGAAAAATAGTAGAGGTAATAAGTGGAGAGAGATAGAGAGAGAAATATTGGAGGTAGGGAGAATCTAGGGAGAATTTTTTGAAAAGCAGAGAGAATAAGGAATTATGGTTTTCAAAAAATTACTGTTCATTCCTCTTAAGATAGCAAAGCCATAGATTGGAGTGCAAATGAGCCAAACCTTGTCAGCCTTGACTCGATAAAATATTGATCTGGCTCGAGTTCAGCTCTTATAAAATACTCGAAACTCACATTTGGCTCAATTCAGCTTGTAAGAACCCTACATGATTTTTCTTTCACTATATAAACCACTTAAATATTACTCCTATATATTAGTAGCCTTTAGAAAAATTAGTAACTTATATTGCAATTTCAAGTTTACGAATCTAATCGAACTGAATTGGGCTCGACTCTTTTGTGGTACGAGCACTTACCGAGCGAGCAGCCCTAGGAATTCGTGAACGAGCACTTGCAGCCTTAGCATAGGCCCAAAAGAACTAGTTGGGAGATTTGTGATATTTTGCAAAGATTTGGGGACGTCCTGTAATATCAGTAATCATGAAGGATGCTTGTGCAAAAATACGAATCATCGTACGAAGTGAGAGTAGTTTGGTTTGACAAAATATTATGCGAAGTAACGGGGATACTCCTACTAGATTCCCAGTTTTTGAATTCCTTGAGAATTCGGTTCCCGCAAAGCATTTTTACGTGATGAAGTTCAGCTCCGCACAAGAGAGTGAGAGAGATGTAGAGAGAGGAGAGAGAGTGATGAGAATGGAGACAGGGAAAGAAGGTGGAGTTTCGAGGAAAACACAGAAGCGCCATGAACAGAATGATCCTTCCAGAAAACGAAGACAAGAGGAAAAAAAGAAAAGAAAAAGAGTTAAAAATCATCACATGCCATGCCAACCCAAATGGTATTACCTGTCAAAAACACAAAAAGCAAAAATCTTAAAAAGAAGAAATTGAAATCTCGTTTTTCTTTTGGAAAAAACAGAAAACGGATGACTGGGTACCCATCCAAGCAAACTTCTCCAAAAAGGTCTATTCTAAAACATTGATTTCAAAGCGTTCTTATTATTGGTTCAATTTAATACAGTCAGTCACACTTCTCGTTGCTATCATTAGTTTAATCAATACGTATCATTACTTTTTGTACATACACGCCTGGGATTTTTATCTCTCATGTTTTTATTTTGGGTTTTCTTTATTCTAGTTATTTTGTTTCCAATTTGTTTTTGTTTTCCCCATCTAAACAGTTTAGTCAAAAGAGGATTTTAATTACCCCCCTCTCTCCCTATCTCTCTCTTAACTTATCTTTTTCCCTCGTTTTGATGTTTTGTTTGTGTTTGACCTTTCGATGGTTGGATGTTGGTGTGGGTAATGTATTTGTCACTGCACCAAAGCTGACACCCCATTTAACAAGTAAGAATATTTATTTATTTTTGGTTTTCTTGATTTAGCGGTGGAGATAGATTCTTATTAGACACGGTTTTTATTCTTGAAAATTTCTAAATTTTGTTGGTGGGTGATTTTTAAGAGCCTAGGGTTTCATCCTTTTACTTTACGCGTATATCCGGGTCCCTATTTACGAGATTGAAGCTACGGCCTGCCAAGGGTCGCCGATCTTTCTTGATTTCTTCATCTGGGTGGTTCGAGTTCCTCGATTTCCTCATCTGGGTTAGTGATTTTTTTTGCTGTTCTCTAATCATCTTGAGTTTTGATATCTACTTTCTTGATTTCCCCAGTTTTCCCTTCTCTATTTGGGTCAATTTGTCGATTAGGGATTCTTGATTGTTTCAACCTTTTTGATCCCTGAACTGGTTGAGAAATTTGTGTTCTAGGTTCTTATTTTAGGCTTCTTTAGTGGGTTTCGTCTTGGGTGTTTAGGGTTTGGGTCTGCTGTATCCTTTGTGGGTGGAGGATAGGTTTTCTTGTTGGATGCTGCCTCTGTGGAAGTTCTTCTGAATCAGGCTACTGAGGGAGGTTGTGTTTTGGTGAAGATGGTTGGCATTAAATGAGGTGGGCTTGATCAAAGTTGTGTTCTTTTTGAATTGATGTTTTTTCTGGAGTTCTGATGGTTTTTGGGTGCTCACTTTTCAGGGAAGAACTGGATTGGCGTTGGTGAAAGGAGTGAATCTCCTACGCTACTGTTGGTGGCTCATACAAATGATGTTTAGCGTTCAGGGAGCTTCAAAGAATACTTGTGGTGTCCTTGCAGTCTTATGTGGGAGAACTTTTGAAGAGAAGCAAAAGCAAGATGCAGCCGACGCTCGGAGATATCCATTCCCAGAAATTGTTTCTTCCGGGCGTTTAGAGGTGCGAAGTGATTCTAAATGGTTGTAATTTTCTAAGATTTGTGTTCTCTTTGACATCACTTTGTTGCGAAGTCGGAAGATAATTTTGCCGCTAGGCCTTATTAGTGTCTTATATGTTCTTGTTCAATTAATTGAATGTAGGTTCAAACTCTTAACAATCCAAGTAGACAAGAGTTCCGTAGAGTGGTGGACTCATGTCAGCCAAATTTTGTGTATTTACAAGGAGAACAACTACCACATGATGAAGTTGGATCTCTGGTGTGGGCGGGTGCCCACTTGTCCACTGCTGAAGCTGTAGCTGGGCTGTTTGGTTCCGTTTTGCCCACCACTGTATGTGACTTATTTACTCTAATTTGTCAAGTTATTGTGTTGTCTAAGATTTTGCTCCTCTATCATGAGTTCGTCTTTGCTTGCTATTTCTGTTTGTTTGAGTAACTGACGCCTACAAGTTCTTCTCAAGTTTAGACATTTGTTTAGTTGGTTGCTTCGCGCGCACACACACACATATACACACATGTATTATCTCTTTGTGTTGCTCAGTTTATTGCAAGTTAATTGGGAAGATGAAATTAGCTCTACCTTCGTACAGTCTAAAAGTGGGAAAATCACTTAGTAGTTTGAGGTGTGTGCTTCATTTTTCTAGGTGGTCGCAAGCTCATGGTTAGTTTAAGCCCGATTGTGTTGGTTTGAGTTTGAATGATTCTTGTTGTGCATTTTGGGGCCAGAAATTGGTGTCTGGTGTGGGTAGTTTTTTATTTGCCTCTGCTTCTTAATCGACTTGCAATTTTTTTTTCCTTCAATATTTTACCCTTTGTTGTACAGTTTGTGTAGGAAGGCTTAAACATAGAAATATGGAACCTCTAAAAAGATTTGTTTTTCAAGGGTTTTTTTTCCTCACATTGAGATGTGGAAGGACTTATCCAGGGTCTTGAGCATTTTGTGGAAGTGGTAGTTTGCAAGTGGTTCTCGTGTAATTGAGGTCACCATACAATATGTCATGGCAAAATAGAAATGACTAGTGTCCCTAACATTTTGGCAACGTCGAGTTATGGGAATTAACCTCTCCAGCTAAAGGAAGAGGCAGGGCCCATAAGCCTGCCTACCTGTTGCCTCTTTAAACCGTGCTAACCTTCTTACAGCAGGGTTATTGTCTTAGTTGTCTACAGAGTACGAGATTCACGTGGAGGGTGGTGGTAAAAGATATAGAGGAAGGTCCAGAAAAAGATGCGTGGTGGGTTTGACTGACAGGAATTGAGATTATTACTTACAGTTTGTCTGAGCATATGACTTGTAATGCAAGTAGAAGGTGGATGTGAAATGCGAATTCCTTGTGTTAGTTGGACACTGAAAAAACCTGAACCCTTGTTAGCAATAAATAAAACCTGATTTGCGTCATGAAAGCCTCTAGGCTTATCCAAACAGTTTAGGGTTACCCACACGAAGTTAGTTTGTCTGGAGTCAGGACATAGTATGTGTGTATGATAACAAAGTTTGGCAATGATGCTTCAGTGTTGGATACTTTGGATGACAAGATATGATCAGTTTCCTTAGATTGTGAAAAATATTATTTTGAGAGGTGGCGCAAAAACAAAGCAAGACTTGTATGAGGTGGAGAAGTGGGGTAGGAAGTTGGGGCAATCATTTGGAATCTTCTTTTACTTGTTCCCTTTCCCCTCTTTCCTTCTTTTATGTAGGTGTTGCCCCCCAGTTTTCAGTACAGACTAAAAGGGATTGCCTGGTGCTAAACATTGTTGTAGTTTGTACAATCATCATTTGTTTGTAATTTGATGCAAGTAGTTTTGGTGTTTGAGCTTGCTTCGGTTTCAAATTCTTATGCAGGTTTATTTGGAGCTCCCAAATGGAGAAAAGCTGGCTGAGGCTCTTCATTCAAAGGTGAGAAATTCTGACTATTGTCGAGTTTGAATAAAGTTTCTTACAAGCTAGTGATTCATAAGAACCATAAGGTTATGCAATCTGTTGTTTTCATGGTAGTTATTCTGTAGAAAACATGGTCTGACAATATTTCTCATCTTTGCAGGGAATTCCTTACGTCATATATTGGAAGAATACATTTTCTTGTTATGCTGCTTGCCATTTTCGGCATGCGTTATTTTCAGTTGTGCAAAGGTATACTACCATTTGGATTTAATTAACTCCACCTTGAGAAATATTTTGGTCAGTCCCTTTTTTTTTCCTTGAAACCAAACACTGTGAAAATGTGAAATGTACAACTGCATTAATGTTTGTCGGCTGAATCATCAGCTTAGTGCTAAACCCAACAACCATATTCTGTAAATTGTGTATTGGTATTGTTTGCTTCCGGAGATGTTCAAAACTATTACAATGTTTCTTTTTACAATTGGTAATGAGGTTGAATTTTTTGTGAACTCCACATTTTTGTGTTTCATGAATTCAGCCATTTGCATAGTGTTGAACTGCGCAAAAAACGTTGGAGGTTTGGATGGCTTTGTAAGCTTGACTATTGATAAAGCAAGTGATGGCTGTGTTGCACATTTGCTTCCTTTCTCTTTTTGTGGGGTTTGGAGGCCTTTCTTTTCGTCATCTTTAGATGAAAATTATTGTTCCACTGTGCATCACTAAATGTTGGTTCGGAAAACTTGATATTAACTCTTACATTCCAATGGAGAACTGTATGGATCAAATTAAAACCAAATGAGAGTCATATAAAACCTGAATACATACCTTGACCCACCTAGTGACCCCTATGTGACTACCCGCAGTCCATGTCCTGGATATTCTGAAATTTAAAAAAACACCCCTGAACTATAGAAAGTTTATAAATCGTATGGAAAGCTGATTGTTTTAATGCCTAGAACAAGTAATTATAAAATAGGACTTCCCGTAGCTTGAAATCTTATTTGCCGTCCAATTGATGTCAGCTTGAAGCCATACTGTTACTAAACTTGAATGCTTCCTTATTTTTTTTTATTTTTGTTTTGTCTGGACTTGTGGACTACATTAACTCTGGTGACTATTTCTTACATATATTCGTACATTGTGCAAGTAAAGTTTTACTTGCAACAATCAAGGGGTCCTTGACGAGTGTCATACTGAATCACTGATAAGCCACTAGGTTCCAATTCGCCTTGTCTGGCTGTATATTGGTAAATAAGCGTTTATAGCTTACTTGACATTATTTTCTTATGCTGATTGCAGTTCATCTAGCCATACATGGGATGCTTTCCAGCTTGCACATGCTTCATTTAGGCTTTACTGCATAAGAAACAACCTTGTCCTTCCAGCTAACAGCCAGAAAAGTAACGATAATCTGGGTCCACACCTTCTTGGGGAACCTCCAAAGATCAATGTCACTCCACCTGAGCTAGCTGCGGGGGATGATGAAGAAGGCTCTCCTGATGCGGCTGCTGTAAATATATATGATGATGATGTGAGCATGAAGTTTCTTGTTTGTGGAGTGGCATGTTCCTTGGTAAGTAGCGTTTCACTTCTATTTGACTATTTCCCAGTTTATATTCACAGATCCTTGCATCAAGCTATGTGTAGCTTTCATTTGTCTATAATAGTTTGCTTATGGGCCAATTTGTTTTCAGGATGCTTTCTTATTGGGTTCTTTGGAAGATGGCCTCAATGCGCTCTTGAGTATTGAAGTGAGTATGATGAAATGGTTTCTTGTGGTTAGATCTTCATGTTGCTCATATTTTCCCTACACTTGTTTTTGGTTCACTTTGCCTTAGGAAGTTGTCTTTATGCTCATATTCAAGTGGATTTACTTCAGCATTGCTGAAAGGCTTTCTTTCATCACACTTTCAATGAAAACCCCTTCTTTAGCAAGATGCTTTGGAGTAGTTTGATTGATCGTCTTTTCATTGTAACTTAGGCTCTTATACAGATTAGAGCATGTTCCATGCTAATTTTGTTGGTATTTCTTTTTTCTACGTCAATATTCCTTTCTATATCATTGGGTACTCATTTTCTCGATTATCTTCATTCTGTTGTTTCAGATGCGGGGAAGTAAACTTCATAACCGGGTTAGGTATGTCTGAGCTTTAGAACCTTATAAAGATAAATCTGTGCATGATTATTTTTAGCTGTAGTGTCATCTTTTCATGTATCATTAACTTCTACATAAGAATTCGAACTTCGCATGATTGCGTGTGAGTGAATGATGCTTGTGTTGCTGTATGTGGGAGAAGCTACATTTGGTTTTTTCCCCAATTCCCATGCATATAGTAGTTGGTTATCCTCTCCTGGCTGTTCGAGCTCATTGCACCTAATGATTACTTAATTAAGAGTGGTAGTGTCGGTGTGTCCTTGAGAAAATGTTAAAATGTTGTGAATTGATGCCATTGCAATTGGTGCAGTGCCCTACCACCACCTCTTCAGGCAGGGACATTTTCACGCGGTGTTGTGACCATGCGTTGCGATTTTTCAACATGTAGTTCTGCCCACATCTCTCTTCTGGTTTCTGGTAGTGCGCAGACTTGCTTTGATGATCAGGTTATTCTTAAAACGCCATTACTATATACCACATTTTGTCCTGGTTAAGGACTGGAAACTGATCTGTCATAACACTTATTTGTAGCTCTTGGAGAATCACATAAAGAGTGAAGTTATTGAAAAAAGCCAGCTTATCCATGCACTGCCAAACAGCGAGGAAAATAGACAGCCTTTGTCAGAACCCAGGAGATCTGCTTCAGTAGCTTGTGGGGCATCAGTATTTGAAGTTTGCATGAAGGTCCCTGCATGGGCTTCACAGGTTCTTTCTTATAATCCTGTGACTGCTTGTGTTATTGAAAACACGTGCTTTATTCCTTCCATCTTTTTCTGTTCCAAATACTAGGAATCTGGAAATCATATTTTGGACGGTTGTGATTTGTTATAGTAGAAGATGAGGTTTATGTCTTCAATGAAGACGAGCCATATTTTTTGATCTGTGACTTCCTGTGTGTCTAAAGATGAGCCACTTCACTTCTTGGTAAATAATCGTTCCTGTTGGCTTTTGTTTGCAGGTTTTGAGGCAACTAGCGCCAGATGTTTCTTATCGTAGTTTAGCTGCACTTGGCATTGCTAGCATTCAGGGATTAGCTGTTGCTTCATTTGAGAAAGATGATGCAGAACGACTTCTTTTCTTCTGTAAAAAGCAAGGCAAAGATCCAAATCTCAACAGTTCTTATTTCAGCACACTTCCTAGCTGGTTAAGACCACCTGCTCCTAGTCGTAAGAGGTCTGAATTATGCCAAGAAACAAGTCAAGGCTCTCCCAATGGTTTGGTTGTTGGAAACTTCAAAAGGGAAGACAAAGGATTGACAAATGGCGTTATTAGTATACCCTTGGTGCCTGTCAGACGACAATTAAAAGTTGCAGCAATGAGGCCAATCCCTCATATTCGTCACCAGAAAATGCTTCCGTTTTCTGCAACAATTGAGGTGGATGGGCATGATAGAGGCCAAGTTAAGGCTAGTGTGTCAGTTGCTCCGTCAAAACACAGTTTGATGGGATCAAATCCTATTTCCCATCGGAAGTCAAATTCCAATTCATTTCAGGCCAAACAGATTATTTCGTTGAATCCCCTCCCGCTGAAGAAGCATGGTTGCGACCGAAGCCCAATTCATATTTGCTCTGAGGTAAGTTTGTCAGTTCCTTCTGTTTTATTTTGCCTCGCTACAGGAAAAGAAATAACTAATAAGGAGGGGATGGAGGCTTGGATCTCCTTGATTCTTTTTTAGGTTTTGTCATGTTGATTTCTCATACTCTTCTCTGCCAGGAGGAGTTTCTCAAGGACGTTATGCAGTTTCTAATCCTTAGGGGACATACCCGTCTCATTCCTCAAGGTGGGCTTGCAGAATTCCCCGATGCAATACTTAATGCAAAACGCCTGGACCTCTTCAACTTGTATAGGGAGGTGAGACTTATCTTCTTTTTTTTCTTCTTCCAGCTGAGGTGGATTATTGACTGTGTATGTAAATGGTTGACTGGAAGAAACTCTACGAGTAGGATATATTGCTTTCTTTTTACTGTTAATTTGCTGCTTCAAAGTTGGAATGATTTCAGAAGATTATTGGAAACTAAACAGTCTGGCATTTTTAGGTGGTTTCAAGAGGTGGCTTTCATGTTGGCAATGGCATCAATTGGAAAGGACAGGTTTTTTCGAAGATGCGCAATCACACAGTGACCAATAGAATGACTGTATGTCCTAAAACCATGCCTTTTCTCTATTTCTTGTTGATCTCTGGACTCTCATGGTGCAACAGTGCATCCTTTGTGAGTAATAGTATATGGGAAGGATTGCAACTTGGGAGATGAATCTGAATGGTCTACTTTTCTCCTGGATTCTTGATTTTTGTATTTAAGTTTGTATTCCCGGTTCTCTGCTATCAGTGCTATGTTAAGTTTCTGGTTCATGCGTTAGATAGAGGGAAAGAGAGGGTGATGCTTCAAATGAATATTAAAAGCTACCAAGTAGATACTGTATTTTTTTCTTTTTGGGTAAGATAGATACTGTATTTGTTTAGCATCCTGTATATTTTTTTTGGGTAAGTAGATACTGTATTTGTTTAGCATCCTGAGTTATTTTTCCCGTCCAATCAGCTCCTCTCAGCTTGAACCCAACGAAACATGTCTGCTGGTTAAGACCTCCTTGTTGTAAACTACAACTACACTTTTGATGGTCACCTGTTGAAGTATTTGTACGCAAATGCTGACTATTACTCTTTTGCTGGAAATCAATATATATTGGTTTCCATATGATTGCTTGAATTAGGGTGTTGGGAATACGCTTAAAAGACATTACGAAACTTACCTTCTGGAGTACGAATTGGCTCATGACGATGTAGACGGAGAGTGCTGCTTGTTATGCCACAGGTTTGTAGCGTCCATGTTTAATGGTTAATTTCTTCAGGCATACATAAAGGGTAAATGTGCTTGTGTTTGTGTCATTGTGTGTGTATAATGTGCTTTTGTAGTTGTTGTTTGCTAACCACGGGCTCTCAAACTTTCTACAGTAGCGCAGCAGGTGATTGGGTAAACTGTGGTATATGTGGTGAGTGGGCCCATTTTGGTTGCGACAGAAGGCAGGGCCTCGGTGCCTTTAAGGTATGGTATCAAGCTTGTGTCATATCCTCTTGGTTGCTGGATCGTTACCAATTTGGATCTGTAGCTCCCTTCATGAATCATGTTGCCGTTTTTAGCTGATTTTTGGCTCATGACTTGAACTGCTTAAAACAATGGTTGGTAATTTTGACATTGCAGGATTATGCAAAAACAGATGGACTAGAGTACATATGTCCACAATGCAGCATTTCAAATTTCAAGAAGAAACTGCAGAAAACATCTAATGGATATTCTTAATGTTCCCGTACCACAGCCAGATGGACTTAGGTTCAATTGTCCTGTTCGAAAATTCTTCCTCTTCTCATCTTGGTTTAAAAGAGGAATTCACCAAACTTGTTCGAGGAGGAGGTCTACAGGTATTATTAAGTTGTCCCCATGTTCCTCCATCAAATGGTGGCTCGGGACACGGGACACGACGATACTGAGTTGAACAGAAAACAAGGAAAAGGAAGAGCCGCTATATGGAGACACTAATTTATTTATAGGAGGGTTGGTGAAGGGGTGTAGGAATTCCATCTTTTGAAAAGGGTTAGTATGTAATATGAAATCCGTATCTCCAACCTTATGTTTTGTAGTTGTTGTAGCATTATAAAGTGGTGTAGTTCTTTCGTGATCTATGGAAGGAAAAATTATTTGGGTGTTCAAGTGCAATGCTTCTCCCCCTCACTTAAGTGTGTCGATTCCGACTCTTAATGTGGACGTCTCGTCAGTTACAGGACTCGAAGTCTCGAACCCCCGGCTCTTGATTTTTCTCTTCTTCCTTTGATCTGGGTTATTTTGTGCTTAAATTGATAACTAGTAATCGAATCAAAATTAATGAGTCTTATTTTTTCAAAACCATAACCTGACCAGGAATTGCAAAACCAAACCAAATGAGACTGTTTGGTCCGGATTGGATTGATTTTGCGGTTAGGGCGGCTTTTTTGAACATTCTTACGTCCTGGTAGGTCACCCATTTTAGTATTGTTGCTGGGCAAGCACGCTTAACTGTAAAGTTTCAATGAGATTTGACGACGTCCCGCTTTTAAAAAGCCTTGTACAAAATAGGGGCAGAAACTATTATGTATAGAACTGAGCTTTGCATTCACCATACAATGTGGGACCCGTGATCACCCATCCAGATATCTATCAGGTCTCTCTTCCGGAGCCCAGCTCCAACTTGGCTATAGGGTGTCACAGTAATTCTTTAGTAGTTATGGAACAACGCCATGTGATTCTTAACACGCTCTACAGCCACATTAATGAGACTTTTAGATGTGGGTTTCACACAAATACATGAGAAGTAGATCCACCTAAAATGGGTTAAAGAAGAAAAAGTACAACTTGAAAATATTCGTAGGTAAATACCATTAGGGCCATCGGGAGAACAATTTAGTAACGGTATGAAATTTGAAAAGTGAACATATTAGAGATTGGCATCTTAATGGTGTCATAGCAAAAGGAAAAAAAAAATTAAATCTTAGTGGTGGAGTATTATTTTTTAACGATTATTGGAAATTGATGCCTTTCTTCAACAATCCTATCAAATCCTTCAATTTTAAATAAATGTGTCATTTTCTATATTTTAAATCCAAGTAGAATACAAAAAAGTAAAAATTTAAATGGAAAATGAGAAGATTGGATTGAGAACTTATACATATTAGATTGAACTGATGTTTCACGGACTCACTCCGTTTTTTTTTTTAAATTTTTTGAACAGCTTGGATCATCCATGCGGGATCCAGAGTGGGCCCCACATGGTGGTCAGTGCAATTTCGATCTCCCACCAGTCGATGGCTTTAGCTTTACCGATTTCAAAACTCTTTACACAAGTTTAGCATATCTCTATTATAAAACAGAAAGGTGTGGGGACAAGTTGTTGAAACGGCTTAAATTTATTTGATCCAAAGGCAGTAGTGCATCCTCCCACTTCCCGGTTAAGTGTCCATGGTTTTCACCTAAATCACACAACTGCCATCCCCTTCCAATCGGGATGCGTAGTGCCGTAGGCACGGGTTAGCACTAGTAGTGGAATATTCTACGACATTTAAAATATAAGGGACATTTATATAAGGGAAATTTATAAAAATGGTTCTCCTAGTTTTATCCTAATTTCATTTTCGTCCTCTAAATATCAATTACAACTCTTTTGACCTTTAAGTTTGGTTTTCGTACCAAATTGGTCCAATTGATAACTTCTGTCAGTCAAATTGAACAGAAAAAATCTGATTGATGGCAGTTTGGACGTTACAGTTCGTACCAAGTTGGTCCAATAAATGACGTCTGCCCTCAATCTGATTCTTTTCATCCAGTTTGGCTGATAGGCGTTATCAATTGGACAACCTTAGTACGAAAACCAAACTTGAAGGTCAAAAGAGTTGCAATTGATACTTAGAGAACGAAAATGAGACTCAGGTAAAACTAAGAGAACCATTTCTATAAATTTCCCTTTATTATATAATAAGGAATGATTGCTTTTGGATGGAGACATAAAAAAAGTTGGTTGAGATAAGTTTTTGAGATAATTCTTTTTAGTTAATTTTTTAATATTTTAACAAACTTTTTTACTTTTTAATTAGTGGTTTGTCATATATAATCAAAACTTTTGAGGTCGCCACCCGGAGGTGGTAGTCGCATTGTCGGCCAGTGGTGGGAGTAGCTGAAGGTGGAGTGATGGGAGGGGGTGATGAGGAGATAGCAAAATGTAAAGTTTATTTTATATATTTAGTAAAATTCCACTAATTTTCGGGAGGGATAATTTTGTCCGAAGAGAAGAAGAAGTCCTTAATTAGAGCTGATCTATAAAAAGTCTTGTCCTTTAACTAAAAAAAGTCAAATTAGAGTTATACTCCTATTAGAGTTTTAGCCAATTCTCCCTTTTTGTTCTCTTAAATTTCATTGGTATTAGAGTCATACTCCTATTAGGAATCTTCTTAGAATCACACAAGGCCACACAACAAAACCTTACCTTGGATTCCAAGCAATATTCCTAAATCGAATCCAGAATTTTGTTAGGAAAGCGTACCCTAATACTTTCTTTATGACATCTACTCCATTGGTTGAATCTTTCATAATTAATCATGACCTTTGTTTAGTGTACCATCTGGCAGAGAAAGAATTGGAAAGCCATCGACGGGCCCAACACTTCTTGACCGAAAAGGATTCTTGTTGTACAAGCAATCCTTTTTATTCCCAAATTTCCGATTTACCCAAAAAAAAAAAAAAAAAAATCCTTTGTATTCCATTCTTTACATATCTCTCTCTCTCTCTCTCCCTCTTCTGTCTCCGATCACAGTGTTTCCAATGGAAAACATCAAGTACGTACCCATCCCTTGGTTACCCGGAGGGCAAAGATTCCGTATCATTCCACATCACCCAGATGAAGATCAAGAATCCGAACCCGAAAACGAAGAAGAAGTAATCGAAGAAGAAGAAGACGACAACACAGACGTCATATTGTCCGTATTACTAAAAGATCCCCGCTTCCGTCACTCGATTTTCTCGGCCGCACCTAATATCCACGACTTGCGACCGAAAAAGATCAAATCTTTTCCAGACCCACAACCTCAAGATTTGAAGAAGAAAGGCCTTGACTGTTCGGTGACTTACACACTCGGACCTCCACACGGGAATTACGGAAAGGGGCAGTGCTCGTACGTAATCTGCAGGATTTGCAGTGATCATGTTCCACATGGAGTAGAAATCAAAAGCATCCAATGCGGCCACGCATATTGCAGAGAATGCTTTCACGTTTACCTAAGCGAGAAAATCCAAGAAGATGCTTCTAAGGTGAAGTGCCCTGTTTCAAAGTGTGAGACTCTGTTTCCACCCAAATCCGTTCGCGGGTTCATACCGGAACAGGTGTTTGATCGATGGATCCGTGGCTTAACCGAGTCTTCGGTGCTGGCCCAGCCCTTGTACATCCGGTGCCCGTTCGAGTGGTGTGGGAAGTGGTTTGTGGACGATGAGAGAGGGTTTCTGATAAGGGCTTGTCCCAATTGCTGGAGGCTGTTTTGCATGAAGTGTAAGGTGGGTTGGCATATGGGGAAAAGTTGTGCGCAGTATAAGTTCGAGGAGGATTTGGAGAGGCAGTTGTTGAGGGGGGCGCCGCGGAGAGGAGGGTGGTCTGATTTTGGGGGTCGCAGGATTATCATAATTAATTGATCAGGAGATCAGAGTCTTCGACTTCACATTCATTATGAAAACAGGTTTTTTTTTTTTTTTTTTCCTTTTTGGGGGTACTGTTGAACTCTAATATTCTTGAATTTGTGTTACAAGCATGTTGTTGCAATAACTTGGACTGTTTGCTTTATAGCGTTCAAGGGATTAGAAAAGAGATTTTCACTGAATACAAGTCAATCGGGAACTTTTTTGAATGACATTCAAGAAAAGAATATTTTAGAAAAATTTATAGAATTAGAGGAACTCGTTCTCTTGGACGGATTTAGACTACAGATTCATTTCAATTGGAATTTTGTTATTCACCATCTACGAGAATCTCCACACTAAGCATCCATGGCTGAATAGTTAAAGCACCCAAGGAATAATTGAAAAGTTCGTAGTTTCAATTCCTACTGGATGCATGCGTGAAATATTTGTTTAGCCGAGGGCTTCCAAACATGTAAGCTAAGCCCAACCCATTCTGACCCGGAATGAATATGGAATGTATCATTCTTTTGGGAACCATGTTTTCTAGATTTTAGTATTATGTTTCTTGTTTAATCTTAGTTTCCCTATTATGCATGCTTTCCTGATTTGTAAATTTTATTATTTGTTTTCCACATGTTTCATGAACTGTGTTAGTGTTGGAACGTGGGTTTCATTCTGATTTAATATAGCACTTGTAACACAGAATTATGTGCACACACCTCCATATAAATTTTTTTTTGGGTAGCAATAACATAGACTGTTTGGTTTAAACTAATCAAGGAATTACAAAAGAGATTTTCACTTTATGCATTCTTCTGGGAATGAGTACACACTACGAACCCTTCAACATTCCTATGTGAATGTGGAACTTTATAATTAGTTCAATTAATAATAGATCCACACATGGTTCATATACATATGGAGTGGTACATGAATGTTACTCAAGAGTCATTTGTCAAGTTCAAGAGACGTTAGTGTTATAAAAATTCAAGAGACATTAGGTATTATTACACATGCTCATTAATCAGCCTAGTTATTATCTAGATTTGCATACTTGACCAGACACGTGAAAGAAGAGTTAAAAAATTCTAGAAGTGTTTGAGTCAGTTTGTATCGGAAAGGAGAAATATTATGAAATAAAGTTCAGGTGCTTTTCTCACATATATACGAGCGCTGCTTCTAAATTGTTCTTCTTTTTCTAAGCTTCACTTATATAACCGTCTTGGGCATGCAATCTAGCTAGGATTCTAGTTGTATTGTTGGAGAGTGTGTTTCTCGAGTGTTAGTTCCTTAGAAATTGTCAAATTTCATTACGTGGCGACTCTGCTAAAATCTCTTAGTTAAATATTTGGGGGAGAAACATTTTTCTTGAAAATCGACCGTGTCAATATCATTTCGCTCGTTCGTATTTCTGCTGCTAGAAGTTTTAATTTCTATGTGGTGCAAAAGTTGTATGAATCTACCTTTTGAGACCAGCAGCTTTGTTTGATGACAAAGGTGATTGTTATCGGTTAGCCTAAAGTTGGATACAGATTTCTGTTAATCCTGCCCCAAGCTAGGTTTATAGCTAGAATTATGTCATTATCAAGATTCAAAATCTAATACTACTATTTCAACTGCAAATTAATGTCATCAGCCCCCATAGAACTATATACCACGATATTAAATCGATCGATCGAAGCATACTTCTAAGTTCTAACATTTGGTCCGCTTTCGGAAGTCTTGTGTTACACTTTGTTCCAATTTCAACTGCAAATTTCATCTTTCCCTTAATTTCTGATACAGGTGTGGTGCAATCTTTTCCTGATGCAAATTGCAGGTAAAATTTCTCCATTTTCTTCAAATATTCATTGTAAAGAAGGAGAGAGTCTTCAACGTCCTCAATTCCAGCAACGTCCTGTCCGTGGTGACATCTTCATGCAACTATTCATTTTTCCGTCAAGAGTAGAATGCAACTAATCTAATTTGTTTTGACAAGGAATTATTCTTTGATTAGGCAATATAGCCCAAAGAGATCTTTGCTTCTCTTAGGATGTTCATAATTCCTCTTTGTTTTTGATATTGCATGGTATATATACGTTGTCACCCGACATAACCCCCCATAGCAGAATACTGTGTGCTTTGATTGCTCCCGTGACTTTATAACGTATTGTTACGTACTCAGCTTTTACTCATTGTAGGTTGGGGGTTCATGGAGGTATCGCTTACGTGTAAGTACGTGTGAGCCGGAGAGGTGTGATTGGTCGATGATTAATAAGGGGAAATAATCTTGTGGGGTGAGGGAAGGAGCAAGAAGTACAGAAGAGACAAAGACAGCGTGTCCCTTGTTTCTTCCGCGGGGGTTACGTCCAACTTTCCGTTGATTGAATGGGTGAGGTCACATTTTCTCTGAGGAAGAATGTTCTCCTTCCTCAAATTCAGTGTTCACACACTCTCATGAAGAATGTCAGGGGCATTTATAGGGCACCTGGGCCTAGGTCAAGCCCATGACGGCACTCCTATGAAGCCCCGACATGTGTCCCTACTGTACCTCTGGGTCTTAGGGAAACTCGTCCTCCCGCGGGAGAGCTCGAATCCCCGCAACGCAACCTCCATCCCAAGCCACAGGAAATTCCCCTGTCCCCGCTCGAGCAAGGTCGCGACCTGCGGCGATCGTGTTCTCATCGCGGAGCTCCTCCCGGACCCTGCCTCGCGGCCCAAATGGAACTCTAGAGATTCCTTAATCAAACTCCTTCTTGTAATTGTTACTACGTTTTAATAGCTCGCGGGACTTCATCTGTAGTCCTCCGCTGCTGAAGCTGTCTTGGGGGCCCATTTTCACTTTTCCGCAGAGCAGGCGGACTTCCGCGGGGACTACCCCTCCCGCGGACACTTTCCCCGAGTGCTACTTTCCATCTTTGTACACATGTTCCTTCTTAATTGGGTAGTCAACCCTTCTTCTTCATGTCAAGGTTTGACCAAGGTCTTCCTTCCGTGCGACACCTACGGCCACGTGTCCGTTGCTAATTGGCGGGTCAGCAGTCTCCTTTGGTCAAGAATTAATAATTTTGACCGCACCTACACTCATCAAACGATGCGGGACAGGTTCAAGCAAATTATAGAGACGTAGAGTTTCATGCAGGCTTTTGAATCTGGGTTAATGGACCTAGCTAGTGGCAATTCACCCAAACTTTTTGTTATACGTTCACTGTATTGTCAATTACACTGAAAAAATTGTAAAAGTATATGTGAAAGTGCATGCAAATGTACGAAACGTGCAACAGAAATCTTACACTATGTTTGGAACTTGCGGAGAGTGAGAGAAATGAAAAGAAAGAAACATAGGAGAAAAGTGGAAGAAATATGGGAAGAAAATTTTACTATGCACGGAACTTGAATTTGTTAATTTTCTCTCATCTTCCCTCAAAACCAAACAATGGAAGGTAATTTTTTTAAAGTTGCCCTTACTTCCTTTTCTTTCCCAAAATACAACAAACATTTTTTTAGTGTAATTACTTAGTTTTACCACAGCCCAATGTAATACTATATCAGCAAGATTACAAATGTGTTAGCCTAGATAATAGTAGGTATTAGCTAGCTACTCTCTGCGGTTCAATTATGGGACTATGGGATCCCCAATCCATGAAGAACTATTCTTTTTCTTTCTTTTTTTTAACTCAATTAATAGTGAATGTGCTATTAATCTGCAGTCTTCCCAGCCTATGTGTAAATAGATCATAACTAATCTCTACTTTACCAAATTTAATGACCCTCTTCCTCCATCTTTTTCCCCGTTTAGTGGTCTCAATTATTTAATTGTCACTTGTACGTCAGTGTGGACTTTTAAGCTAAAAGGTGCAATTGTGCATACAATTCAAGACCATTTGTGTACACACTTAAAGTTAGAGCTAGCTTTGTTTGAGCTCGGCTTAATTAGTAGTTGACAAACTCAAGCCAAATTATTAGGTTTGTTTGATAATCAAGCTGATATGGAGTATTGGGTTAGACTCGGCTCATTTCAAGCTATATAGTAGGTAGTAAAAAAACAATATCACGCTGGAGGGATCTCTTTTTTTCAATGCCTCTTTTGCCATCTTTCTCACGACATTGGGTTTAGCAAAAGTTACTAAAAGATTAGACCCATAATTATTGAAAGAAGACTTAAAAGTGGATGAGTATGAACCACAAACATAATACTATATGCAAGAACCTTCTCCATAATCTCCCAAACACTTTTTCCCCACAAAGGTGTTTAAAGCAATATGAAAAGCTAATGGGCTAGATGACAACATGTTTAAAATTAAAAAGAGAAATGGTTACCCAAATTTGAATGTTGTGCTTTTTATTTAAAAACCACAACGCAGAGAGAGAGGGAGGCCCATGCCTCTATTGCTCTACATTTACTAGTCATAATAATGAGACTCCCAATAATTTCAATTTTGTACTGTCACCTATCCCACCTCTCTTTCTTTTCTTTCGGCGGTGAAGGGTGTACTGTGAAGGGTGTCCGAATCAACTTATGTGCGCTGCGCCCCAACTATTCTCTTCTTTAGCCCGGTTAATGCATGTCATTCATGCTGGAATTAGAGAATTCACAAAAAATTACTTTCGTGCAGCCTGACACCAAGAATCCAATCCTAATCAATTGCGTGGAAAGTAAGCCTCGGCTTCCTCCCACCCCCATTTATTAGTCTTCTCCTCCTTCTGTAACCCATTCTTTTTCAACTTTCTTTTACTGGCTATGGGGCCTCATGTCCCCAGAACTTTGTTATGCAATGCCTCAGTTTTTTGTCCTCTTCTTTGCTTTAACCTTTTCACTATGCATGTAGTAACAAAATGGTGCTGGTAAAAAAATTTACTCAATTCGTTTCTTTAATCAGGACTTTATACCAAAAATAAAAGAAGATGAATCAGGACAGTCCGTTTTCGAAATTCAAATTTCGATGATTAGAAATGCATGCCATGAACATAAGGGATCGTTTGGAAATATTTTTAGTGGAACTTCTTGGAGGTTGTATTTGTCTCTTTTTTTCATGTCATGCTAAGAATTGTGGCCTCGCCATTAATTAACCAATTGTATGATCCTATTGGCCAGGATTTCTGTGCTTTTAACGATCGGGCACATTTTTACTAATTGTTATTTTGAGAAGCCTTCTCATTACGTCGCGACATTTTGATTGAAATATAAACCAAACTAATTAAATAAAACTACAACAACCCTTAAATTCCAAAAAATTTGATTGAAATAGTAAATTCAAGAACAATTTATAAAAAGGTTCTTTTAATTGCATCATAAAAAGTGTTTTCCCCCAATTCAATTCAATTCAAAGGATGACCCACCACCATTGTTGCTTGTAAAATGACAATTATGATTCAAGATGATCAGACAACTGTCCTAGCCATGCATGTTGCAGAAGCTCCATTGACTGGGGCCCACTCCAGACCCTCAAGTGGGCCATAACCTAGTGTATCTTATGAATTCTTATCCATCCATCCATGCAAATTGAAAGTGGACCTGTTTTTTTTTTTGGGTAAAAAAGTGGACCTGTTTTCAAAATTGGAATACCCCCAAAACGAAAACAGGTAATTAATTAATTTCTATCTATATGGAGTAAATAATAGTATACGATTTCAATAAGAATGACCCCACGTACGCCATATGGGTGTGTCTAGTTATCTTCAAAGGCCAAAATGCATTTATTAAGTTCAAAATCTTTTACTGAAATTACTAGATCTGTCAAGTGACAACAACAAAACAGAAAGTCATTCAAGGAGTAATCACTGAGACTGCAGTTGAAGAACGATTAACTAGGTTGGACCGAAGAAGTAATTGAGGTGCACATAAGTCGTCGACCCACAGATCCTGCCGGTGGGGAAAAGAAGTGAAAGTATCATCTTCAATAATGAGTAATCTAAGCTGTTAATGAGTGTTGGTTAGTATCACAATGTAAAGGATAGGAGAAGTGCAAACCTTATAAACATTTGACACGACACGACACGACACGACACGAGAATTTCATTTTGAGGCTTTTATTAATACCATTGATGTCACTTTACAATTTTGGCAGGTAAAATTGGGAAAACAGAGCAAGGTAAAAAATGAAGTGGGCACCAGCTCTGCGACGCACGAGAACACGTGTAGGACCCAGACGACTTCTGTCTCAGATTTCATTTTGGGGCTTTTAATACCCACCAAACCCAATACTACTACAGTATCATTTTTTAATGGTAATGGCAGCCACGTAGAGTAGATTGCTACCGACCAAAACGGAGGAGGGGAGGCTGCTGCCCCTTAAAGGGGCAGCAGCCTGCTGTCCCATACGATTGGCGCTTGCTCCGTTCTTGCTCCGATGATCGGTAACGTTCATTTCGTAGAGCTTGTTGAGTATAACAAGTGTACCAAAAATTAGCTCAATCGAATATCATTAAGTGCCTTATCGGAACATTTTTATCATGAAAGGAGGTTGAAGATTATGAGGTGAAAATTTATACTCCTACCCCACTAAAAGATTAAGAGAAAAACCAAAAAAGTTTCACGGAGGTAAATTGCGTGCGTCCAAACGTATTTTGAACGATTGGAATTTAAAAAAAGAAAAGATCCGGGGTAGAGTTAAAACACTTTTCCAGAGATTGCGGAAACGGAAGGATGAAATTTTCCGTCTCCGTGAACAACTTATTCTCCGTAAATAAGTATCTCTCAAAGATTAAAAGACCTTCAAGTAATTAATACTACTCCTACTAGTATTAACAATCAAGCAGCAAACAATATGACGCTAGTGGGAGCTCACGTGAACCTAAATCGGAACAGTTTTAACTAAACTAAATTAAGACCCATAATCCTATATGTAAACATAACCCCTGGTTAATTAGTGGTGTAGGTTTTGGGATTTTGACATAACAGTTTTGCTAATCTTCGCCCACTAAGCTGAGGATAATATGCATATAATTTCAAACAAGTTCGGATATCAATAAATATCTCACGGAGATTAATACACTTTCACAAATATCAATATACATTTTTACCTATTATCCTACACCCTTTGGGCAGAAGTTGGTATGTCATCTCTCCCCTAAGGGGGAGGTCCTGGGTGCTAACCCTAACAGCCCCACTAACCCCGCTAATGTATGACAATTGGAAAAAAATAATAATAATACTATGACATCATGGAATGGATTCGTAGCATGTGGAGGATAAATGGAAAGGGAAAGCTAGGACACCGTGGTTCATTCCAAAAAGAGAGATTCATTCTAGCATCAGATTAAAAAGAGATGATCTATAGTATAAGTTTGAACATTTATAGAACAGAATTCATCTAATAAGGTGATATGGATTATGGGATATCCAGTATATAGTACGGTATCTTTAACTCAACAATACATTATTAAGGTATAATTACTAATCCCATAGAGAATCACCCAGGCCACCCCAATTGTGAAACAAAACATGCTTTCAAGGGGACTAAAGAAAGAAACTACTAGCAAAATGCGATTTTCTTAAGAGCATCTTCAACGGGAGACCTCAAAGCTGAGGTGACATATCCAGCGGTCACTTTTGGCATAAATGAGCAATGCAACAAATATGCCTTCATTCATGTCAAAGCTGGGGTGGCTTTGACATCTACCTCTCCACATGCCAATTCTCAAAAACTTATCTTTGCAAGTTCAAAAACTTACCGTTGAAGTTAAAAAAGGAATTCTTCCGTTCGAGTTTTTTTTTTCCCTAAGTTTAAGCTCTACTTTTTTGACATAAGGATTGGAGAGGAAGAGCTTGATGTCAAAGTGCCATATTAGCCTTCAAAAAAAAATTTAACATCACCAATTTGACATCTCCTATTGGAGATGCTCTAACCACAAAAGATGAAAGTAATTAAAGTTCAGATTACTACCACTCAGCATCGAGGAATTATTCAGTTCTCCGGGAGCACCGTCACGTGATGCTCCGGATCACTTAAGAACCACATATTTATGGGTAATCCTTAATTCGTGTGAAGTCCTTACACTTAGTCGTGAACCCTGCGAGAATATGTGGTTATTGAGTGATCCGAATTCCGAAACACTACGTAGCGGTTTTCATGAACTATTAATGGATAATGACACGTCTTTTCCCCACCGTTCACTTATCCAATCCAATCCATCTCACTTGCATACATGTGTTTTTTACTTGAGAAAAATACTTGCAAACGTGTTCATGTTGCAGACCCTGCACTTCCAACATGGACTACCTGTGGCCCCAATTTCTGTTAAGATTATTCAGCCTTTATAAAATTTTAATCTTTAATAAAACTGGTGGTGGATTGTTATACTCCGTATTTGCGGGTTGAGCTCTGTCCAGTGTTAAGCCTCCAGTCCGGTCAAATTTTGCCCATTTGTGAGCTCATTCGGGTTTTACTTGAGAAAAATACTTGCAAACGTGTTCATGTTGCAGACCCTGCACTTCCAACATGGACTACCTGTGGCCCCAATTTCTGTTAAGATTATTCAGCCTTTATAAAATTTTAATCTTTAATAAAACTGGTGGTGGATTGTTATACTCCGTATTTGCGGGTTGAGCTCTGTCCAGTGTTAAGCCTCCAGTCCGGTCAAATTTTGCCCATTTGTGAGCTCATTCGGGTCTACAACAACAATCAAAACCGTTCATCGTTTAAAACTTGCCGAGAACATTGACAACTATAAAATTTACTTTGATTGGATATCGTTTGATATAATTTCAAAATGTATTAAGCTCATGTAAAATGTTTTAAATGGGTTGCAATCCTATGTTGCACATCTTTTTTTTTTTTTTACAAGATTAGCACAATTTGAAACTACATCAAACGACATCCGATCAATGTTATTCTTTACGCGGCCAATGTTTTCGGTGAGCTCTAAAAAATAAATAGTTTGATCATTATTGTGAACCCACAAATGGGTGAAACTCGACCGAACTGGAGACTTTAACACTGAATAGGACCTCAACCCTGTATTTGCATAGCAATAACCCAGGGGCGGTGCAGTGCATGGTGTTGTGCTCTATCCGGACCATTTATCTCGGTAATCAATGGTTCAAATTTAAAAAAAAAAAAATTCCACGGAAGAGTTCAACTCTTTCCAGAAAGAAATTATTATTTTTTAAATCTAAACCATCTAAAATACTTTTGGATAATTGAGATGGCACAACACCGCCCCGGGTTGCTCTCAACATACTGAATAATATCTCCAAACTTACATGTTCTCCTCACTTCACTCTCTTCAACTCATTGCAACTGTACCCCCTACCCTCCATCAGCCACACACACACACACACGAACCCCACCTTCCTCCTCCTCTTTCTCTCTCTCCAAAACTCCATATATACACTGATACACAAGCACCACCAGACCAAGACCAACCCAGCCACCTCAATGTCGATCTCTCCAGCCACCCTCGCCCACCTCCCTCTCCTCCTCCTCCTCCTCCTCCCCACCTCCTCTCTCTCCAAAACCTTCTTAGTCCGCGTCCACCACGACTCCAAGCCCTCTATCTTCCCAACCCACAAGCACTGGTACGAATCTACACTCACCTCCCTCTCCCCCACCACCACCACCACCACTGACCAAACCCCCAGTCGCATTATCCACACTTACGACACCATTTTCCACGGATTCTCCGCAAAGCTCTCGCCTTTACAAGCCAAAAACCTCGAATCCCTCTCCGGCATAGTCGCCGTCATTCCCGAACAAATTCGAAAACTTGAAACCACTAGATCCCCTGAATTTCTCGGGTTAAAAACCACGGACAGTGCCGGGTTGTTGAAGGAGTCGGATTTCGGGTCGGATTTTGTGATCGGGGTTATAGACACTGGGATCTGGCCGGAGAGGCAGAGCTTTAATGACAGGGATCTTGGGCCGGTGCCGGGTAAGTGGAAAGGGGAGTGTGTTTCCGGAAAGGATTTTCCGACGACGTCGTGTAACCGGAAGCTGATTGGAGCGAGGTATTTTAGTGACGGGTATGAGGCGACGAATGGGAAGATGAACGAAACCACAGAGTATCGGTCGCCGAGGGATTCTGACGGGCATGGCACCCACACGGCATCCATCGCCGCCGGGAGGTACTGTTGGAATTTATTACTTGTTTTTTTTTTTTTTGTGTGTGTGTGTGTAACAAAAATAGTTTCTGGTTTGTTTGAAAAGGGGAAAAGGAAATTTTCAGAAATTTTCCGGTTTTAATTTAGGTATGAACTACCGGGAAAAAAAATTGAGTATAGGAACACAACTTGTGTTAATTAATGTTTCATTGCTAACTAACTACGATACAATTCCTCGTGGATAGGTTGTTCGCTTTTAACTATCCACGAGGAACTGCCTCGTTGATATGTTGTGCATAATGTTATGCATGTTATTGCGTTTCTATACCCAATTATTTTGTCTACATTACACAACATAGGAGTACTAATTAGCACTACATAATTGGTTAATTGGATAAAAACCATCAAAATGACAATTCACGTAGCGTCACATTCATATAGTACAAATTATTGTATACATGTTGCGATTATCAATTTTTGCTAAAATAATGTAGTATTGTTTTGTTTTGTTATAATTTATAGTTGTGTTGTTGTCTGGTTTATAGAAATTCTAACAAATATTTTCAACAGGTACGTGTTCCCGGCGTCTACGCTAGGTTACGCCCGCGGCGTGGCGGCGGGGATGGCTCCGAAAGCCCGTCTCGCCGCCTACAAGGTCTGCTGGAGCGCCGGGTGCTACGACTCCGACATCCTCGCTGCCTTTGACGCTGCCGTCAGGGACGGCGTCGACGTCGTTTCCCTCTCCGTCGGTGGCGTCGTGGTCCCTTACTACCTCGACGCCATCGCGATAGGCGCGTTCGGAGCCGCCGACGCTGGCGTCTTTGTCTCCGCCTCAGCCGGCAATGGTGGCCCCGGCGGCCTCACCGTTACGAACGTGGCCCCTTGGGTCACCACCGTAGGCGCTGGTACGCTGGATAGGGATTTCCCCGCCAATGTTAAACTCGGTAACGGGAAAATTATCCCCGGCATGAGTGTCTACGGTGGGCCAGGGTTAGCTCCTGGGCGTCTCTACCCGCTAATTTACGCCGGGAATGAAGGTTCCGACGGTTACTCCTCATCGCTATGCTTAGAAGGTTCCTTGGACCCCAAATTTGTGAAAAACAAAATCGTGTTATGCGACAGAGGAATCAACTCGAGAGCGGCTAAAGGCGAAGTAGTTCAAAAAGCGGGTGGAATCGGAATGATTTTAGCCAACGGAGTTTTTGACGGCGAGGGGTTGGTCGCTGACTGCCACATCATCCCTGCAACAGCCGTCGGTGCGTCATCCGGTGACGAGATAAGGAAATACATAACCTCTGCTTCGAAATCAAAGTCACCACCTACTGCCACTATAGAATTTCAAGGGACCCGACTCCATGTCCGACCCGCCCCTGTTGTTGCCTCGTTTTCGGCCCGTGGTCCTAACCCGGAGACACCCGAGATACTGAAACCCGACATTATTGCTCCTGGATTGAACATACTCGCCGCTTGGCCGGATCGAGTTGGGCCATCCGGTCTCCCATCGGATAAACGGCAAACAGAATTTAACATACTTTCTGGTACTTCTATGGCATGTCCTCATGTTTCGGGTCTGGCTGCATTGTTGAAGGCGGCTCATCCTGAGTGGAGTCCAGCTGCAATTAGGTCAGCGTTAATGACGACTGCGTACACGGTGGACAATCGGGGAGGGACGATAGGAGATGAATCGACTGGGAATTCTTCCACTGTGATGGATTTTGGAGCGGGCCATGTCCACCCGCAGAAGGCTATGGATCCTGGTCTAGTCTACGACATGAATTCCTACGACTACGTGGATTTTCTATGCAATTCGAATTACACGACAAAAAACATACAAGCGATCACAAGGAAGAATGCGGATTGCAGAGGGGCGAAAAAGGCGGGGCACATCGGGAACTTGAATTACCCGTCGCTGACCGCCGTGTTTCAGCAATACGGGAGGAGGAAGATGTCCACCCATTTCATAAGGACGGCGACGAACGTTGGCGACGCGAATGCGGTGTATCAAGTGGCAGTGAAGCCGCCGAGCGGGACCCTGGTGACGGTAGAGCCGGAGAAGTTGGTGTTCAGGAGGGTGGGGCAGAGGCTGAGTTTTCTGGTGAGGGTGGAGGCCGTGGCGGTCAAGTTGTCCCCCGGGAGTTCTAGCACCAAAAGTGGCTCCATAATTTGGTCTGATGGTAAACATGTTGTCACCAGTCCTTTAGTCATCACAATGCAAACACCTCTGTAATTTTTGAACTTCAGGTCTTCTGGGTTTTGCTTTTGGTTTTTTGTCTTGCCAATTTCCCTTATTTTTGCCTCTTTCTAGATATAAATATATATAGGTAGAGTGAGAGTGAGTGGGTGTTATAGTAGTAGTGTTTTCCATTTCAGAAAGCAGGGTGGGGATTCGGGGAAGGGGTTCTTTGTTGTAAGTTGAAAAATCAAGCATGTCTGTAGAAAATGTTGTGTGTTGAGAGAGAAGGTGCCAAGGAGTGTTGTGAAATACTAAGATATGTAATCCTTTTGCTTCTCTCCTCTCCTCTCAAATGTTATTGTATTTTCAAAGGAGAGCAATTTTCCAAATAGAATAGACGAAAATCCCCTGTTTTTATTTTATACTCTCATCATCTCATTTTCAGGTGTTTTAACTTGTTTTCATTTGCTTGAAAATTAAGGCAGTGTGGTGCGGGCAGGTGCATGTGGAAACTGCAGATGTGGGAGTAGTGTTGTTGGGGAATTCGTGTTTTTTGGATTCTGTATCTGAGTGCATAAACTAAAAGCTTATAAGCAATCAAAGACAGAGCAATAATTTCCTGAGCACTTTATGTATTTTAATGTTCCTCTTGACTTTCAGAGATATTGGAAACTTTTGGCCCTACAGAATATTTCCAGACTGTACGTGGCATCCTTTTTACGATTTCTTTCAACTGATTAGAGGCAAAACATCACATTCCATACAGAACTTTAGTCTGGCGCTAAATGAGATCTTCACAAGTCGACGGCAGAATTGGCTTTCTTGAATTAGTCAGGATGCGCGTAAGTTGATTCGGACACTTGAGTTATAGAAAAAAAAAAAGATATATAACACATTTAGGATCATTTAATTCACTTACTTATTTGTAGCTTACCGGAAACGTCCCCTAAGTAAAGGCGCGATTTTTTTGGCAAAGACTGGAAGCTGTCAATTAAACACATGGGTATTTGACTAGAGATTCACAGCCAATTACCTTGTCATGCTTTTACTATAAAAAAAAGAAAGGGAATGACTTCGGTGTCCCCGGTCATTTTGGGGACACCGTAACCTTTGGCATAACAAAATCATTATGAGTATAACCAAAACCCATTACAAGCATAACAGAACCATAACAAGACATAACTTGTTTGTTATGCCTTGGTTGGGTTTGGTTATGCCTTGATGGGAAATGCTACGGTGTCCACCCGCCGTTTGGGGACACCGTAAAAAATGGCATAACTGACCATTAATGGTATAACCAAAAATTCTGGGGATTTTGGGAGTTATGCCTTTGTAAGGTTTTGGTTATACACATCACTGGTCGTTGTTATACTTGTAATGGTCAGTTATGCCATTTTTTACGGTGTCCCCAAATAGCGGGTGAACACGGTAGCATCATCCTTGCCTTGATTGGTTTTTTGGATATTTCTTGGTTATGCCTTATTTAGGTTTTGTTATGCTTGTAATGGGTTTTAGTTATGCTCATAATGATAAAGTTATGTCAAAAATTACGGTGTCACCAAAATGACCGGGGATACCATAGCATCGTCCACACCATAGCATCGTCCAGAAAGAAAAGAAAAGAAAAGAAATGATCATTTGCCCGGGGGGGGGGGGAATCAAAACAAGACAAATGAGTAGGTTCAATTTGTCCAAAGGTGTTTGGAAAAACGTAAATGACAGATGTGCCGCAAATGGTTTGAATTTGAGAAGCAAGAAGAGATTCGTGCTAATTGCGAGACAGACAGACAACTCTCCCAAGTGTTTGTGTGGAGCTTTAGATTTTGGTACCGCTACAAAAACCAACTGGATGATATGAACGGTATGCAAACCGTATTTGTCATTGTTAAGTGTGCTTTCAGTTGTTTTTAGCCGGGATGTTTTATAGAGTTATTAGTTTCTGCTTCAAATGTTTTATTCGCCTGTGTCTTGTTATCCAGTATCTCTGTAGTTTGATCATCTTCTTTTTTATCTCTGTAATTCGATTCTCCTGGATTTTTTTATTAGTAACAATGGCAGCAATCAGTGGCCGACCAAGGGGGGTGCAAGCGGGGGCGCGGATCCTCGCACACTTCCCAATTATTCCACTAATTACTACTCCATACTATATTTTCAGGTTGAAAAAGTTTTTATGTGTGAGAAAAAACCTCCTAAAATTTCAAGTTATCAACCATTTTTTCGGTCGTAATTATAGAATTAAATACGATTGTGCATATGTACACAATCTCTCGTCTAAGAAATAGTAAGTAGCAATATTTATATTGTAGACCATATTTTTTATTTAATGTAAAAATAAAAAAAATTCGGGCCCCTTCTAAGTACAAATTCTGCGTCCGCCATTGGCAGCATTCTTCTTCTTCTTCTACGAAAAATATATAGGCAGTCCCGCTAATAAGTGCCCCTGGGGCAATAGTTTAGTCATAATAAATACCGTATATTATATTTACTATACTCTACATTAATTGTTTTGTAATCAACAATAACCATTTGTTTAAAATAAATAAACAACATTAAATGCATCATTGATTAGAGTTCTTTTACTTTCCAATAGTACCCAATCCGCAAGTAAAATTTATTTCTTTGTATTCTTTGTAAAAGAAGATAAACTACATAAAAATAGAAAAGAAGAATAAAAGTGTAATCAAACAATGGGATGACCACTACCATATATCATCCTCCTCAACCTCATTGACAAAAAATGAGGTCAATAGAAAAACTTTATTAAAAACTAGGAGCAATTCATTTTACAAACAGTTGCCCCCTATATTATCCAGAAGTCATTTATTCTGAAAAATTACGTAAACTTATTGTATTAATTTATCCGAAGACGTAACCATAAACCTTAACGTTACCTTGAATTTAAATTTTAAAGCCAAACTACTCCATTTGTCCCTAAATAAATGTCTAGCAAGTCTAGGCCTTTAAAAAGATAGTACATTTTTTCATAAAAAAATTGAAAAATTGGAAATGAACCCTTTCAAAAAGGATAGATTTGACCATATAATTATTTGGTACTGCTTCAATTAATTCATGTAGTTGGAGAACTCATCATTTACCAATGTAATTAATTACCTGCATTAGTTAAGATGGTGTTGTTCAACTTTTTAAGCTCATTTAATACACTCTAACTTAGGCCTGTTAATGGATCGGATCCGATCCGAAAAATCCGATCCGAATCCGATAATAGAAATCCGTAATCCAGTAATCCGAATCCGATTATTACGGATCGGATCGGATCGGGATTTTTTCGGATCGGATCAGATCTAATCTGAATCCGAACTCTTTTTTTTTTTTAACTTTTTATAAATTTTTAATTTAAAAAAAAAACAGTAAATTTTTTATTTTGAACAAAAAATGTTTTAGAAGTTGTATTTTTATTTTTAATTTTTTTTTAGAAAATAATTTTTTTTTGAAAAAAAATTGTATTTTTTAAAAAAAAATATATATTTTTTGTTAAAATTTTTGAAGTAAAAAAGTTTTCGGATCGGATTCGGATTTTCGGATCGGATCCGGATTACCACTATCGGATTTGAGTTTTATCGGATTCGGATCGGATCCAAGTTTTATCGGATCCAGATCCGTCGGATTCGGATCGGATCCTATCTGACCTGTTGACAGGCCTACTCTAAATTAAAATGGTTTTTGACAACCTATAGTGCCAAGGAAATCCTCACAATGAGCCGAAGATTACCATTGCTTTTTGTTGTTCGTTTTATAATTTTTGCTTATGGTTATTGCAGATCATAGATATATATATATATAATATTAGGGCTGCTCAAAAAATCCGATGAACCGTGAAACCGGTCCGGACCGAACCGATCCGTACCTTTTTGATTTTGTCCGTGGATTAATGGTCCGGACACGGATTGAAAAATTAGAAAACCGTGACTCGCGGTTCGGTCCACGGATTTTCATTACAAAACCGTGGATTAACCGAACCGAACCGTGAGATATTTATTTTATATAAATAATATATATAAATATATATGTGTATTTATATAATAAATTGTTAGTAATGTTAACACTTTTTTCTACCAATTTTAGTATTTTATCTTAATAATGGGATATAATGTAGATGTACATAAAATATAAGGAGTAAATTATAGTGTTTTCATATAAATAACGGGTAACCCTAGTTGAGTTTCACAAGTTCGTTTCTTTTTCATTTTTTTAATGTTATGTACTATAATGATACAATTCTACTAGTGTTTAGATTCTTTTGAATTTGATTTTTAAAATAGGTTTTTGGTAGTTTATGTAACAAGTGTTTTCTGGTGGTGTTAAACTTAATTTTGAATGTAACATTCTTCCCTTTTAGTGTGGAATATATGCTTAAGCTTTATTTTTGTTAAAATCCGTGGACAAAACCGTAACCAATCCGCGAGTCACGGATCGGATTTTATTTTGTAAAAACCGAACCGTAGGACTTTTGGTCCGGACACGGATTTCATTTTATAAAAACCGTGACTAGCGGTTCGGTCCTCGGATTCCTAGAAATCCTAACCGAACCGGACCGCGAGCAGCCCTAATATATATCAATACACTTGTATATAAAAGAACCTGGGATGGTAAGCCAAGGCGTAGTGTGAATTTATCTTATTGCCCTCCGATTTTTTCCTTTGCGTTTTGTTCTTGCCTATGTTTGTGTTTGGGTCATCGGTCCTCCGGCTTTCACTCATTCGTGTTCTGGTTAGGGCTATGTCCTCCGGCTTTTGCTCTTTAAATTGGTACTTCGTTTCCGGATTTCACTTAATTTTTGTACTTTTTGAGCCGATTAATCTGTCCAACCTCATCATCACGGCACTGTGCAAACAGTTGCCCACATCAATACCGGAAATCCAGGTCCTTGAACGGCGCCGAATAAAATTTCCATTCCCCTATATTTCTTTCACACGATCACTATCTTCCTCTTGCTTGCCACATTTGCTTTCCTCAATGCACTGCGCTAGCCAGACCTCAAGATGCCAATCCGAAGTTGAGCGGATTTGTTCAGCTTTTCAATCTGAAACCACTATTATAATCGGTATTTCAAGCTTCAAACCAAACGCAGGATTTACTTGGTGTAACAGTTGTCTACTGTGAGTTTTATGTGATGATTTCTGTGTTTTCTTTGGGTATATCAGCAACTTGCTTCGCATGGGTTATTTGACGTTCATGTAAAGGCTACTGGTGACATTCATATTGATGACCATCACACAAATGAAGATGTTGCCATTGCCATTGGAACGGTAATCTACTTCTGGGTTTCTGTTCAATTGACTTTTCTATTCTCCATGAAAGTAACAGGATGTAACATAAAAGCTGTAGTGGGAAACATTGCAGTTTCCATTTCTACTTCCTTTCTAATTGGTCGCTTGAAGACCAGCACTAGAATTTCTGTTAAGATATTTTTTGGGTGTAATTTTGAGGATTTCTTTGGGTTTCAGTTATTGACTTTGTTTCTATTTCACGTCATTCATTCTGGTGATACCTCATTTTTTAAGCATTGAACTGTATGTGCTTATGCTAGGTACGTGGCAACTGGAAAGCAGTGCACTCATACATGTATATGAGTTCGAGTCTTAGAACATAACTTTTTAATTCATCCAGGCTTTGCTACATGGACTTGGTGATAGAAAATGAATTAACCAGTTTGGTGAGTTCTCAGCTCCACTTGATGAAGCACTAATTCATTTGTCACACTCACTGGTATGTTACCACACATGTGGTTTTTATTGTGTGTTCCTATAATTGGTACGGAGTTAGTAGTCTAAAGACCCAGCTGGTACTAGGTTCTCTTGGTCGCCAAGTGCTTTAATGCATGGTAAATCACTTCGAGATAGCTAGGGATGGATGCTGAAACTTATTTTTGGTCACATGTTTTAGTTTGACAGAAAAGCCTATTGTGGCTCCGTATATGGATTCTAAGTGTTTAAACCTGGAAGTAACCCAGTATTTTAGGTATGCAACTTGATCTGAAAATCACATAGTAAGAGTTAAAAGCCAAAGGATTGGGAACAGTGTTCCTTTTTCTGTAGGAAATTTTGAGCACCATATTTTTCCTATTGCCGCTTTAAATTGTGCATGTATTCCACTTATGATGTTGCTATGATCGTTAAATGACTCAACTCACTGGATTTCACATGCCACTGAAGGCAGCTACATAGGCTCAAAAAAAAGTGGACCAATACTCACTTGAGGAAGACTTTCAAGACTGGTTCCTCGGATTAGGATCGAACACTAGCAACCTATTCAACTGTATTTCTTTGAGTAAAAGAGTTTCTGAGAATCAGTAATAGAATTCATAAGAATATTGACTAAGTTGAGAAGGAAGGAAAAGGAGAAAGACAGAGGAAAAAAGCACAAAAAAGATAGGAAAGAAAAAGATACAGGACAACTCACTGGAGTTTACAACATGTCATTGAATCATAAGGCTTACAAGGCAGCTACATAGGTTTAGAAAATCTGTATTTATTTGAGTAGAAGAGTTTCTGAGCATTAGTAATCGAAGGAATAGAAGCCATGTGAACAGTCACTTAGGTTTGAAGGAAGGAAAAGGAGAAAGGTAGAGGAAAAAAACAGAAAAAGAAAGGAAAGAAAAAGGGATGATGAGACAAAATGTACTAATTGGTGGGACAATGGAGGTTTCATGAGGTGATGAGTTCCTTAGACTATGGATACACTATCTTGCCAATGGAGCATAACTCAAAAGATACACTATCCTTTGTTTGTACTGTATGTTTGGACTGCTAATAAAGGATAAATTAGGGAAGTGGAATAGATTAGATGTTCAATAGAATATGGCCATTGGATCTGTGCAATGGACCAAATTTATCTAATGTATAGTAGGGGATACAGTTTTGCCCTTGTTCAAATTACTTTTGTCATCTTGTATGTGTGCACCATTTGAACATGTTGACTGCCCTTTAGAGCTCTTGTGTAGTCCTGTTTTAAACTTAATTTGCTGCTGGAACTTTAATTGACCAAATTGTGATGTTCTCACTTTCTTAATTGTATTGTACTATCCATTTAGGTGATTAATGTGGGAACTTCAATCGGAAAAGTTAGCTTTCTTGGAGGGGCAAGCCAAAAGCTCGTTTGACACACATTGAAACCTTAAGGTATTATTGTAAAGTTCTTTGCATAGTAGCTATTTCAGTGTTTGATGAAGATAACTGGATGCTTTGTCCTTGTCACTAGCCTTTTCAGGTCTTAAAGAATAAGCTTAGCACCTTGTTTTGCATTATTGAGACACAGCATATGAGTTCAGAATTTTATGTGCTGGAATCACTTGCTACAGCTGTTCCAGCGATACAAGAACTCCTTTTGCGGTTCTTGTGAAATATCATGTTCATATAATTGCTCTCATTCAGTTGCTTACTCTGAGAACTTGTTTTAATCAGCTTGTACTTCGTTCAGTATTATTTTCTGGGCAAAGATTAGTTTTCCTCTAGCTTCTATTTTCATGACTTCACAAGTTAGTTTTGCTTACCCTCATATGCCTTTGTTACATAGAGAATGTATGCTAAAACACCTATTCAGTCTTCAGTTAGAGGGGTAGTTTTAATCTTTTGAGAGTTAAGCCTCGGTTTGGTTTGGTTATTGGATTTCATGGAAAGGAAAGTTTTTTTTTTGTTGCATATTACCGACATTATTTGAAAGCTCATTTGTATGCATTTTATATCCTATGTTGCATTTTGTTTTTGGCAGAAAATAATTGATTGGTAGAATTAGAAACAAAAACCTTCTTGGAATGATAGGTGCAACACCAATAGAAGATAAGATGCAGGAAAATGTATTGCGACAATTTGGACATGTTGTTATGGATAAGGCTGACACTATATATAGTTAGGAAGAATGATATGGTTACGGTAGTGGTTAAACTTAGAGAGATATACCAGTATTGACTTTAGATGTGTAGTTTTAATTGATTGGAAGTAGAGGCTTGGTTTGGTTTGGTTATTGGATATCTAGAAAAGGAAAGCTTATGTTGCACATTATCAACGTTATGTGAAAGCTCATTTGTATGCATTTTATGTCCGATGTTGCATTTTGTTTTCGGGAGAAGAGAATTTATTGATTTGTTGTATTCATGGTGGTAGATTCTTGTTAATTGATTCCTAATTCACCTAGAAACGTTGAGCTTATTTGGTTTTGCAATAGGTTCGGGGCCTATAGTGTTTTTAAAGAAGCCTCTAATGTGCAATATTCACCTTATTTGTGCTGTGGAAAGATGACATTTAACTAAATAGGTTTTTACCCTTGAAATTATCAAGAGATTGGTATCTAATATTGCTATGAAATGGTCAAAACTTTTAAGAACTAGCGCTATCGAGACGAAGTTTATGGATTTTGATCTTGGCACGATTATGTTCACTATGGAGAAAGGCCAAGACTCTCTAGAGGTATGTTTTATGTAAGCAAATCTGAATTCTTCTCTCTTTTATAAGCTAATAAGCAAATCTGAGTTCTTATTCTGGACTCGAAGATATATGAATGTTCCACTAAGAAGTTGCACCTATTTTTCAACTTTAGAGGGTGATGAATTGGCGCGCAAAATTGGATATTTGCTGGTTGCAGTATTGTTCTTAAGCCAATTCCAATGTTATTTTAATTAAGCGACAGTTCATTTTAGATATTATCAATTATCAGCAGCCATATATGCTTTTCATCCATTTGTCAGTCTTCTATTGAAGCTAGAAACGCTTTTCAGAAATATCAAGAACAAATGTTTCTCCTGAATTTTCAGAAGCTCAAAAGACTGTGTTTTAATTCCTAGGCAGAAATCATTGGGCATATAACTACAAATATAGTAACCAATTCCATGGTTTAGCAGTCGATTTGTTTGCTTAATTATAGATGTGTATCTACGTATTGTTTGCTAGGTTGTGTTTTGGTTGGAGTAAGATTGCTAGCCTCCTTCAAGTTTGGTAGATCCATGTGTTGTGGATTTTATATCCCAAGCTTTCGTTGTGAATGGTATCTCATTTATGCATCTTTATTGATTTTTACTGCATTGAATTTTATGCTTAGAATTGAAGATGTCTAGATTCAGCAAGTTTGGTCTTGATCCTACATTCCCCATTTGCATCCTCAAACATATCACATTGCTAATTTCTATCTGCTTTTTCCCCAGCTTAAAGAGCTTGAACTGAACCAACCTGAAGCATACGAGATTAAGATAGGAGATCAAGTTTTTCGACAACAAGGAGATCCTCCTTTTGAACTACTTCTCGAGAAGCACCAAAATGACAGACAGCGGATAATGCCAGTCCCATAGAGGACAATGGACACCGGAAAGATGAGTTGTAGATTGCTTGAAATCCTTTCAGCATCCAAATCAAGAGATCTGAAGGATTATTTTGTGCAGTTCATCTTTTTTATAATACTGGTTTTCATTCCTTTCTAATCGTCGTCATGAAATCGATACTTCAATTGCAAGAGTTTCTCACAGAGAATTAAGTCGTTGGATTTTGTTTCTGTGTTCTGGTCTTCGTTAAGTCTGGCTCCATTCGGTCCATTTGATTATTTTTCAAATTATATTTCTATAATGGAATAGTTCATGTGTTCATATAAATAGATTACATTACGATTCATTATATTTCAATATAAGCTCTTGCTATTTTTCTGCAATCATCACTACAAAACCAAAAACACTTCCATACTACCAATTAATCCAATGAGCACGCGAAATCGTGTGGAGCACGAGCATTACACTAGTATATATATACGGTCCGTCTCTCGTAAGGACCACCTCATTTTAATAAAATGCAGATCTTTTATTTCCCGATCGAATTTCGATGATCCGAGCCGCTCAATGTGTTCAGAACGTGATTTTAAGGGTACTCGTGAGAAATCAGCAAAAAAAAAAAGACCAGGAAGGGCTTCATTCGAGCAGTTTTTGTTTGTTTTTTTATCGAACGGTTCAAATAAAAACTGTTCAGATGAAGCTCTTACCGGTCTTTTTTTTTACTGATTTCTCGCGGGTACCCTTAAAATCACGTTTTGAACACATTGAGCAGCTCGGATCATCGAAATTCGATCGGGAAAAGGGAGAAATGAGGACCCCCTCATGGGAGACTGACTGTGTGTGTGTATATATATATATAGAAATTTACAACTTAAGGGCAAACCATTTAAGGTATCGAGTTCGATTCTCTTTACTAGCAACTCTTGAAGCTAAAAGCCTCTTAGAGCTACAAGCGTGGAAAAGGTTATGGGGGGAGGATAGAGATTAGTCTGAGATGCGCGCAAGCTGAACCAGACACCCTACATTACCGGGTTAAAAAGAAAAGAAAAGCATATGATCATTTTGTATGTATGGTCACGGGAGTCGATGAAATTAGAGTTGTACCTTTGAGATTAAATTGGGTCGTGATGAATCTGATCCTTGTGGTCCCATACCGTCTCCCAGGCTCTATCAGTTTTATGGGCCAGACTAAAACCCAGAGGCTATACAGGTGCCCTTCTGCTTATTTCAGTAGCTGGGCCCAACCTCAATTTCCCTTCACTGAGTGAGTGAATCAATCAACCACCGGATGCAGCCTGATTTTTAACAATTTTCATTGAAACTCAATCTCGGCTCATTTACAAACCAGCAAAGCCCTGTTAATATACTAAACGAGTCTCTCTATATATATACGAGTTGATCCTTTGCAAATAAGATGAGCTTAATTGAGCCGAGTTGAGCCGAGCCGAGCTTTAGGGTGTTGACTGTTGAGCTCGATTTGTTTTCTAAACGAGCCTCAAAATTGTGCTCGAACTCGGCTCGATTGCTAAACGAGCCGAGCCTTGAGCTGCTTGGAAGCCCAATTATTAGTAAAGGAGCAGAATAGATGATGAGCTGCGGATCAAAATTGTGCTCGAACTCGGCTCAACGTGTTTTGGTAATTAATACCCGCCAAGGACATGCTGAGAACATTTGTTAATGCTGAAAATGTCCTTGGCGGGTATTAATTATCAAAACACGTTCTTAGCCGTCATTTTCCCTTCGTTTTATCACTTTTATGCATCAAAAGAGCCGGCCCAAAAGCTAATTGACCTAAGCAATTGAAGATGTCCAAAGCTTTTCAACCTTTAAAAAAAAAAAAAAATGCAAGGCATAAGTGCAAACAAGCGCATACCATTGAGAATAGTTGCAATGATCCTCATGTGTTTCGCGTAACGCAACATCGTGTTTGCACTAGTATTCTTTTTTTGCTCGTGATTCTCTAATGTTTTTTTTTTTTTACAGGTGATAGAGGGACTTTATTCGTTAATGCGTTTTCTTACCTTTGCAATCCTCTTGGGGAGCAGGAGTTCTTTTTTTTGTTGTTGTTGTTTGTTTGGTTTTTGTTCTGATCCCCTCCCTGTAGGTCTATTTCTTGTACTTTATCCTTATAATTATTAATGAATTTCTTATTCTTCCACAAAGAAAAATGGAAATGATTTTGTCACTCCATTTTTTGTTAACGTCACTCCCCTGCAATGCAAGTGTATTTTTGCATAAAAAATACACTTGCATTGCAGGGGAGTGACGTTAACAAAAAAGGGAGTAGCAAAATCAGCAACCAAGAAAAAAAGAAGAAGATATCGTGTGCTCTCATCCTTTCTTGAGGTTTTTAATACAATGTGCTCCCAATCTTTCATCTAATTCCTCTGACCTCCCTTGAATGGGAATAACGTAAATAGTTAGATCCACTCCATTAGTCTTCGATTAGATTTGTGGATTCGAAGTTAATTAACGACCTTAACAAAAACCCGTAAGTTACACAATGTTTTATTTTTAGGTCATTAACTCGGATACGGAAGACTAACAGAGCGGACCCAACTAACTACATTATTCACGTTCAATGGAGGCCAGTGTAATAAATTGAAAGGTTGATCGGGTCAGTGTATTTGTAAGAAACCTCAATCCCCGAAACCACTTACCAGTATTCAGCATTCATGACTCTGAGAATCAAGAGATCATTAAAATAATTCCAAATGAGATCAAACCAAATCGCGATCAACCTTTCTAAGTAAATTTTTATTTTTCGAGGATAGTGCTTGGAGAATTTTTTTTTTTTTTTTCTTTTTTAAAGGCAGTTCAAAAAGATCAGGAGATAGATAGATACACGTATGCAACTGTTTTCTAGGAAAAGTGTTGCCACGTATTCAGTAATTCACCAACAAATGAGTAAAATAATGTGTATTTTTTGTGGCCCAAAATATCTTAACCATTTGCAAAAGGCCGGCTTCCAAAGATATTTAAAGGATCAGAAACAAAGAGGAAAGAAGAGAAGGCTCAATAAGACTCTTGGCTATAACTCATCAGGTAGTGGTAGACACAATCATGTGCCATAGAATCTTTGTATATAATATTTCCAAGTGGGTGGACAAGTTGCCTGGTTGCTTACTCTTGACCAATACAAAAAGGATATGATGTGAGAGAAAGTATTTTTATTTTTATTTTTAAAGAAAAACGACCAGATTCATTAACATGATAGGCTAATTATGTTAGTATTGTTTGTGGAGATTATAATATCACAACTTGTGGTAATTAAGTAGTACCTAGTACCCCTTTCATATTGTTAAGAGGCTGAAGAGAAAATGGTTAACAAACAATTTAGAATACTTCTTTATGTGCCCACTTGTCTACTTGGCTTTGACAGCGTTTAGGCATTATCCACAAATGCATGAATGTAACAAAGATATACTCCATGTCGATGAGCTCTTAGCTCAATTGGCATTATCCACCACTTGCTTTGGTAGAGGCCTGAGTTCGAGCCCCGTGAGGGGCGGTTGGTTGGAATTTAGAGCTATGGATAACTTCTGGATTCCCTGTAAACTAACTTACTAATTCTTTGCTAATCCCCACTGATGTATATAATATGAAAAAATAGAAAACAAAGATACATCTATGTCAAGCCACCGAGAGGTATTATCATGTGGGCATGAGAAAGCAATAAATTTTTGTCCTCCAAGAGATCGCATGTTCGAAACCTACGTAAGACAAATAATTCAAACCTTGGGAGTAGGGGTGTAAACGAGCCGAGTCGAGCCGAGCTTCAGTGAGCTCGAGCTCGGCTCGTTCACTTAACGAGCCAAATACTCGAGCTCGAGCTCGGCTCGAGCCTTAACGAGCCGAGCCCTTAACGAGCCGAGCTTAGTAATTTACTAAACGAGCCTCTCTTAATCGAGCCGAGCCTCCTTTAACGAGCCGAGTTTTTGTCAAACGAGCCGAGCCGAGCTCGGCTCGTTTACTAAACGAGCCGAGCCGAGCCGAGCCGAGCCTTAACGAGCCGAGCCGAGCTCGTGAGTAGCTCGGCTCACTTACAGCCCTACTTGGGAGACACTAAAGGGTTTGCCTTAGTCGTTAACTTGAAGATCTCAAAGTTAATTAAGGTGAGCGAAAGCTGATTCAAACATTCGTTCATCAAAAGAGAAAAAGATATTTGTATTTAAAATTACGTCTGAGTCGGCAATTTGGGTAGACATAAGAAATCTGCTAAAAAAATCCAATGCGTGTTCGCCACAGGCTCCAAATCCACGTCACCAACCAACTACTCCTAGTAGGGACTAGAAAATGTTGTTTTGTACATAATTATTGCTTGGGAAACCTTAAGGGCCCGTTGGATGCCGTATCCATCGGGTGTATTGCGCAATCCAGGTGTATTGGTTCTTGATTGGACAGTTGCTGCACGGTTTGGTATCATTTTTTCCTCCTGTACTCGTTTCTCCCTGTATTTGTTAACACAGCCCTCATGGTACTAATTTATGGCTACCTCCTGAGGTAGCCATAACTAATCCGGGGCAATACAGGTGAAATCTTGCCATTTCTGCCCTCCCTAATCCCCCTCTTCATCACCTCTTCACACATGCACAGAGAATGGAAAAAATGGAAAATAGAGAGAGGAAAAATTATGACCGGAGTAGTTGTTTACAGCGGATCAAAAAAATATGTCTTTTACAATAGAGAGAGAGAGAGAAGTAGTAGTACCCAACGTCGCTGTTGCGGTGTTGCCGGTGGGTTTTGTAAAACCGTGAGAGAGAGAGAGAGAGGTGGAACAGAGGTGGAAAAGTTATGGCCGGATTTTGTAAAACCATGGTCGACTGGAACAGAAGTGGGTTGGAGAGAGAGGGGCGTGCGCGTCAGGTGGGGTTTTTTTATTTATTTGTCATGCCAGGTGGATTTTTTTAAAACCGTGTAACTGTTAGAGATTGAAAACCGTGGGAGGGTTTTTTAAATTATTAAAATTATTAAATTATTAGTAAAATAAATTATTATTGATTAATTGTGATAAAGTAATTAATTTTATTGGATTTTGTAATAATATATTTAATCTAATGAATTATCCATGTTAATAATGCGCAAGGGCAAAAGAGTCATTTATTAGCTTTTTACATCATACACCCTCCCTAATACACCCAATTTATCCTCCATCCAAACCAAGTATTATTTTATCCCTCTTCTCTAATACATCATCCAAACCATCTACTTTTTAATACACCCTCTATAAATATCACATCAATGTGGGCCCTCCCTTCTTAACTAATACCCCTTACTATCTTATCCCCCTTCATAAATAATACACCTAAAACACATACGTCATCCAATCGGGCCCTAATAGTGATTACAAATTAATTTACAGCCCAGCCAACTCATAAATCACAAAAATCAAGAATAGGTGCATAGAACAAGTAGCACTTCTATAAGGATTTAGCTAATTAAAGTCCTACCTAAACGTTCTTATGTACTTAATTGTTTTTCTTAGGTAAGCCATTTAGCTTATAACAAAAAAACATTGAATTAGATCAACAAAGAACTTGACAAGGTCGTAACTCGCAACATCTAATAAAATGAAATAATAAGATAAGCAGGTAGCAACAATAAACGTTCCACTACTGGTCAAAAGCAGTCTGAAACTATTAGAGGTTTGCTTGGTTGTTAAATTCGGGATTTCATAATTAGTTGAAGTGAGCGTGAACTAACTTGAACAATACTTTAATTATATATCAAGGAAAAAAACAGACAGACAATATCTTCGATGACATTGTAACACCCGGAACGTAGTAGCTAGAAAAGCACTTTCAGAACTCTCATACCATGAACAATCATAAATGTAATTTTTTTCCCAATAACTTAGGGTGTTGTATTAGTTTTAGGTGTACCTCGACTAATCTTTGAGCATCAATTGCACCTTCCACTAGAAAGTTGAGGCAAAATACCATATAAGCTAACTTTACAGAGTTGATACTAATTGAGAGATTTAAACTTGAGACATAGAAAGGAGCATATTGGAGTTGCAGACTTTGACCACCAGTTAAATCTCTTGGGGTTTTTTTTTAAAAAAATTCGAAAAAGGTTCATTGAAGAAATCAATAGGGGCCAAGTTGAAAATGCTCCACGCAAAAAAGGTGCATTTTGTAATTAGCCTCTCGTTACTTTGGATTTTTATTTTTGCTTTATCCATCTACGTAGTAGTTGTCCATTTCTGTAACAGAAATCCACCTCTATTGAATACAAAAGCTTACAACTGCAGGTTTCTGGGATGAAAAACAGCCCAAATAAACAAATCGATAAAACCTGATACTCCCTCCGTTCCTTTTTAAGTATTCTGCTTCGTAACCTCAACTTATTAAAAAGATATCATTATTATACCTTTCACATTAACTTTTTCCTCCAATTTCCCTACTTACCCATCATCATTACACTTTTACTCACTAACTTTTCAAAATGAAATTTACTTTTAGGGACAAAATAGACAATGCACCCACTTTTACCCACTAACTTTATAAAATGGACACTTATTAAGAGACATCCCAAAATGAAATACTAAACTCTAAATAAGGGACGGAGGGAGTAATAAACAGGGGCCAAGTTGAAAATGCTATACGCAAAAAAGGTGCATTTTGTAATTAGCCTCTCATTAGTCTGGAATTTTTTTTAATCTATCTCCTAGACTGGTAGGAGTATTTTTTTTTAACAACCAGATGTCCGGGCAAACTTGCACGCAACTCGACTAATCTCGGGCCTTGAAATTAACGACCGAGTATAACTCTCAACGACTACAAGGTGTTTGGAATATTTGACCTCCGTAAAAATAGAATCTGTGACCTCATGAATGGGCATTCGTTACTTTCTCACAACCATTTGGTCAAGCACTTGGGGTTTTTTTTTTTTTTTTTTCATAGTTTATACATCAGCGGGGGTTAGCAGGATGTTAGTATTTTAGTCAACGAAGCTTCAGAGGCTATCCATAGCCCTGAACTCCAAATCTGCTCCTCGTGGGGCTCGAACACTGGCCACCACTAGGGAGACACATGAGCAAACCAACTCAACTAAGCTTGGTTTCTCACTTGGGGGTTTACTAGAGTAGTAGTTGTCCATTGCTGTAACAGAAATCCACAAAAAAATGAATACAAAAGCAAATACTATAACAAACTACAGTATTAGTCTAAGTATCCACTAGACTAATAGATTTTTTTATATAATCAAATGTCTGAGCTAATTTGCGCGCAACTCGACTAATTTCGGGGTCCTAAAAGTAATGATCGGATATAACTCTCAGTGGCCCTAAGGTTCGGAATATTTGACCTCCTTGAAAATGAAAATAGATGGACACTTATTTTTTCACAACCATTTGATCGTTTACTAGAGTAGTAGTTGTCCATTTCTGAAACAGAAATCCACAAAAAATGAATAGTTAAAGCTAATAATACAACTGCAGGTTTCTGGGATGAAAAACAGCCCTAATAAACAAATCCCATCCAAGAAAACGTTCATTGACCCCACATCCCTTCTACTTGACCCCATTCCCCCTTTTTACTCTTGGCCTGATCCGCAATTCCTTTGTCGTTAGTCCCCACAATTTGCTCTCGCCCGATTCAGGTGCATGCACCTTCTTCTTCTTCTTCTTTACCCTCGTTAGTCCCCACATATTCTTTCCCCCAAGCGTTACTTCGCCTTTTACCGCCCACGATTCACCACCGCTCCCTTATCCTGACCAGTGACCATACAGCATCGTCGACCAATCCCGTTCCGCCGTCCAAAAATAGGCTTTGTTATGTTCCGTCAAGGTTCTTATAGTATTTTTTAAATATTTATTTCTTGCTTTACGAAACATGTTATTCTTTCATAATGTATCACTTTTAATTCAAAAAATAAATAATTACTTTTTAAATAAAAAATTATTTGAGTTAGTGAAACACACTCTTAGTCACTTAAGGAGATAAACTCAAATGATATCTCCAATTAAGGATGCATGCCATGGTTGCAAAACGGACCAAGTTGCCCGTGAGCGGATCGAGGCTTTGGCTAGTTACAAGCTCGACTTCACTTGGATTGTTCATAAATTGTGTTGAGCTCAAATGACTATAGCCTTCATTTAAAGGAGAAGAATTCGAGTTAATCGAACCTCGGCTCACTATAAAAACTTGTTTAGTAGGAGTAGTAATTAAAATAATAAATGAGATCGAACACTCTAAAACTTGGACTCGTTTGCACTCCTGGCCGGTAACAACAGCCCTCCCGGGAGCTTCACTACGAGCTCTACTCATGATCTGGCATGTTAAATTTGTAGGAGTTGCATTGCGTGCGATTTTTATACTCCGTACGTAGCAAATATAGCAAGCGAAATTTGGTACGAAAGTAACCCTCTTGAAGAGTCGAGAAGAAATGCTTTTGAAATTAGGAGTTGCGTTGCGTGTGATTTTTATTTTTATACTCCGTACGTAGCAATTATAGCAAGCGAAATTTGGTACGAAAGTAGCCCTCTTTTGACGAGTCCAGAAGAAATGCTTTTGAAATTAGCAGACCAACTTGTCAACTCAAATTAGGTGAGTCCCATTGCCTTCTCCCAAATTAGGTGAACTTGCGTCTAATCAACATTCCCAATCAAACACAAGAGTTGGCTTAGTGATCAGGGTATGAGATTTAAGAATTTGCTCATTTCTAAGATTTTAGGTTAGAAATCTCTCAGATGTGATTAACTCTTTTGGGGGCGGGGCAGTCCATACGGAATTTTGCTCTGGCTTCAAGTCGGACTCTCATTAGCAGAAGGTGGATTTGTAGTCTCCCAGAATAATTGAGATGCACGTAAGGTGGTTTAGACACATACTAATCAAAATCAGCCTCTTGAATTGTTATTCCTCAAAGCCCATATGCTTTGAATACAGAATTAGGATGTGAGTAATCTCCTTTGTCTAGATAGTAGTAATATGTTTCGGAACATTGAGTTAAAAAGTTTTTTTCCCCCTTCTTAGTAATTGAATCAATTTTATTTCAAACACATAACTTTGAATACAGACTGAGACATAAAAATACCTGAAGTCGTGCGATGCACGTGGCCTTATCTGCATCCATCGTCGACCTTTTTTTTTTCCGTTTAAATGCAAACAAATCAGTTCTTATTATTATACACCGTAATTAAGGTGATGAAAAATTCAGATTTTAAAAAAAAAAAAGTGATGAAAAATGAAACTGTAAATAACAGAACATTACAGGGACTGCAGTGCGATTAGCGGTCATAATCACTGTAATTAAGTACTTGGATTAAGGGCATTCTAGTACATTAACACTACTCCCACTTTCTTCCTGCCTATTTCTAACCGTCCTTTTTGCTCAAAAATCAAAAAACACACTTTTGCTTCTACAACCACTTTCCAAGAAAATCTCCCAGCAAAAAAAATTCCCCCTTCCGATAGGAAAGATTCCGTCTTCAAAGAAAGAGGATGTGTGGCGGTGCGATCATCTCCGACATTATTGCGCCGGCGCGCAGTCGCCGGCTGACGGCCGATTACCTGTGGCCGTCGGATTCGAAGAAGAAGAATAACCCCAGCAATTACTTCTCCAAGCACCTGAGATCTGAGATCGTCGACCTTGAAGGCGATGACTTCGAGGCCGATTTTCAGGATTTCAAGGACCGCTCCTACGATGAGGACCAAAACGACGCCGGCGTCAAGCCCTTCGCTTTCTCTGCTTCAAACTCTTCTGGTCTTTCCCATGGTACCATTCGATTTCAGATCTCCTTTCTCATTTTCTAGGCCTGTTTTTGTCTCTATTTATTTAAATTGATTTTTGCATTGGTTAGTTTTGCGTCAATATTTTGTGGATTATCTCGTTTGAAGTTTTTATTTGTTAGGTTTTTATTTGCGGGGATATTTGTGTTCTTAGGTTTATGCTGTTGCTATTTCCTTTTCGGACTTCGTATATAAGATTTCGGGTCTGGCCATGAGACCGTACCATTAAAGCAACTTTTGTTCCTCAAATTTTGAGCAAACAGTAGCCCTCCAACCGTTTGATTAGAACTAGATTAAACTTGGAGAGATCCTCTCCAGTCCCTCAGAGGGTTGAACAGACCATCCCGTTTGTGGGCCCTTTCCGAGCTCATTCAATGATAGGAATCGTTCACTTTTAGATCTCATCGAGAATATTAGCCACACCATAAATTATGTTGATCGGATTGATGTATTTTCAGAACACATAGAAGTTTGCAAAATATGGGTTTTGATTCTGCGTTTCAAACTTTACTTTTTGTTTTATGTACTAACATAAATGTGTTTCGAAAACATATATGTCCGACCAATATAAACTTGGGTGGATTAATGTTCTCAACGAGATTAAAGAGTCTACTCCTTTTTTTGTTTGAATTCTTACACTAGTTTCTGTAATTTGTTTTGATTTCGTCGTATGAAGCCTCAGGGTCAGTCGGGATATCCAGTGTTTATTTTGAATGTTCTCCATACTTAAGTTTCTATAGTTTCTTAGAGGCAAAAGGATAAAGCTCTCTGCCTCTCTTCAGCTAGATAAAGCATTCTGTGCTCCGGGGGCTCTGAAAAATCTCTCCTTCAAATAATATTGTCATTAATGATTACTGCAGATATAGGGTACACAATTCTATGATGTGGCTTTTGCTATTTGAATCATAAGTTTTAACATCCATGTCTCTTATATTGAAGGTCGGAAATCTGTGGAATCCAACGGAGAGGCTGAAAAATCTGCAAAGAGAAAGAAGAAGAACCAGTACAGAGGAATTCGGCAGCGTCCATGGGGCAAATGGGCTGCTGAGATCCGTGACCCAAGAAAAGGGGTCAGGGTGTGGCTTGGAACTTTCAACACTGCAGAAGAAGCTGCAAGAGCCTATGACGCAGAAGCACGTAGGATTCGTGGCAAGAAAGCCAAGGTGAATTTCCCTGATGATTCTCCACCAAATGCCTCAAGACGCACAATCAAGTCAAATACTCGGAAATCATTCGTCAAGGAAGACCCAAATTTCGTTCAGCCTAATGTGAACCAAAATTCCAGTTTCATGGATGACCTAGATCTTGACTACTATCCCATTGATTTTGTGGAAGAGAAACCGCTGACTAAGCAATATAGGGTTTCAGATGCCTACACCAACTCTGGAGAGTTTGAGAACAAATCGGTTATCCCATCAGATGCTTCTGCCGTTTATTTTAATTCGGATCAAGGAAGCAACTCATTCGACTGCTCTGACTTTGGGTGGGGAGAGTATAATGCAAAGACACCGGAAATATCATCTCTTCTTTCTGCTACCATAGAAGGTGATGAAACCCAATTTGTAGAAGATGCTAGCCCTGCAAAGAAACTTAAGACTGATTCAGTGGATGTGGGACCTGTTGAAGAAAATACTGTGAAGAATTTGTCTGACGAGCTTTCTGCTTTCGAGTCTGAAATGAAACTCTTTCAGATCCCGTTTCTTGAGGAGAACTGGGATGCTGCTTCAGTGGATGCATTTCTCAGTGGAGATGCAACTCAGGATGGTGGGAACTCGATGGATCTTTGGACCTTCGATGATGATTTGGTTGCTGGAGAGTACTGAGCAACCTTTACCCTTGCTGCTATTCTGTAAAAAAGGAAACTTGTCAGTATTTTTCCTTCATCTGTATATTTGTTTCAAAAATACATCTTTTACGTTGCTCCATGTTACTTGAGTTCGGTGGGTTAATAATTCTGCAAATGAGATTTAGATTCATTGCCTTCTGTTTTCTTTTTCAGGTTGTGTTTGTTGTTTGCGGAGGTGTTGAAAAGGAATAAATCCGTCCTTGAGCCTTAGATGAAGGTTTTATCAATTGGCTTTTGGTGTATGGGGCAGTACATGGGGTTATTATGCTTATTGTATTTTGAGACTGCTAATTTGGTTCTTGACTTCCATGTCTGTATGGATGAATTGGCATGTTATGAAAACTTAAGCTTGACAATCTTTTCTACGTTGTTTGCTGTTCTAATTGTTTCTCCGCCCATACGGGGCATTCGTTCTTGTTCCAAGGTTCCCTTTGCCCTTTGATTGGATGTAGTAGCTTCTATTTGCATGTTTTGTCCTTGTTTTTCATTTTCATGTGAAGTATTTGGATGCTTGGTTATGTTTCTTCAAGTGGCTCTATACCTGGTTTTTCATTTGGCAGGTTGAGGTCTTGGAAAATGCCTCTTAAACAAGTTGTTGGAGCAAATCTTTTGTAGGTTGATGTGGGTGATAATGGAAACATAGATTGGCTTGATTTTCTTGTTTCTTCATTTGAACAAAATGGAAGGTAAGGGAAACGTAACGTAAAGAAGAATAACAGAAAGATGTAGTCGAACTGCTTGGTTGAATTTTAGAGGTTAGGCTGATAACCCATCCACTTTTCTGACTGTTCAGTTGGGAAATTTGTGATCGGCGTACAATTTTGAACATTGGAGAAGAAAAATGGGACCAGCCGGCTTTGATTTTCTTTACCTTTTTCTCCCGTCTCTTTGAATGGGGAAGAATTTATCAGGAGGAGTTGAACTGGGTTTCAATGTTTGTGTTGAGCATGGATGAAAGGGATCTCCGCAATTATACACTGGATGTTGCAAAGGGGTTTGCACGTTTTGATAGTCCTTCGATTTCCTCTCTGTTTCCTTTGGAAAATTGTATCCCAACTGAAGTGTGATTGGTTTGATTCCCTCTCTGTTGGAATTCGTTACATTTACGTTGTAATTTTTTACTCGGTAAGGCGGTCAAGATGTCCGGACTAACTTACGCGCACATTGACTAATCTTCTCTGAAGTCTGGTCAAAGGCAGGTCTTTTTTTTCCCCCTTTCGGCATGGTCTCAAGAGTTGAACTCTGAACGATTGTGTGGGGAGTGCACACACCAACCACCCGGGCTAATTCTTTGGATTTCATGTTGTAATTTTAAGACAGGCCAGGTGAATTGTGGTGGAGCAATGCTCACTTTGATGACCACAAACTTCAGAGAGAGAGAGAGAGAGAGAGTAGTGCTATTTGGCTAGACGTGTTGAGCGGCGAAGCAAGGCATTGTGGGATCATGTGTCTACTTTACGGGAGAAGATCACCTGTCCCACTCCCCTGTCCGACTCGCCTGCTGTCCGAATGAGAGTCGGACAGGGGATCTGATCTCCTAATTTACAAGTTGGAAGGATGATGAGGTCAAAGGAATAATTACAATGGTGGTGGGTGGCACGTGAAGAGGTTTGTTTTTTTTTGATCATCAAATTCAAAGAAAATGGTCACTCCAGTACTCCACTATCTGGGGATCAGATCAGATCAGATCAGATGATGTTGGGGTGGGGTGGGGTGGGGTTTTCTTCACATGCATCCTACACGATTGATGAAGAAATATTCTTCATGCCTATAAAAATGCCAAAAATTATTCTTGCAGGTTTGATACATTTAACAAATGCATAGAGTAGAGTTATTATTATAATTAAAATTTTGGAAGGATAAGTTGTGTTTTCAAAAGGAAATTAAGATGTATTTAAAAAAATGGAGGTTTTTTTTTTATCCGCAAAAAAAAAAAAAAATGGAGGTTGAAATAGAGAATTGTGGTTCAAGTGTTTACGAATGAAATGCTTTAAATATATTTTTTAAAGCACAATCCGGTGGTGAGTTGGGCCAAGATCCTGGGCCTCAGACTGGGCCCAGTAGATAATAAATCGCATTCATTTTAGGCCACGTGGGTTATGCTACTTGATTTAAAATATTTTGGGCTTCTCATACAAATACATATACTGCCCACACAGGCCCATATTGATAAATCAATTTTGGTTTATATCCCCAGAAATTAATTCATTGTTATTTTAAAGTAATAAAATGGGCATACCGGCCAGATTCGCTCTGGATTTGTCTCAGCCACGATTTATTAGTTCAATTTATAGAATGGGTTTCATTTTCTTTGTTAATTTTGGATAAATAAAAGTAATTGTTTGATAATATAACTGATCCATTTTTGTTGGGTATGGAATATAAGATCACTTGATGTAATTCACCTTATACTTTTAACTTTTTAGGTTGGTTCTAAAATTTTAAGATATATAGTACTAGGCAGAGACTCATTTCATCTCACATCTTATAAATTAACAATTCACTACCCATAATGACAGATTTAGCAAAAATAATACTAATAAGTTGATAGACCCAGTAACTACATGTGATTGACCTCAAAAAGCAGCTACACACTATGAAAGATGTTAAGTAATGTAAATTGTCATTAGTTATGCATAAAATGAGTAATCACTTAATATGATATTGAGTAGGTTTTTGGTTGGGGATTGATAATAGAGAAATTGGTACTAAAATCTCTTTCTCTCTCTTCTCTGGCGATTTGGGCAACTTCTTCCTAGGGCTTCTCCATCCGCCGCGCCGCCTGGGGGGAGGCTCCCCTCCTTCCCTCCTCCCCCCGGGCCCCTCTTTTCATCCCTCTCCTCCTCTCTCCCTCCCTTTCCCTTGCAATCCTGATTGCATCATCTCCCTTCCTCTGTTCGCCGTCGAATCGCCGTCCTCCCCTGTTGGGGAGGGTGTGGCGGTGGAGCTCTATCTCTATGCCTCCAGTCGGAGGTTTCTTTGGTTCCTCCGGGAGCCTAACGGTGTTGGGCGGTTCGATGGTTGCCGGCCGGTGTTGGTGGGTAGCGGTGATCTGGATTGTTGGTGGGGCTGTGGGGTGGATGGTCGGTGGAGGGGGTGGTGTATTGTAGTCTGTTTTCTAACATTTTTGCAGGTTTATTCAAAAATGATCGGTGAAGATGCGGTTTTGATCGGAGTTGGTTTCAGTCCGGTGGTGGTGTGTCGGATGTGTGCCCCCATGGATGGGTTGCTTAGATTGTCTTTGTGTGCCAAAGTCCGGCCGGCGGTCATTTCGAGTTTCTCATTCGGGTGCGGGGCTGGCTTCTCACTGTTTCTGGTTTGCTGCTTCCTCTGGTGGAGATCGAGATGCTGCTGGGGTTTATTGGGGCTTGCTGGGTTTGGTGGTGGTTTTGTTACCCTCAGCCTTAGTTGCTTTGATTGTCATTGCCGTAGGCTGGTTTCCGCCGCCGGTCTCTACATCTGGGAGAGGCCGGCTCTGCTTAACGGCGAGGTTGGTTGTTCCAGGGGTTTGTGCGACGATGGGGATTGAAGGGATTAGGGTTTTGAGGGCTGGTTTGGGTGGGCCGGTCCTTGGGTGGACCGAATTAGGGTGTTTTGGGCTTTATGTTGCTTTATTTGGGTAATGGGTTGAGCTGTATTGTTTTATTTGGGTATGACCCTTGTAGACCCTTGGGTGGGCTTTGCCCTTGTGATGTAAATTCCAACTCTTTGTTGGATCCGCTCCCCTTTTCCCCATTTTTAAAATAATTCATCTTTTGCCGATAAAAAAAAAAAATTAGAGAAATTGGTACTACTATAAAAGGAAGAACTCGGATTTCAACATATGGCAACAATAGAAGTATTAAAAGTCATGATAACTAAAGTAATGCCATTTGCTATTTAGGATGTGTTCCACCAACTATATTAAGTAAGTAATTACTTTTTGAATTAAAGGTGATGTATTGTGAGAGAATGACCTGTCTCGCAAAGCGAGAGCAAGAAATAAGTACTTAAAAAAATAAGAATATTAGTAGAATAGGACCTTAGTACCTCAACAAATAACTTTAAATAAAGACAAAATAAGCATTTTTTACATACTCCAGTTATAAATCTGTCTACATGGGATTATTTTTTATCTTTATTCCAAAAATTTAAATTTTGAACATAATTTTGCATATGTACCTTTTGGATTTCTTCTATCAATAACAACCAATAATCCAAAAAAAAAAAAATTGATCCAAAACTTACAAATGCGGGAGACAGAAAAAATCACTAACCAAACCTAGTTTTAGACTCATAAAATAAGAGTATTAGAGCATCCACAGTGAAATAACCAAAAGTCAATAATCAAAAGTTACCACATCATCTTTTGATTATCCATTTAAGGGGTTGCTAAGGTTAGCAATGTAGAGATGATCCACAATAGTACAATCAAAATTGAATAACCAAAACTTGCCACATCACATTTTCAACTTATAAAATCTAAAAATTGTGACATAAAAAATAATTTTTTTAAAATAGTTTAGGTCAATATCATGTTGTCCTAAATGAGACTAGATCTCAATAGGCTAAATTGCATTACAATAAACACATGGAGATTGGTGCAACAAAACAATTATTTTGTAAAAATTAACCATCGCATGACCAATTGACCCGTAAAATGTAGCCCCTTAAATTAACTACCATGTTGTTGCTCTTTTGGTCAACACTTTCATAGAGATTTTCAATGGTTAGCGCACGTGATGGCTACACTTCTTTTTCCTTGTACATAAAAAACATGTTGGTTAGACTCTTGCTAGGGTAAGTATTTACTGTGATATACAGCTAGCAAATTGTAATAATGTGTTTGGTCTATCGAGGGGATGCAATTTGCACTTGTATAAGAGCATCTCCAATGAGAATGGAAAATGACTACGGATGAATAGTTATTTTAGCATCAAAAAGTTGTTAAAAGTTAGTTAATCGTAAAATAAGACCCTTCCCTCTCCAACGGTGACTTCTAAAATAGAACCAAAATAATCTTAAATATTAGTAACTAACTTTTCCTCCACCTTATTTTCCCCCAACGTAATTCAACTACTACTTCCGTTCAAAAATAATAGTTGTGTTTGCCAAACGAGGACTTTAAAAAACAACACTCACGGATGATTGGCGGATGGAGAAAACAACAATTCGCCTCGAGCGGATCGGACTGGAAACAGGACCGATCCGCATCAAACCGATCTGTGGGCAACCCTGATCGAGGGAATTTAATTTTGTTAAACTTAGCAACTTAGTTATCGGTTACCCAAAAAAAAACTTAGTTTGGTTATTGGCAAAATGTTGTTAGTTTTTTTTCAAGGGTCAAAATTTGATAAGTTGCTAAGTTTTGTTATTCCAATGTAAACTTTTTTTTAGCAAATATTGTTAATTTTAGCAACCTTTTGGTTTTGATTATACAACTGCGGATGCTCTTATAGTTTAGCCCCACCAAATTAATCTATAGATAGCCCAACGTGTTGGGATGATTTGGTCTTTTTACACCAAGAACAAAAGACTGGAAAAGAGTTAGCTGATATACCTTGGCGCAGATATAAAAGGAGGACACGACACAAATGCATAAAACTCTGGTGAGAAAGCTAATCAGCCATGGCAAAGCTAAACTCCTTTATCTTGACTCTTTGGTTTCTCATCCTCCCAATCAGCTGCAGCCTCAGAGAATGCCGTCGACGGCAGCCGGGGCAGGTGGAAGAAGGTGGTTCTGCCGCCTTGTACGTATTCGGGGACTCTTTCTTAGATTCTGGAAACAACGACTACATCAACACCACTGCTCTCTACCTAGCTAACTTCTGGCCTTATGGTGAGACCTTCTTCCACTTCCCCACCGGCCGGTTCTCCGACGGCCGTCTGATGTCGGACTTCATTGGTAAATACTCTCTCAACTATCTTTACATACACCAACATCATGTATCCATATACATTTATAGCAAAACGATAATCACAGCCCATTAGGGAGTGATTAATTAATGTGCAAAAAATGTATCGGTATTTTGTGTAAGGTGTATAAAAATATGAAATTACTACTACATTAATATCTGTGTAACGGATTTTGTGCATTGATTTTGGTGGGTAGCGGAATACGCAAAACTGCCATTGACTCGACCGTTTCTACAGCCAGGCATTGAGAAGGATTACTACTATTTCAAGAGTGGAGTGAACTTTGCATCCGCAGGAGCAGGAGCTCTGGTTGGGACTTTTCAAGGATTGGTATGTGATTGATTTTTTTTAATTTGTTCTTTCACACAGTAGCTAGTAGTACTTCACATGGAGAACACGTTTTTTTTTTTTTAACTGACATGGAGAACGCGTTTTGTGTTACCGTCACACCATGTGGCGCGCGTACTAGTGTGTTGTCACGGTTTTACTCATGCTTAGCTGGCTCGGTCTGGTGTGGACACATGGCCGAGCATCATGAGTTCAACTCCGATACCACCACTTCAATACGCGCGCCACGTAGTGTCACCGTTGCACAAAATACTTTTCTCAGTTCACATGAAAGCAATTGTGTCGTCATATCCATCCTATTATTAGATCTTGTGGCCAGGTCTGATCGATCTCTTTCTAACACATTCTTTCATTAGACGAAAATCAAGGAAACTGTTATTATTGTTATAGTCTACTATTTGTATACTAATCGAACATTTGTATACAATTGGTACGAAATGGGAACGGTGAGACCTGTTATAGTCTACTATTTGTATACTAATAGAACATTTTAAATCTTGGAATCAAGGAGAATTTGTCTGGTTGTTAATCTTACGAGTCCAGAGTTAGTCAATATGTACACATACTGGCCTAAACATCCGGTTAAAATTATCTACCAAAATCGGTGGTTGCTTGGGGTCAACCATAGAGGACAAGTGCACTCAAGTGACTCTGTTGGGTTAGGCTCACTTCCAATCACTTTGATAGGGTAGAAAGATCCAACTATAGTCTGGCCCCACATCCATATATAATTGCGGAACTTTTTATGTCCAACCACAGGCCGAATAATTATCAGTGGTCTCGGGCACCGGTGCCCAGCACCCTTTTTCAACTACATATAGGAGGAGTATTTTAATGGGATCCATATACACACGTTGGGTTATTAGGGAATATGTGGTGAAGAAAGATATTGGGGCACTCCGAGGCGATGCTCCAAGACCATTCAATAGTTTTTTCCTTGGGTGGTCTTCGTCTCTTCGAACACTGTCACGTAATACCCACACATTTCCGTGAAACCCAGTACTAAGTGTATGAATCCTACGAAAATGTATGATGTAATTTCGTGAAATCCAGTACTAAGTACATGAGCCCAGATACATGTATGGCGGATAAATATGTTGGACACCAGGTAGCAGTGTCCCGAGACATTGAATAATTAGCTCTGGAAAGCAACCCTATCCCATTTCGACACGTCCCCCATGTACATGCCGTCCAAAAGCTCGATTAAATGAACCTTAACTGGGAGCAGGATTTTTATTCTTCTCTCCTTTGATTGTCTTTTTGTTTTTCCTGGTCTGTGGTCCATAAATGTTTGAGTGTTGCAAAATTGATTTCTCTGCTTGACGTTTTTTTGCAAATGTGCCATTGGTAACTTTTATATGACGGAGACGGTCGATATGAAAGTACGTAAAGTGACATTATAACATCCGTGAAATGACTATCAGGAACTCTATTATTTATGTTATTACATTACAGGACGGATCAAGTCGGGACGTTCGAATTTTAGCTAAAATTTGGATTACGATCTCAGCCATTGGATTGTGTTTCAATGGTCCAGATCTACGGAAGGTTTATGACATAAACCTTCCGCAGATCTGGACCATTTAAAATACAATCCAACGGCTTAGAGCAAAAGTCCGGACCTAAACAAAAATCCGGACGCCCTGACTTGATCCACTCTGTGTTACAATATATTCGTAACCTTATTGACGGTAATTTTTTTTATTTAGAACTGGATGTTTGGACCAGCTTACACTCATTTCGATTATCAATTTCGGGACTCTAAAGTTAACGACAGGACAAATCCTCTAGTGATCTCAAGTGAACAAACTCGATACCGTTTGTACCTGATATTTTTATTTCAAGAAGCATTTTTCACTTTTTGCCAAAGCTTGTTTGAAAAGGAAAATAACCTTGTCGAAACAAATGTGCACCATCACTTTTCCCACCCATTTTCTCAGTAAATGCGATCTGGAAATCATTCTTCCTTGACTAGTTTGTGAAGTTGTTCAAACTTAAGACTCTATTCGGTTTAAATTTTGAGGGAGGTTTTAAAGTGTAATGAGTGGAGAGAGATAAATAGAGAAAATTTATTGGAGACCGTGCGTAGGAATTTTGAGTACCCCAAACGAACAAATTCTAAAAGTAGATTGCTAACCCTAATTTTCTTTCTATTTTTTTAGTTTTTTTTTTTTTTGGGTTATTAACATATACCCAACTTGCACATGTGAAATTTTCTGCAGGTAATCAGTCTCAGTGAGCAGTTAAATTTCTACAGGAAGGTAGTGGGAGGGTTAAGACAGAAACTAGGGGATGTGGAATCCAAGAAAACCCTGTCAAAGGCTGTCTACTTGTTTAGCATTGGAACCAACGATTACACTAGCATTTTTCTGCAAAATTCCAACATTCTCAGCCACTACTCTAAATCCACTTATGTTGGAATGGTGATTGGCAACTTAACCATCGCCATTAGAGTAAGTTCTAAACCCCTCAATTCTTTATATTCACTTCCATTAATTGTTTACTTGTGTTTTACTATGATGGAAATATGGAATATACGAAAACGAGAATAGAAAACTGAGCACTCACGCGAAAACACAGAATTTATGTGGTTTGGCTTAAGGCTTGTATATGTCTACTGGCAAAATTCAATCTTGAGGGATGTCATTATGAAAGAAGGGAGATAGTGATTAGTGAGCCAGCACCGCGTGTAACTCTCCAGCAAAAAAAATCCTAGAGCCCCAAGTACCTCTTATATGTGAAAACCCTACGAAACGAGTTTGTCAAAAATACTCGGTCACCTTACTATTTGAGCATATATATTGACTAGTAATTGCCTGTACCTAAAGGTACGGCACAATGCTTTCTAAATATAGTCTAAATGAAGTATCAAACTTCACTTTTCCAAAGTGGATACAACGGTTGTTTTTAACGTCATCTCACATGAGGTGAGTCCCGGATATATGTATGGTTCCACCTCATGCGAGAGGAGCATTACAAATAACCGTGAAATAGAAAAAAAATTCTTCTCCTAACAAAATCTACTTCTCAGACAGATTATGAAACTCTAAACCAATAGCTCAAGTTGTATTGAACAACAATTTTGTTCTCTTACTTAGTATTTAAAAAGAAAAAGAATCTGCCACGAAGAATTACTCCTGGCCGTAAAAATTACTCCTGGCAGTGAAGAATTACTTTTGGCTGCGATGAATTACTCTTGGCTGCAAATAATTACACTTGGCCGCAAATAATTACTCCTGGTCGCAAAGAATTACTCCTGGCCGTGAAAAATTACTCTTGCCGCGATGAATTACTCGTGACTGCAAAGAATTTTATCTGGCCACAAAGAATTACTCTTGGCCGCCAATAATTACTTTTGGCCGCAAAGAATGACTGATGGTCTTGCAATTCTGTGCGGCCAAGAGTAATTCTTTGCGGCTAGAAGTTATTCTTTGCGGCCAATAATAATTCTTCGCGGCCAGAAGTAATTGTTTGCGGTCAAGAGTAATTCACTACACTTACTGCCACCAACATATTGCAATGAATCAAATAACCAAATACATAATTAATCAGTTTTTTTCACTCAATCACTCAACCAACTATAGATTAGGATCAAAATAAGATTAGGAAACATCAATTTTAGTTTTTCTTTCATGCTTCTTCCAAATATTCATTATTTCCAAATATATTTCTAATCTTACTATCCGTAAATCTCAGCCATAGAAAAAATATGTACAAATCCGAGGGTCCAAAATATAGAAAATTCAAAAACTGCTCCATATTATATAGATTGATCACAACAATAGGACTATCCGTGCGTGTTGGTTGAGTCTTTATCTTATGTGGGTAAAAGCTCATTCGACCTCAATTTGTTTGTACTTTTAAGTAATAGAATTAACTTTTCCTTTTATTTGCACTTTGTTTACTTTTTGCGGCCCGTGAGAAAAATGCAAATACAACTTTGTCTTCAGAAAAAAGAAATTAACTTTACAACGTTTCTAAAAAATTAACTTGAAAGCTTCTTTTTTTTTTTTTTTAACAAAAGAGGAGAGAAGCCTAACATGAAAGTTCAATCCGACAGGAGGTGTATGGAAGAGGAGGCAGGAAATTTGGATTTCTCAATCTGGGGCCCCTAGGTTGTCTTCCAGTCATAAGGATACTTGGACCAGATCATGAAGGTATTAATGGCGGCTGCTTCGAAGAAGAAGCTTCAACACTAGCTAAGTTGCATAATGAAGCACTCTCAAAAATGCTATCAGAACTAGAGAACCAACTAAAGGATTTCAGATATGCACTTTATGACTTCCACACCAACATGAGAGAGAGAATGGATCACCCCTCCAAATATGGTACATCATCATTGCTCGAAATTCTCAGATTTTGTTGCTATGATTTGAAAAGAAAAGATGGATTAATCTCCTAGTAATCTTAGCACCAGACCAAACTACTTCTATATCGCTTTTTAGTAGGGCTGCTAAAAGAACCAAACAGCTCGAACTCGGGTTGAGCTTGGCTCGACTTTTGATTTGTTCAAACTTGTTTAATTTAAAAAAAATTAAAAGCTGAGCTCAATCACATTTTTTTTTGGCTTATGAATTCAAGTCATGCTTGAGCATATAAATGTTTTGGCTCGTGAACAGAAGGATCATTCAATAAATATTACAATTATAGGGGTAGACTAACAAATGACCCGAAATGTAAGATCTGAGTTGGCCTTTCATACAGATAATGTTCACTGGTTTTACAATACTATTGCATCTAGATAGGAAACCTCCTGTGTGTTATTCAAAATTTGGAACTTAATGAGTTTAAGCTTAAGTTTCAAAACTCGAAACTTCACGAGATTAAGCACAGGTCTGAAAGCTCAAGATTGATTTGCAGATTTCATAAGCCAATCCAAGCTTATCACAAACATGAAACTTCAAACGAGAGCCAATCTTCAACAACTAGTATAAAAAAATTTCCAAGCTCGAGCCGAACACATGTAATAAGGAGTCGAGCCACACTTGTGCAATATTGTGATTGGCTTGTTTGACTCGATTAGCACCCTATGTATGTGCTTGTGGGTTAGCAAAATGGCCCAATTCTTTGGAGAACTATACTTCCAGACAAAATTATTCAATTTATTAGCAGAGCATTTTACCAGAATTCTGAGCGATGTCGTTTAAGATGATTTTTCTGTCTGTACGTCAATAATCTTTTGGAAAATTCAGAATTTTTCTTTCGCACTTGGATCATTACTAGAAATTGCAATTAATGTTTGTGGATATGAAAATGATTTTTTGTTGGAAGTAGGGGAATTTTTTTGAAAATTTTTTTTGAAAATTTGAGCACTTAATTTTTTTTATTTTAGACCGATTATATATTTAAAAATATTGTTAAAAAATTAAGTGCTCCAATTTTTAATCCGTTTGAACGGGTGTTTCAAGGAAGGCATGACAGCATGCTGTGGAACAGGGGAGCTCAGGGGAGAATTTAGCTGTGGAAGAAGAAGGGCAGTGAAGGAGTTTGAGGTGTGTGATAACCCAGCTGAGTATGTGTTTTGGGACTCTATCCATCTCACTGAAAAGGCTTACCAACAAATGGCAGCTCAAATGTGGGCTGGAGGCCCTTACGCTGTTAAGCCTTACAATCTGAAAACTCTATTCCAGTGCCTCCACTAATATAGGAGTATATTGAAGGAACAAACCAAAACTTGGTAAATTTGATGAATTTTTTTTTTTTTACTCGATGAATACATGTATCCCTTGCTTCCTTTTGCTATCAAGGAGTTTGATTCTTTGCATTCATTCGCGACTTGGATAATTTTTATCCGTTTCCTCTATGTTTGTAACTTGCTTGAGATTTATCTTTACGCAAGTCGATCTTTTTGTCTTTGGTAATGTAGAAGAAAGAAGATTGGCCAAGTGCGAATGAGAAAAACGATAAGCGTTTGTACTCCGAGTGGTCGAATGTTCAAATCTCACAGAAGCCACCTAACATTCCAAATCATCTTAGGGGCAATCTCCTCATAAGACTATTAAAGATGGTGAAATATGAGCCACTAACATCTGTAAAATACCCTAGAAAGCTCTAATGTATGAGAAAATCCTACATAGTGAAGTTGGTCAAAATGGCCTATGGTAGCGAATGGGCCCTTTGTCGAGCAACATGGAGAGGGAGAGATCTTAGGTTCGAGTAGATGGAACTACATTTGCCTGCGCAAAAACTGGTCCAACCACATGAGCTATCATAGAAAAAATCATGGGACTCCGTTTATTGCATACAAGCAGAACAATAGTGGGGCCATTGCATTTAGTTAACATATAGTAATTATTTAAGCTTTGTGAACTCGCATGGTCTCAACATTAAACGTAAAATACAAAATACTCCGTAATTACATACAAGAATATTAAACCAACAAAGCTTCTTTGATGGTTAACATAAAGTAATCGAGGATGGAAGCGACCAACATTAATACAGGAGTTTGAAAATATTAAAATAGGAGTTTGGTATGTGGAACCCTACATTAAATTGTAATTGTAAATAAACCTTCGTATGAAAGTATTCGAGACGACCGGCAATAGCCATAAAAATGATTGGATGATCTAGACTTATTTATCATGTTTATGAGTAAAAAGAAAATTTTGATAGCAAACGAGAGCCCAACTAATTAACCATTTGAATTTAAAACACTTGGTAGTCAATCCTAACTTTGTTTTTTCTCATCCAACAAAGAAGTCTCAATTTCTTGCCTAAAACAAATAGCCATTAATGTTCAAAAAAAGAAAGAAAAGGAATTACCACCAACGCTCAAACCCGCTTGAGCTAGCAGTCCCTCCAAACCAGATGTTGTCCGGAGACACTCTTGCCCCTTCGATCTTGGTTGGGGTGGTAGAAAGTTTTGGCTTTCTAGCTCCTCACGAGGTCCATCGTGGGTGTGGTCACGTCTAAAAAAGATTACTACGCTGGTCGCTCCTTCCACCTCTTTAGCTAAGCAAAAAACAAAAACGGATTAATGTTCCTTTATATCTCGATCATGGGCGATCACCACCACCACCATCATCCTCGCCAGTCCTACAGTGCAACATAAAAACATTAAATCCTTATAATCTCTGGGCCAAAAGACGAGAAAAACTGCTAAACACCAAAAAATCTCCAAAAAAGGAGGGGAAAAAAATGAAAGACTGAACAACAATAGAAATTACCGCTAGGGACAAAAATTAAAGAAAATATTACGTTTTTTCTACATTAGAACATCAAAATGAACAACAAACAAATTGACATTTGTAAAAACTGATTGACGAAAGCAAAAGGAAGGAAAATGGACACCAGGAAAACCGCGATGTGCACTTACCGTAGGCAGGGCTGCACAATGTAGGATGCTAACATCATAATCAAAGCTATACGCATGGCAGCACAAGACGTGAGCATCATTGAGTGTTGGACGAACTTGAAGTTTGGTTCAATGAACACAGGAATCGTTGTCGTTGACCCAAACCAGACGAAAAACGTCACCAGCTAAATGGACCAAAGTTGCAATGGATGATGGATAGTAAGGACGTTCAATTGAATGTTGATGGTGGCAAATGTCGAAATCTCCCAGCAGCATTGAAAACTCTCTTCTTCCAACTATATCGTAAGCATATAGGCGTAAATCAAAATCGTCAATCCAATAAATTGTAGTTCTGACCACAATTGGATTGAATGCCGCGCTCATCCCAATCTAATCACCCAAGTTTTTCCAAACTTCACGTGTCACATCATACAGACAAATAGGTCCCGGGTATTTTGTAGCCACCAAAATATGACCGGAATATATACCCTCAGCACAAGCAGCAACGAAATAACCACGGTCACTCCCAAGAGCTGGGCACTCTTGCAGAGGGCTCCAATCAGCCTTACCCTTACCCTCTTCTTCTAAATCTATTAAAGTTGTATCCAAAAACTCGGCCCAAACATCGGGTGGCTCAACCCTTCTGCCACCACCGAAAACACAAAGTTTTCCATGGAGAGCCGCCACCTGTGCGCTTTCTCTGCCACAAATGGTGCGAGGACCTATCCTCCAACCATCCTCGGGACGTGTTGCATTATAGTAATAAATTACCTTGCTAGGACCCGTGAGGCAGCCGTGATTATAATCGAGTTCATCGTCCTTCATCTTCGTGATGAGCCGTGGTGGTGGGGTTTCTCCTTGTCCTTGGTGACGTAAATCGTGATGGAATGCAAGATAAGATCCTCGAGATGTTCTGGAGTTGGGATTTGAAGAACATCTATTCCTTTCTTCTCATCCTCTTCCTTGTACTTATCCTTGTCACTTGACATGTGAAGCATATACCATTCCCTTGGATTCGCACGATCATAGCCGTGAGGCCCGTGACCTTTACCAACGCACAAACAGAGAGATTTCTCGTACACCGACGAAGGTGATGAAATTGCTGATCCTAAATTTCTGACCCCCCGTTTTAGGAGTTGTACTCAATTTTAGCATATTGTTAACAGATTGAATCCACAAACTGAACGTTTCAAAAACCTAATCTTATCTTCTATTACTCATCTTGCAAGTTGCAACAGAGATATGCAGATCAAAAAAACAAAAAAAAAAAAGAGTTGCAACAGAGAGATTACTATTATGATAAAAATAGGGAGAACCAGAACCCGAATTTTCAATTGAAAGAGGGGGTGCGCTGACCGACTGCCATCATTTTACCCGCCACAATACTACAGTACTATAAAACTAAACTGAAACCCTAGACTTGGAATCCAAGAAAACCCTGTCAAACGCTGTCTACTTGTTTAGCATTGGAACCAACGATTACACCATATTGATTCAATTCCACAATAATCGGGATATTCGTGCGTGATGATTGAGTCTTATCTTATGTGGGTAAAAGCTCATTCGACATCAATTGGTAAGCTCACTGAAGAGGCTAACTAACAAATGGCAGCTCAAATGTGGGCTGGAGGTCCTTATGCTGTTAAGCCTTGCAATCTCTGCCTCTACTAATACTCTTTGCTATATATATCCAAAGAAGAAGAAGAAAACATGTAGAACCAGGCATATTGTAGCTCCAATATATATATTGAAGGAACAAACCAAAACTTGATAAATTTGATTTCATTTTCTTTACGCAATGAATACATGTATCCATGCTTCCTTTTGCTATCAAGGAATTTGGTTTACAGTATGTACTTGTCTAGTAGAATATTTGATTATTTGCATTCATTCATGTTAGGTTCAATTTTGAGATTTGGTGATGCTTATGTACTTTCCATCCGGACAGCTGAAGCTGCAATCAGAAATTTGGGCTTTTGTAATTCCTGTTCCGACGGAGAAAATTTTCAATGCATTGAAGATAAAAATTTTCAATGCATTGAAGATTTTTTGTTCGGATGGGGATCAAGGTCGTACTGACAGTCACGACGCAAGGTAGAACTATAAGCCTCCGTTTCATAACCCATTATAAGTACTTATTTTTTAATAAGACAATTTCAAGTTCAAAAATAATTTGTTTACGCAAATAATTTTTCTAATAATATGGATCTGGTTTGATAGATCTCATTGAGATCTTTTGAACAATGCAAAAAAAATTGAAAAATCATTTTTCATTTACATTATTTTTTAGTTTGAAAATGTGAAATAAATAATATTTTTTAAGAAGGTATTCTGGAATGGAGCCTAAGTCTTTTTTGTTCACTTTTTAGAGTTTTTTAAGCTTGTTTTGGAGAGAGAAACCCAGAGAGAATTATGGGCTGCGCAATTTAGTAGTATCTGATTTTATGATCAATATAAGTTGCGTCTCCGTTTCCCTAAATTAATAAAAAAAATAAAGAAGTTTTCTTGTCTTTGATAATGTGGCAGAAAAATATAATATCAAGAGGAGAGAAACTTGTTCACGGAGCGGTGCAATCTCAGTCATCCATTTGCGCAATCAATGGCTGAGATTCGTTTCCAATTATAACCGGTCACAATTAATTATTATTGGTCATAATTGATTTTCAATTCAGACCATCCGAAAATACTTTGAATGCGCGCGATTGACCTTCGTAATCTCTTCTTTACGTAATAGTCCGCAAATAAGATTTTCTGTATCTAGACATCTTGGAATAGACCAAGAAGAAGATGTAGCCCCGGAGAAACTTTTAGGTATACTGGGGATACCAAGCCCCATGGTATCCCTTTCGGTTTGTTTCTTATTTTTCGGCCATTTTTCGATCACATTTGGATGATCGGCTCCGTTCATTTTGTAGAGTTCGGCAAAATTTAATCATACTAAAAATTGTGTTCTTCGGACTTTATTTGATATATGATCAGCACACGTGAAAATCGCAAAAAAGGCAAAACTGGATTTTAATTCAGTGTGTTTTTGGACCTAGTTTTGGTTTTCTTCAATTTTGACGTGTGCCGATCATGTATCAAATAAAATCTGATGAACACAATTTTTGGTATAGTTAAGATTCTCGCTGAACTCTACAAAATGAACAAAATCGATCATTCAAATGTGATCGAAAAATGACCGAAAAATAAGAAACAGACCGGAGGAAATACCATGGGGCTTGGTATCCCCGATATACCTAAAAGTTTCTCGTGGCACCGACAATATCCTGTAATATTTAACATCAATAATGAATACGACAAAATAATAATCGTATTGTGACAAAAGTAACATGGGGAGATGATTGCCTCTTTTGGACATGGATAACCAATTTCTTAATTTTCCTTATTGCCTAAAAAGTTCCCCATTTTTTTTGTCTTTTGGTACAATGGCTAGGTGTCCAGGCTTTATGCGCATTTCAACTAATCTCTCAGTCCAGTCAAAGACAGGTCATCTATGCTGGAATTAAGAAATTTACTAGAAACTACGGAGTATTTTCTTGCGGTGATCAGTGCCCTAAAAATCGAATCCTGATTGATCAATTGTGTGGGGACCAAACTCACCAATAGACAAGAACTTGATGCTAGTATATACATCCACTGGAACTTCTTTTATCTTTTGAACGGAAAAGTCTCAAACAAGCTTCAATTAATGGGAAGTAATTCTAGCTTTCACTTGTACGCAGTCATAATTTTCCTTGCCTGCCTTGATCTCCGAGGCGGGTGTCGCGGCCATATCTCGCGCGCTGACAAATTACGCAAAGCAGCGCTCTTCGTTTTCGGTGATTCTCTTTATGACCCCGGCAACAACAATTACATCAACACCACCAATGATTTCCAGGCGAACTTCAGGCCATATGGGGAGTCCTTTTTCAAGCACCCCACTGGGAGGTTTTCCGACGGCCGTCTTATCCCGGACTTCATTGGTACTAGTACCATATTCTTACATTTCAAATTTTGTATTCAACCCAAAAGCAAATACTCCTACTATGTTCCAACTATATATACTCATTGACTGCGATTTTCAAACGCCCTCTTTCACGTTCAATACTCTTTTTTTAGATCTGTCACGTACAACGCTTTGAGAAATTTGTCGGGATGTAGACACGTTTAAATCGGGAAGCAGGGGGCTGCTGTGAGCAATCACAACAGCGTGTAGCTATGCCCACAGTAGTCGAGGGTTTGATTTACCTTTGTATTCAACTCAGAAACCTTGTACTACCCGAAATATAAAGATATTCCGGTATTGTATCAAATGAGTAACACTAATGCTTTGGTAACCATGTCTGAGTACCACATTTTGGGTCAATGTGATGTGTCACCATTGTATCGAAAATGTAATGTGGTATTCAGACATGATCACCGTAGCATTCCTCATGTAATGCAAGGGTGTTTAGTAGTATGTTATTGTGTACAACACTCTAATTATTAGAGCAAGGTTTCTTTTGTTCGAACTTATAACCGAATCCAACAAATGGGCAAATGGAGTGTCAGCCAAGTAGTAAGCACTCGATCTATATACTCTTTGCACAAGGTGAGGGTTCAAACCCCACCAATCCCATTCTCACTCCCCTAGATTAGTAGTAGTAGAATATATTTTGCCTTGTCAAAATATATATATATATATATATTATAAACGAGTTCAACTCCGATCCATCTTGTGATTGGTTTGTCCAAATTTATAATCGCACTCCATAAATAAGAAGTGGATAATGTGCAACATAATTGCCCTCCAAAAATCAGTGTGTTTTCTATTTCAGCTGAGTATGCAAAGCTGCCGCTCATTCCAGCATACCTCAAGCCAGGAGATCATCAGTTTGAATATGGAGCAAACTTTGCATCCGGTGGAGCTGGTGCTTTAGACGAAACACATCCAGGACTGGTATGTATATGTTTTACCACGCGTGTTAGAACTCTTCCCTGTACCCTGCTCACATCAAACACGAGATGAAAATTTGATTCGATTTTCCATGCTGTAATTACGGGGGGAACTTGTATAACTTTTGACACCCAATATAGTAGAACAGGAAAATAACAGAGCACAACATTGTAGTGTAACATAGCAAAGAACTGGAAAACACGAGATATGATTATCCCATTAAGCTCTTGTTTTGACATATTTCATTCGAAAACAAGAACCCAAAATTCTCTTGTAAGTTGTAATACGCCATGTGATAGAACGCTATCCTCTCTTTTGAAGGTGATTAACCTCAAAACGCAGTTGAGCTATTTCAAGAATGTGGAGAATATGTTGAGGCAAAAGCTAGGTACGAAAGATGCAAAGCAACTGCTACACAATGCTGTTTACATGTTCAGCATTGGCGGCAATGATTACTTGAGCCCCATTGGATCAAACTCTAGTATCTATTACTCGTATTCTCAAGCGGAGTACGTGGACATGGTGATTGGCAACTTGACTACTGTGATCAAGGTAGTATAGTATTATCAACCCCAATTATCCCCTTCCCTTTCACTTGCGAATCGCAATGCATTCCGAAGCTAGGATTGGGTTTGGACTTCCCGTACTTGTTTTGTTCTTTATCACAGTTTTCTTGTTCGATCTGTTCTCTTTTACAGGAGATTTATAAAGACGGTGGGAGGAAATTTGGGCTCGTGGGCTCGATTCCTTACTGGTATTTACCAGCTGTTAGACTTCTCATTCCAAGAAATACTAGTGGTGAGTCCATTGAAGAAGTGACAAACTTGGCTAAACTACACAATAAGACACTTGCCAAAACCCTCCAAAAGCTACAGGCTCAGTTGAAAGGATTCAAGTACTCAAACTTCCACCTCTACTCTTCTTTTATGGAACGTATAGACAACCCATCCAACTATGGTAAGTAATGAAAATCCTCTCTTCAATTATGCTTTTCCCAAAGTACTCTCACTTGTCAACATATGATGATGATGATGATGATGATGTGAAGGATTCAAGGAAGGGAAGGCGGCATGCTGCGGCAGCGGACGATTAAGGGGAGTTTATAGCTGTGGAGGGAAGAGAGAAGTAAAGAAGTATCAGTTATGCAACAATGCTAGTGAATATTTCTTCTTTGACCCTTACCATACCACTGAAATGGCCTACCGACAGTTCGCAGAGCTTATGTGGAGCGGAACTCCAAATATCACAGGGCCTCACAACTTGAAATCACTTTTTGAATAATCTGGATTTTGTCTCAGATAAATCTGAGAAATAAACGTGTATGGTTCAACAGGTGTTTTGATTCCCATCCCAAATAATGGTCTGCTATTCAGTTGTAATGTTGTATGTAAGTCTACGCAGTTAATGAATTATTTGAGCTTGCTTGAAAAATTGTGGAGTTCTAGATCACATTCATATTTGGCTTTCTTATCTTTCTTTGTAATCGTAAAAGAGTTTCAATGAATCCATCTCGATAACTTGTTTTTGTAAAATCCTATCATGCATGTAAGTCAGAATCGAGTTCAAGCTGTCAAGATCAGGAGATTAGCAACCTTGATCAGTACGTGTTCAGGTTCGATGATTTACCTTAAAGCCAAAGACCATGGGTTATTAATATGGAACATACAGTATGGCCCTGTGATATTAGAGCTCCCACTCCACATCAGCTTAGCCAGTTGCTTGTTAATTAGTTCCTTCTGTTGTGTGACCTCCATCCCACCAGACATACTCAAAAGGGTTATCACATAGCTTATACTCTGTTGTTCTTTTGTTTCCTCTACACTCTTTTGACCTATATTCTCCAGTTCCACAACATGCAGAATCCCCTACCTTGAAACCTACATAGGCACAAGAACAAAAGATAGGTATGAGAACTTAATATAAGAGGCGGATTACTTGCATCCCTAGTGTGGTCTGCATGAATCCTGTCGCATTTGCAATTGGTCTATTTTTGTCGTTTTCAACTTACCGAATTTTGAGGGGTATAGGGTTCTTGCGTAAAGCGCATTGTGGTAGTGTCAAATATCGAGTATTTGACTCTTGGTAACTCAGCTCTCTAGCTTCTTTAGAGCAACGGGCAGCATTCTGTTGTGTCTTCGTGCCATTTTCAAGGCAAACTCATGTTAACATCACTTGAGTTAACAGGTCTGTTGCTTGGTGTACAACCCAAAGGCCCTACGTTTTGAAATGCAATCTTCCTTCCTCCCCTTGCGTATGCGGTCTTTCTTCCTACAAAGAGATCAGTAACGATTCGCAATGCCATAAAACATTAGGTTCGCGTTTGGTTTTAGGTTTCATATGCAGTTTTACAGAATGCTTTCCAGAAAAGTAATTCCGACTACAAAACGAATCATCCTTTCCATGTCTTATTCATTTCAATGTGCAATAGTTTACGGTACTGTGAGACATCTTTGTAATGTTCTCTAAGAGAAAAAGAGATTTAAAAAAATAATAATCTAGAAATGGGTTCTTTTAAGATTCCGAATCAGGTTTTATTTTGGGAAACATGTAGCGATTATAACTTGGAAATTTCAGCCTAATTAAAAAAGTGAAATCAATGCAGGTACGTACATACTATTCAGTATCAAATCTGGTACCTAAGCTGGCAAGGGGCACCTCATGCTTACAAAAATTTGCCAAAAACTACAATTAAGCAGAAATCACAATTCTCCCTTTTGGAGTTTCAACTCTTGCATAAAGTTTTCGCTTCGAAAATTCGAACGTTCGAGAAGGTTTTGTACTAATGAATCGGTATTCAAAATCATTCCATTTTGCATTAAGCTCTATCAAAGCGCTGAGTTTCTAAATTCTCGTAGTCCTCCCGGAATTCTTTCCTGAGCTTGTTGAATAGATTTTTATACTGCCAGAGCTTCTAAAACTACCACTATGGGCTTCATAACACTTATGGCCCTCACCTAACCCATTTATATTGCACGTTGAACTTTTGGAAAAATGACGACCCAGGACGTGTTTTGATAACTAATACCCGTAAGGACATGCTGAGAACATTTATATTGCACGTTGAACTTTTGGAAAAATGACGAACCATGACGTGTTTTGATAACTAATACCCGTAAGAACATGCTGAAAACATTTGTTAATGCTGAAAATATTCTTGACGAGTATTAATTATCAAAACACGTCTTTGGCCGTCATTTTCCCTTGATTTTTTTTATCATTGGCCCAAAGCGTGAGGGTACCTAAAACAGATGGGGGGAAAAGTTGGAGGGTGACATATCATTTACTCCCACTGTACTGTAAACCACATGACATGATTAAAGATAAGTCCCAACTCTTAAATGATTGATTTGCTAACTCTGTGACTGATTCCACATTATCAATCATTATCATCCCCCCATCCATTTCATCCACACACGGTTCATGCATGGACCTTCTTTAAAGGAAAAAAACATTGCTAAGAAGAAATTGAAACCCAGCACGCACGTTCATGCATGGACCTTTCTTTAAGGGGAGAAAAAAAAAATTTGCTAATTCGCTGAAAATTTATTTGGTGCTCTTGGATAGAGGTGTCAAACAAGCTGTGCCGGCAAACTAGCAAATTGACAATGAATTTTATTTTGTTGGTCTTGAGTCTTGGGGCACCACGTGATGCTTAAAATGTGTGGTAGATAAAGGTGTTGCGACACCACGTATCAAACCCGTGTCGATTTACTGGTTACTGATCTACTTGGCAGCATCGAAAAAAAAAAAAAAATTTACTTGACAGTATACACTAGATTACCTCATTTACAGATTCTTTTTTCTTTTTTCATAATTGTTTGGACCAACTTACACGTAACTTGATACTGTAATTTTTTGGGGAATCAATTTCACTATTCACTAGCGAAAAGGGCCGATAAAGCAGGAGCAAAGTCTTGAGAAGTTTCGAAACGAAAACTTAGAAGGAAGCAAACCGTAAATCTCTTCTAGCCTTGACCACCAAGGCAATCCCGTCCGTTACAAAATGTTTTATTCACAGTTGCGAACCATTTTTAATTGATTTTAGGATGCACTGATCATGCAGCCCTTACTATACCCCATAAATTATCCAATAGGTATTGGAGGGCATGGTTCCTAGCTACAACTTTGGAGGATTATTTATTTCGTGTCAAATCAAAATAAAATGAATGGATTATTTATTTCGCATCAAATCAAAATAAAATGAATGAATTGGAGTCTTTGACCTTTTATGATCAAACGTTTGACGTAACTGGCTTAAGAAAGAAAGAAAGAAACGCGTTTTGTTTGGTTGAAAAATCAATTGTAATTTTCGAAAGGTGTGTTCTTAGAGATCCATTGGAACTTTCTTACAGAGCCCTTGGTTGAATATTCTTACTAGGGAAAAAACGAAAAGGATGACCAACCGAGTTTATACGTATAAGGTGTGTATAAGTACATAAACAATCAATTTAAAATAAAAACAATATGTGTTGAAAATACAGATTATTTTGACATACAATACATATGATCCCTCTAATAATTGAATTTTGTATTTTTAAGAGTCAAACAGCGAGGAACGACTCAACATCACGTGGTCATGAAACGTCATTGTTCCACGGCAACGCCGAGCTGTATCCACCTGGGAATTGTGACTCAATTTTGGCCACGTTAACATCTCATCTGATCTTTTCTAAACCCTGACAGTAAATTTATAATATCTGTTTTCGATAAGAAAAAAATATATAAAAATTTACGATATCTGATAAAGTATTCGAAGGGTGCCCCACACCACAATGTTGTTAAGTTGCACAGACAAGCATTGACACGGTCTTTTAGCTCCTAAAGTCTAATGTAAATTAACTTTGCTAAAGTTATAAATTATGCCATTTAAAAGCATAGTTTTTTGCTCACGTGATAAATTTTGCGCTTAAAGCATGCTTATACGTCTATGTGGAAGTTGTATACAAATGGTGGTGGAGGTCTAGTTTGATTGCTCACCTCACAAGATGATTAATTTGAATCATTAGTTTTGTTTTATTTTGATTTTTAGAATTAATTAAGCTGTGCATAAACTGTTACGGCCGGATACCTCAGTTATAAAAAAAAATCAACAAGCTTCTAATCCAGTCATATTAGCTTCCCAAAAAATGGACAAGTAGAGTTAAATGAAACTGATGAGCCTAAATCCCTCTAATATCCCTGTTTGATTTGGATTTTAAGAGTAATGAATGATGAGAAATAAATAAATAAAAATTATTAAAAACTATGATAAAAAATATTGAAACCCTAAAATGAACCATCAATATTTCCCCTACCATTCTTGGTGGCAAGTCTCTGGGAAATTATTTGGTTGGTGGGTGTGTAAAGTTGTAAACAATAAAGTAGTCCATAAACATCACAAGAGGAAACAGGTCTAATTGGAGTCTGATGTGTTGAGTGTTTCATGCAAATGATTGCCATTATTTTACTCCATTTTTGTCTTGTTTGCAATAATGACCTACTTACCGTGTAAGTATTTAATAATCACTTTATATTTGACTTTTCTATTTGAAGAAAAACTTTTCCCACAGCGAGGGCCGAGGGGGTTAGAAACGAACGATCATGAGGGGCCGGTGGTTACGAAATGAAGTACTCCAATAAATACTTATTACTAAAATTTATAATCAAATATTCGGGTCAACTTACTTGCACATCGACTAGCTCTAGTGCTCCGAAATTAAATATCGGATAAACCCTCCAATAGTTTTGAGGTTTGAAATGTTTTTGTCTCCGCTAGATTCGAACGTGCGACTTCATAGAGAACAAACATTATTTCCTTATCATGCTCACCTGGCCAAATTCTTGGGGGGTTTTATTTCAATAAAACTTAGGTCCTGTTCCGTTAAAGTTCTTACTATTTTTTAAGTATTTATTTTAGTTGATGGAACACACCTCTAATAATGAGGAACGGTTCTGAGTTTTCGAAGGCCGGCCGAGCAAACTTTTGAAATGAGGCCTTTTTACATAATTCATAGAGAAAATAAAAACTGATAACTTTAACTTCAAATAGGCGTATTACAAAAGCATGTGAAAATACAAGTCCAAAATTTAGGGACTCGATTTAAACAGTGATTCGAAAATATCTCCAAGAAATAAAATGAAATTATTGGTATAGTATGTATATCTTTTTGGATTCCAAATCCACAGGATGTGCTCATTATTAGGTAGTTAAAAGGAAAATCACGACAAAAGCATATAAGTATATTCGTATTATGGTTGTGATCATCTCGAAGTTTTCTTTCCATTTCGAATATTGGTGCCATTTCCTAGTGGACAATGGAATATTATTTTAAACACACATTGCCAATTGAAAATTGTCCCCACACCAAACAGAAAACACCAAACAAGCACCCAACACCACGTTTTTCCCGGGAAGACATTATTGTGAGTTTACGTATTTTCGGTATTTAGTCCAAAAACACCTCTCTTTTTTTTTATACATAAGACAACTCATTTCTCTGTTGTTTTGGTAAAAATAAGTGATATTTTGGCATTCATCTGAAGATGGAAAATATACCGTGAACTCACCCCTAACGGAGATATCCAGCCAAAAATATTATTGAGACATGACTTGTAATCCTATTCAACAAGAAAATAGATGAATTTGAGTTTTCTCAATTTTTATAAAAAAGGAAAAGGAAAAGGAAAAGGAAAAATAGAGTTGGTTCAATGGTGTAACTTGAGGGCTTACATTACTTTGGTTTAATACTTACTCCTATAAGAATAATAAACAAAACAAAGAATAACAAGAAAGTTTTGCTTAGCTTTAATTTGGTTACTACTTGTTAATTTGGCTACAAATTGCTTATTTGTTTTGTTAATTTGTTAATTTTGCTTAACTTGTAAAGTTTTTCTTATTGTTTATTTAGTTACTTAATTTGTTTACTTCTAAATTTCTTTGATCGTTGTTCATTTTCAAGAAATAAAACCGATCTCGAGTTTTCCATGTTGTTGCCCTAGTTTCCCAAAAAAATTATGATTTTTTTTGTTTTGTCCTTATTTAAATTTTTTTTCGTAATTGTTAGTTTTGTATCAAACTTTTATCTTTTTGTATTTTTCGTTGGATATTTCTAAAAAAATTTGGATAAAATTTATAATTTTTTTCTTTTGTCTATTCCTCTCGTCGAGCTGAGCAACAAAATCTTGACACAAAATTAACAAATACCAAAAAAAATTTAAATTGAAAAAATAAAAAGTCAAGGTGTATTTTTTAGGAAACTAAGCGGTGCTTCGTATATTCACAATTCCTTCTTTCGTCTTTCTTTGTTGTGTGTGGTTGAATCTCTCCCTCTCCCTCTCCCTCTCCCTCTCCCTCCTCTCTCTCTCTCTCTCTCTCTCTCTCTAAACAGGAGACCTTCTCAGTCGTATCTGTTTCGATCTCTGCTACACAAACTACCACTAAATACGTATATTATATAGTCTTCTGTATTTTTCCGAGCTTATGTATCTAGCAATAGGCAGTAGTTCAACAGAACATGTAAAAACAGTATCGAATATCAAATAGTCACTTGTGCTGCTGTGCATATAAGCTTTTATGTATCAATATCACTGTGTATTCGTTTGTATTGTCTCACAATTTCAAGTTTTTTTTCGCGGCGAAGTCATTGGCAAAGAGTAATTCATGTGTTTGAAGCAACAAAGCAAGGTTTTTGGGCTAATTTGACCGGGAATCCTTTGCTCTTTTGAGGCTCTGGATTTGAGCTATGGCGTCAGATAATGAGGCCAAATCGAGTTCTCCTTGTTTGAAGAATTTCAAGCTCTACGAGACTAGTTCGGTACGTTTTCAAACGGTCTTTGGTTTATTCTCAGCTGTAAACACACATCTGTTTTAGGTAGTGATTGTTATCGGAAGCTTTTTCTTATTTGGTCTCGTCCTGGATTCGGCACTGTTTGTTATGTGTTTCGTATCGCTTATTGATTGGTCTGTGTTCCGAATTGCATACTCTTGCGTCCATTTGTGCTAATTGGTAGATTAAGATGTTATAAGAGATGCAAAGGTTTTGGTTTCAAGTCTCTCCGAAAGTATATGTTTCTCCCGTTCCCGTTCGTATTCTGTTTTGTTCTATTTATGGGTATTTGTATCTCCATGTGCAAGACTGGTTGTGTGCGAGGTAGAGTGTTGAATAGTTTGATATATATTGGTGGGTCCATTTTTCTAAAAGATTAAGCTTTTGGGATAATTGGTAAACTAATATCATTGTTTTTGGGGATTGCTTGTTCGAATTATGGATGTGAACAGTTTAGGTAACTACGCGATATACCTTTCCATGGGGTAATTTTAATTTCTTGGTTCTTTCTTTCTTTGATCTTAGTGAATGAGCTTTTCTTTGGTAGTCTGTAGGGGTGTTGTGAAGGACTTCCACTGCATGCTTCAATTGAAAACTCCTACACTAAGAAAATGGAGAAGGTGGAGTGAACCCAGAAAATAACAAATCAGACATCATGATGACTGAACTGGAACGATTAAGATCAGGGAAGACAACGAAATTTGAGTTTTGAGGAGTTCTGTACTGAATGCAATCACCCTACTCATCCGGTCGTCCCAATTGTATATGGTTGTTTTGTCAACCTCATTTAGGAACCCGAGTTTCCTTGTTTCTCATCATGCCATGATAGTGTAATTTCATTGAGCTTGTTTGTGCTGATTCACCAGTAGATTCATTCCTGGATGGGGACTGTGCTGAGCGTATTACCAAAACATCATTGGATATGCAATTATTAGTGTATTGACAATTTTTCTCTATGGGGAATGATTTTTTTTCCATGGTTTTTCTTATCTTTTTTGTTGTGATATGAATGATAGTATGATCGTTAGTTACTATTGCTATACTTTTTTGGATTGCATTTGTTTTGCATTGATTCATTAATTTTTTCTCTGGAAAGTTATTGAAATTGTAGATTAATCCTTTGTGTTTCAATTTATTCCGCTATAGCATCTCATTAATGTGTGCCATTTACTTGCAATAGAATTTCTACATGATTGGGTGGGAAAAGAGCAGAAAAATTTGGAGAGTCTTGAAGATTGATAGATTAGAGCCTTCTGAGCTGAACATTCTTGAAGATTCTGCTACATACTCTGAAGTTGAATGCTCTGACCTGCTTAGACGAGTACATGAAGGAAACAAGTCAACGGGTGGGCTAAAATTTGTCACCATTTGTTACGGAATTGTTGGTATGCCATAGCTACATTGTTTATCTACCTTCACAAGCTTTTATGATGATCACAGTAAATCTCATTTGTATTATTTTATTTTAGGCTTCATAAAATTCTTGGGAGCATACTACATGCTGCTTATAACAAAAAGAAGGAAGATTGGCACAATCTGTGGGCATGCAATATACGCCATTACCAAGAAAGAGATGATTCCGATTCCGAACTCTACTATTCGAGCAAATATGGGTTATTCTAAGAATGAGAACAGGTCTTTTGTCAATTCTGCATGTAAATGTGAAATGTACCTGGTACTTCTAAGGAGACTTGCGCTATCCGAATTCGGAAATACATATATCCATTTGTATGTAGATGAATTGTCCTCCAATGTGGTTGTTTTATCATTTTAATCAATTGTATTCCTTTTTTAGCGAGTAGTCTTGATTCTTGAGTTGGACATTGTCTTTTGATAATAAACAAGTTCTGCACTGTGGAGGTAATCTCTATGCTATTCTTGCAGATACGCCCTTCAGTGTTACATCAACAACGTGGTTTTGTTCACATGAAAGAAATACTGTGTTTCATTTGGTAGTTATTGTTCTTCCTTAAAACGGCGCAGTGAAGAATACAGCAATTAGAGATATATAAAATGCCACCACATGCATTCTCTCTAGATAATATTGTTGATAGAGGCTTTGGTTATTTTCTGCAAATGTACAGGGCAAACTTCATCCCTGATGTTATGTAAATATATCTTGTTGAATGAGACAAGCTATCATCATCTGGGTTTCAGGGGGAAAGTTTATTTCTTGTTTACTTACATTTTTCGGTTTGATTCTACAAATCGTATTAATTCAATTTCCAGTTCCTCTTTGACCAGTTAATGAATTTGTACTTATTTTCTTTGCCTTTGTCTTCTCTGTTCATGGCCTAGATACAAGAAGCTTCTACGATCAGTGGATCTTACAAAGGACTTTTTCTTTAGCTACTCCTATCATGTCATGCATAGTGTTCAGAAGAACTTATGTCATCACGAGGCTGGACAAGTCCTTTACGAAAACATGTTTGTCTGGAATGAGTTTTTGACTCGTGGAATCCGGAATCACCTCAAAAATACTTTGTGGACTATAGCGTTGGTATATGGCTTCTTCAAACAGGTATTTGTTTCCTTTTTGGTACTGCCAGCTTATATATATTTGGAACATAAGTAGACTACTCATCATTTTAAGATATATATATTTTTTGTTTTGCCTCTTTTATTAATGTTGGAGACTGCTTTTATCCCAACTTTGAAAGCAATAATCGTTGTGGGCATGCATCATGTTGTTGTCTTTCCTTCCATCATTGTTTCTTATTTCATGGTCTACTTGGCACACCTGTCAGTGGTATAGTTTGACTGTGTAACGAAAACCTATGATCATAAAAAATAAAAAACTGGATGTAACCTGAGTCTACTTGTATTAAGAATGTAACTTGGTGCAACGCCAACAATCAGGTGCACACTTCATTTCTTATCCTCCTCATGGATAGCCTTGGCTAGCTTCATGGTACATGAAAATGAAAAATCATTGTTTTTACCAAAAAGGAAAATGAGCACATGTTTTGCATGGTTCAAGTGTACTTATTGTAACGTTTATGGTTACATATTGGAAGTATTCAAGTATTCTTAATTCTTTTCAACAAATTAATCTGTTTATAATCGTGTTTGAATGTTATGTAAACATTATTCCATGTTTTGTAATCCCAGGTCAAACTTTCATTGTCTGGGAGGGACTTCAAGCTGACACTCATTGCTCGACGATCACGTCATTATGCTGGAACCAGGTTTGAATATTTTGGCTTTTGGACTACGTAAAGCATGCTTCCTTTATGAGATAAATGGCCATGTGCTCTAAACAAGGCGCCGGTATCTAGCATTATTGTGGATGTTGCATACTTCTGAGTCCTGCATGTTGTGTTTGGACTTAATGGGGACAAGCATACCCTATAATGCTAGGTCTTGCTATTTCTAGTTTACTTAAAAGGTAGATTTGCCATCCTTCTACAAGACGTTTCTTAGCTGACTCTTGTATCGGATTTTCTTTTTCTGGTGCAGATATTTGAAACGAGGTGTAAATGAGAAGGGCCGAGTAGCTAATGATGTCGAGACAGAACAGATTGTGTGTGAAGATGCTCCTGAAGGATGCCTGATGCAAATAAGTGCTGTTGTGCAGAACCGAGGTTCAATACCGCTTTTCTGGTCACAGGAAACTTCGAGATTGAATATTAAACCAGAGATCATATGTATGTTAGCCACACTGAACTGTAAAATTAAAGATGGAATGTTCCGTTGTGTTTTGCTGACAGCTCTTTTTATTTCCAGTATCAAAGAAGGACCATGAGTACAATGCCACTAGACTTCACTTTGAGAATCTTGTCAAGCGATATGGAAATCCAATTATTGTGTTGAGTTTGATAAAGGTAGGCTTTTTTGCATTGACTGATGGACCACTTGTAGTAGTTTCATGCTGGTCACGATATGTTTCTGAATTCACTTTTGTTTCCCTCACTTCATTGGTTGTGATCATTTATGGTTCAAAGACTCGTGAGAAGAAGCCTCGTGAATCTATTTTGCGGGCAGAGTTTGCCAATGCAATTGCTTTCATTAATAAAGACTTAACGGAGGAGAATCGCTTGAAGTTCCGTCACTGGGATCTGAGCAAATACTCTAAAAGGTACACGTGCTTCTTCTTGCAGATTTCCAAGTTGTGGAAGCAGTATTACCAATATCATTGTGTGAATGATACCTGATTCTTTTTCCAGTAAATCAACAGATGTGCTGTCGCGTTTACGCAAAGTGACTGCAGATGCATTGAACTTAACAGGCTTCTTTTATTGTCAAGTAGCAGCACCTTCATGCACTAAGGGATTACTAAATTTGTCATTCTTTGAGTAAGTATAACGGAGGAAGCTTCATTTATGGCCTGCTACCCATTAATTTCCTTCTATTTTACAATGTGTATATTAATTTCTGAGCATATAAGTTTAACATGCGTATCATACCATTTGACAAGGTTGATGTCAATGTTATTTCAGATCGCTGATACTTGGTTTACTTATCTTCGCATGCCTGGTTTGAATTTGGTTGTTGACTCGGGCTGACTGAGACAACCTACCAAAGGAGAAACCTCTAGATTTTTTTGTTTTCTGTGAAATGTGCCTACCAGATCTTAAGGTTGCATTAGGCATAATCTTGACCTCTCACAATCATAGCCTAATCTTGGCGTCCTAGTTGCAATGATTTGTTTTTCTGATATTGCATTTAGTATTGATGATGTTCAAATGTATTATTGCCCATCGCTGATCAAAAATAAATAAAAAATTGTACTATTGCCCATCTATTTAACGTTGTCAATGATGATGAGTGATGACCATTATATATTAACAGTTATAGTAAGAGTGGAAAATATCATCATCAAATGTATTATTGCCCATCGCTGATCAAAAATAAATAAAAAATTGTACTATTGCCCATCTATTTAACGTTGTCAATGATGATGAGTGATGACCATTATATATTAACAGTTATAGTAAGAGTGGAAAATATCATTGGAAAAGATAGAGGAAGCACGGTAATGTTTATAAGGACTTTTCTTTGCTCCTATGTAAGCCTGAGTTTAAATCAGCACCTCAAATCCTGGTAGACCTGATTGCCTTGCTATAAGTTCTCCATTCTCATAGGTCTTTTGCTTGGACCTTTCTTAAACTGAGAACAACCTGTGCAACTTGTAACCAGTTTATTATTAGCAGGTTAACGATATAGTATGAAGATTGTCCCAGCCTGGTTTTCTATATCAGATTCTCTTGGACTCTAGAAGTTTGAACTTAGCTAGTTGCACCCTTGCCTTTTAACTTGCAATAGGGGGAAACAAAGGAAGAGCAAAAAGGCAAATGCCTAATACATGAGAATTCTCTGGGCTGTATTTTCTAGTCACGTACCCTTTTACATTGGCTTACAGATTCTGATTAGCTACTAACACATTTTAGGAGATTTGGTGCAGGAACAGTGAAAAAGGTGATTGCTCTATTCAGAACCTTTATCATACTCCAAAGGATGCTGACAGGGAAACGAGACATGACAGTAGTGGCCTAGATGCGGCTGGAAATCACATTGTCAAGCCTCCGATGTTTCAAAGTGGGGTCCTAAGGACCAATTGCATAGACTGTTTAGATCGCACAAATGTTGCTCAATATGCTTATGGGTTGGTTGCTCTTGGGTATCAGCTCCGTGCTTTGGGTTTCATAGAAAGCCCAAATATTGACCGGGATTCCCTTTTGGGGGCGGATTTAATGAAGCTCTATGAGACAATGGGTAACACACTTGCACTGCAATATGGTGGATCCGTAGCACACAATAAGGTAACCCTTCTCAATGATCGTGCTTGGAGATATTTGAATTTGTAGATGGGAGCACAAAGGGGGGAGAGAGAGAGAGAGAGAGAGAGATTGATTTCTGTCATAACATCCACATGACTCACATCTAAAGCCATAGTGGAGTGGTGGTTCGTAACTTTGTATACTTTATCTGTATGATGAGGTCTTTCTGTTTTTTGTTGGTGAATATTTGGAATCCTGATCTTGTGTTTTTAACTTGTAAAAATGAAAGGGGAGTGTCGCTTCAAATCCATCTGTACCCAATACACATTTATACTTTTGATCCTCGCTAATGTAGGGTACCAGTGGATTTTTTTCTATTGTTTCAACACAAATGGTATGCGCGTCAAAGTAATATGTTTTACGTGTAGAAGCATTTATTGCTATTGGATAGATTGCAGAATCTTTTGGCAAAAATCCATTTTGCCCGATTATACAACTTGGCCAACATTGTTTCCTGCAACATTGATCTGTCGACGTTATATGATTCCCTGTGTGGTGTGTGTAAGTACTTGTCTATTTTCATGGTTAAGCACGATGGTTACAAAATTATTGACAGGAATGAACTTGTTTGGCTGAGAACAACCACTATACAAGCATGATGTTTCATGGAGAACCTGTACATCGACAAAGAAAACAAACTAAATAAAAGGAAGCTGTTGAAATTGGTCTTTTCTGTATGTTTTCTAAATAACGTAAGTGCCTTAAATCATGTCTTCACTGTCACGCGTCTCGTTCCAGATGTATTCGTGGTTTTATACATACATGATAATTTGCTGTTAAGGTCATCCTTGAATGTTTCTTGGTGCATTGCTGTTGAGTTTCGTTAGGCTTCTACTAATTCTTTTACTTCCGTAATGCTAAACAGATATTCTCGGAGAGCAGAGGTCAGTGGAAAGCGGCTACTCAATCCCAAGAGTTCTTCACAAATCTACAGCGATACTACAATAATGCCTATGTGGATCCTGAAAAGCAAGACGCCATCAATGTGTAAGTTAGATGATTCCCCACCTCACTGTAACTAACGTGAATGTTTCTTTAGCAGAAGATTAGGCATTTCTACATTGCATCCTCGTGTACTCATTAGTCATCAAGATGTGATGTTTGCATGGCGGTAAATAGTGGTCGCGTGAAAATCTGCTTTTCTTTAGTGTATCATAATTTTGCAATTATCAGCAGTTGTTGTAATTGTAATTTCATGTTCTTAACTTACGATGCGCATTTTGATCAATATTTGAGCAGGTTCTTGGGCCATTTCCAGCCATGTCAGGGTAAGCCAGCTCTTTGGGAGATGGATTCAGACCAGCATTACAGTATTGGAAGGCATAGTTTTAATTTTGCAGATGAAAGTTCAAGGTATGACCTCTTTTGTAGTGTGATCGTTTTGTCAATACATCCATAATGTCAGTATTCTAAACAGGGTAACAAGCTGTTAGTATTCATAGAGGAAAACCGAAAGAAGGAAATTGAAGTAGATGATTTGTTTCAAGAGCTTGGTAGACTCGTGTTAATCTACCGGAGAAAATGTTTCTCTCTCTCTCTCTCTCTCACACACACACAGTTTTCTTCTTTCCCCTGTAATGCATGAGTTCCATTAACCCTTTGGATAGCAAATGCGCATCTGTGCCTTGTTGATGCCAAGTAGACAGAGCAATTTCCTCCTCCTTTTCTCTACCAAGAATATATTACAAGCACTAAAGGGTATACATCCCTTCCCCGAAAACCAAACCGAGCCTTAAGTCCCCGTCAATAGGGGTTGGCTACATGAATCCGTTGTCTCCATTTGAGTTCTTTCAGAGCCTTGTATCCGTCATATCCAAGAAGCCTAGGTTTTTTTGATCTACCGCCTCTAAAGTCCATTTTGGTCTACCCTCCCTTGGTGCTACCATCTACCTCCTCCCTTGGTGCTACCATCTACCTTAAGCGTATCACACATCCTAATTATTGCATTGAATGATCGTCAATAGGCATGTCCAAACCACCTTAATCTATTCTCTCTTGTCTTATCTTCTCTTGGTGCTACCCTTTCAATTCTAATTCTATCTCGCAAAGTCTTACCACACATCCATCTCAACATTCTAAGGCCCAGTTATATCAGTATATTTGATCGAATGGATGTATTGGCAACAATCCACTTGTGATTTCTATTTTACTTAGACACAAAATGAGGCTTTTTTTAAAAACAGTTGATGAGTGTGCATTCTTTATGTTTAGGTCAATTTTAAAGAGGTCTCTATCAGAGGGCAACATCCTTTGTGAAAACTCACCTATGGAAGCCACTGATGTTGGACAGAAGGAAGATAACTACAATCCTTTGCCTGATATGACACAAGGTGGTGAAAGGGGCCTTTCAGAGTCGACACCAGAAATTTCAACTGGTGAAAGAGAACTATCTTATCCCAGGTGCACTTGCATTACAATTTATAGTTTTGTTACCCGGAGGAGCTTCTTTAGCATTGATACTTGATAGTGACTGTGGTAATGCTAAGCTTCAAATATTGTAACCTAGCATGGCAAAGGCACAGGTTTTATGACCTGTATTTCTCATTCTATACGTCATTTTCAAAGGAGTTGATCTTGTTTATCGTATCATTTTTTATGATATTATAATAAAAAATCCTCAGGCCAAGGGAGATGCAGTTAAAGAAAGTTGTCAGTCATCTGACATTTATGGTCTTAAATATTTTCACCATTCACGTAATTCATTGGCTGTTTTTATAGGTATACTCCCTCAGTATCTTCTCTGAGGCTTTTTCCACAGCTGGACCGATATCTAGAAGGTGATCCTATCCATCTAAATGAACATCGGGATTCATCAAACTGTTCAAATTTTTTTGACGAAGATTGGCTTTCTTCATCTGAAAATTCAAGTGAAGAAGAGGCATATGAAAGGTGATTTTTAATAGTTATTCTCAGAAAGCTCTCCTGAATAAGCTTGCATGAAGAGAGTTATTCCGTGTTTTAACTGCTGACACAACCGGCACGACATCTTATTTTCATTGTGGCTATGACTTGCGTCACCACATCAATGTAGATGCATTCTCTGCTCCTCTGTCTTTACTTGACTATTATATCGTTTTCGCTTTCGCATATTTATTTAACCAGCATTTGCTATGCAGCAGAAGGAATAGAAGCAAAAATATTACTTCGCCATATTCATTTGCTTGCAGTCATTGCCATCTTCTGTTGATGTGAATGCGCTGATTTATTGTTTTCCGCATTTTCAAAGAAGAAAAGGTCGAAAAACAAGCATATTGATGGCCAAAGTGTAAAGGATGATTGATAGATTGCATTATCGCTAGACATGACACAAACGCTGTTCAATGAGTGCGCATACAATATTTCTTGAAAGCTCTGAGAAAGCTTAATCAATATCCTGGTTCCTGTGGTTTGAACTATTGTTTTTTCGGCTGCAGATCTACACTCATAAAAGCCGGTATGTCATGGAATAGTGTCTTAACTGGACTTGAGATGGAATCAAATGCTTCTGCTAGTGCATCTGGGTCCAGCATGAAGGTCAGTCATCTGTTGAATGTTACTCTCAGCACTGTTATTTCATGGTGATTTTATCAATCTGAAACATTTCTCATCCGTTCTCCTTATACCTTGTTTTTTTTACGTTGTGTATTTAAACTTTTTTGTCAAGAAAAACATGCTGTAATGATCCTTGCTTATAATTGTGCTGCACAGAACTCGGAGATTATTGCCGAATTTTCCGATAGCTTCGTGCAATGGGTTACCCACGGAGAGACAATGTTCCGCTGAAGTTTTGCTCAAAGATTTTTATTTCTTGCCAACAGCATATCATTCAATCTACCCCGTCCAAAGGATGCGTGTGGATTCAACAGAAAATATATTACACGAGAAAAATCGGCGCCGAGTCTGAAAGATCGATTCTTCTGAACAAAACATGTTCAGATCTTGTACATTTGCAGCATTTAACCTTATCATCGACTGAAGTAGACAGCAACAGCTAATTGGTTTCCTTTGAGTTTATCAACCTTGTAAATACGGAGTATAATTTTTTCCTCTGCATTAAATTAAAATTGTTGACCTCGTAGTGTAATAACCTTGTTCTAATTACAGTTATCCTCTGCATTAATTATCTGCGGCTTTTCGGACACAGAAAACTACGGAGTAATTCTTTTATAGGCAAAGGGAATTGACAACTAAATGGGTTTAGATTTTGCAGTTTTTTTTTTACTTCGAAAAGAATTACTGTCCTTCCACTGAATCATACATGAACAGCATATTCATTTCATAAGCATGTTGGATGCGCAATAGAACTCCTCGACCAAATTATCAAAAAACCGTGACTGATAAAGACAATTTCCAGGACAAGCATTGAAATTTCTCCCCAATCAACTACGCTTTTAAGGTAGCAAGCATTTCATAACAAGTTTAACAACAAAAAGGGACAAAAATGCTGAAAACAACCACTATTTCTTAACAATCCTATCTTCTTCTCTTCATCCAAGCTCTTTCTGTATTTTCAGCAAATAAATAAAGTCGACTGATTATGTCAAACACTTTTCAAGCACCGCATGTCCAAAAATAATTTCGAGATCCAAAATTTAATCCACCTCCAAAGCGGAAAAAACCAAGAGCCAATAAAGTTTAAAATGAGAAAAAAACAAAATCATCCCTCTGAAGTTGCTAGACTGCTGTCCAGAAACAGTGCATTAGAACACCGGTGCATGATTGATCAGAACACTTAACTAGACCCCTTAAGAGCACCACTCCCTAGCATTTTGGAACATCCTTAACCATGGGCTTGGGCCTTTTTTGTCCACATTCCAGTGTTTTGGGTACCAAGGGAACTGCCACATCAAGAAGGATCGCTCCGGATGAGGCATCAGGGCAAGATGCCTCCCATCAGGAGAACAAATCGCAGCAATTCCCAAGGGAGATCCATTCAGATTGAAAGGGTAGACTTCAGTTGGTTTCCCATCATCGTCACAATATCTCAGGGGCGCCAAGTTTGACCCAAGTACCCTGTCCAAGACACCCCCATCAGGAAAATAGGCTCGTCCCTCACCATGTGCAGCCCATACACCTAGTGTACTTCCTTCCATTCCTTTGAACATTAGAGCTGGGGAGTCCTTTATTGTCACACTAGTGAACCGACATTCAAACCGTCCAGATTCATTGTGAACAAACCTCGGTTGTGATGGGTCCCCACCGACCCCAAACACACCTCCAACTTCAGGACCTGGGACCCAACCCAATAGAGCCATGAGCTGGCACCCATTGCAAACCCCGAGACTGAAAGTATCCGGTCGCTCATAAAATTCCTCAAATTGCTTTAGAAGAGGCTTATTGAATCGGATAGAAGCGGACCAACCTTTTGCAGAATCAAGCACGTCAGCATAGCTAAAACCCCCAACAAACACAACCCCGCGAAATTCTTGGAGAGAAATGACCCCATTGAGAAGGTCAGACATAGTGACATCCCATGGTTCGAATCCAGCGGCGAAAAATGCAGCAGACATTTCTCTGTCCCCATTGCTACCCTCTTCCCTAATCACAGCTACTTTTGGCTTTGAAGTAACAGTCATATATTTCTCATCTGTAAAACTTGGAGTGAAGGACAGTGCCCAAGAAGGTGCATGCCTACTCTTCAGCCCTTCCTTTTCTAAATCCACACAAGATGCCAACCTTTGGAACTTTTCGAGCTGAAAACTGGTTTCTTCCCACATGTCCCTGAGGTCGGAAGTTTTCTCATTCAAATAACCTACCCCATTAAACGTCAACTCTATAAGGGGTTCAGCAGTTACTTGTCCAATGATCTCAGCAGAAATACCAGCATTGTCTAGTTTTCCCATTACTGTGTCCAAGTTCTTCTTGCTAATTTCAAGAACAAGACCAAGCTCTTCTGCAAAAAGCATTTGGAAGAGGCTATAATCTGCTGAGGTGAAGTCCAGGCGAATTCCACAGTTCCCAGCAAACGCCATCTCGAGTAAGTTGACAATGACCCCACCATCACTAACATCATGACCAGCAGAGATCAGCTCATCAGAAAGAAGATCCTGAACACCATCAAATACTTTTTTAAGATAAGAAACATCATCAAGATCCGGACAATCATCCCCAACTTGGTCAAAAACATGAGCAAGAGCAGACCCACCAAGACGCCGTTTTCCTTTTGCCAGATCAATGAGAAGCAGCACACCATCATCTCCAAGCTTCAAATCTGGTGTCACTGTTTTGGTTATATCAGGACAAGTAACATAGGCACTGATTACAAGGTTCCCAGGAGCCTTGACCACCTCCCCTGATGCATGGGCTGCCATTGAAAGACTGTCCTTTCCACCATCAATAGCAATTCCAAGCTCAATCATGGTTTCTGAAAGAGCTATGGCAGCATCATACATATCTGCTCCTTCCCCATCAAGTTTGGCAGCATACATCCAATTCCCACTAGCTTTAACATCAGAAAGCGAGGTAACTTTTGCCCAAACAAGATTTGTGACTGCTTCTCCTACAGCTAGTCGAGCCATTGCTTTTGGATCCAGAAGGCCTTTGATTGGCTGTTCTCCAATTGCACAAGCACCTCCAGTAAAATCGCTGTAAGTTTGTGCTATAACAGCAACATCAGAAAGAGGAAGTTGCAAGGGACCCACAGTTTGTTGTTGCGCCACAAGGCCTGTTACGCACCTATCAACCTTGGTGGTCAAGAACCGTTTTGAACAAACAGAAAGAAGTCTGAGCACCCTCTTCAATGCATCCATCACTGTTATCCCAGGAGCAATGACGAGGGGGTCCCGCGTATGAACTACGCGATGGAACTGAAAAGTTTTCTGAGGCATGTCCCCAAGCACTTTCTCCAGCTCAAGATCTACAGCTGGAGGTGGTGGAGGGAGTCCATTGGAACGACACCTCTCAATAACTTTGCTGTCTACTAAAACAACACGCCCTTCACCACTAATTGTCCCAATAACAGCCATGGAGACTCTTTCTCTGTCACAGATTGATTGTAAAAGGCCACGGCTTTCAGGGTTCACCAATATCGCATCCTGCTCCTGGTATTCAGCACCCCATATTTCCAAAACAGACATGGTGTGGTCACCAACTACAACTGCCCGAATATCAATCTCAGCACCCTCTGGGTATATTATTTCCTTAACGACATTACAGTTTCCTCCAGCACCCTGATCATGAATACTAATGATTGGATTTTTCTCTCCCATTTCAACACAAGCACGAACAACACGGTACAATTTCTGTGCCATCTCTGCATCCCCACGCTGTACAGCATTGAAATCCAGCTCAGCGTTGTTCTGGCCACTGACCATGCTTGATGCAGCACCACCTCCCATTCCTATACGATATGCAGGCCCTCCAATCTTTACAACTAGCATTCCAATGTCAGGCTCTCCTTTTGATATATGGATGTCGTCAATCATCCCAATTCCTCCACTAAACATGATGGGCTTCAACCATTCTCGCCTTTCCCCGTTTGGAAGCCTCATTCCAAAACCTCTTGTGTAACCCTGAATCACAGGCTCTCCAAATTTGTTCCCATAGTCAGATGCACCGTTGCTCGCATCAATGAGGATCTGCAAAGGAGAAGCCAAATTCGATGGGTACGAGAATGATGGATCTTCCCATGGCGCATAAGACCCCTCCATATTAAGATTCCCAACACAATAACCAGCCGTGGATGCAACAACAAAAGACCCCCTTCCAGTCGCGTGAGTATCTCTGATGCGACCTCCAGCACCAGTCTCAGCACCAGGGTAAGGAGCCACTGCGCACGGAAAATTGTGGGTCTCCGCCGTAAATAAGATATCAAGATCACGAGGGCTTGTGTTCAGTGGACAGGTCAAGCCAGGCTGAACTGGTCGCAACTGCTTCACCATAAAACCCTTAATTGCACTTGAGTTATCTTTGAACCCGATAACGGAATTACTAGGATTTGCTTGCAAAGTGCTCTTGACAACCTGCATTAGAGTCCTACCCATCGGTTGACCGTCAACAACAATTTTCCCAGTAAAAAACCAGTGCCGACTGTGCTCGCTGTTGGACTGCGCAATATCAAAGAGCTCAACGGTTGTAGGGTTTCGCTTGATGTCATCTCTGAAAAGCTTAGTGTAATACTCCAAATCTTGTTCGTCAAACGCCAACCCCATTTTCAGATTAATTTCCTCCAGCGCCTTGCGTCCCCTCTCCACAACTGGCACAGATCGAACTTCCTCAGGGACCACACTCGTTTCAAAGGATGTGAGCTTGTGGGAATACACACACTCAGTCATCCTATCATGCACCATTGCAGAAAACTCATTAACTTGTTGATCTGGCAATGAACCATTTTCAGCCTCGATGTAAAGTAAGTACCTCCTTGATCTTTCTATTCTAGTTACCTCTGTCAACCCACATGCTCGGCAAATAGATACAGCATTAGCAGACCATGCTGTCGTAAAAGACAACCGGGGTCCAACTTCAATCACAACCATAGTCGACCCTGACTTCTTTTCCTTATCAAGAAAGCTCTCAGTACCTAAATTATCTGGCTCATACGTTTCACCAAGAAGCCATTTAAGAACTGAAAGCTTTTCGCTTGAAAGACCAGAATCAAGCCCAATATTGAAGCACTGCTCGGTTTTCAACCCAACTATTCTACTCGAAACTTTCGTCTGAACCGACTTCAGAAGTTCAGCTAATGCACTCTCTTGTATCAATGGGATGCGAAAAAAATGTAAAACCTTCTCAGTGGGCATCTGAACCTCCCTCGGTTCTTCACCTACGACACTGCTGACATCCCCTGAAACTGAAGCTCTGACCTTTACTTGACAGGAAGGCCGAAACGAAATACGGTTAGTCGATATTCTTGGCAAATGGATTCGACTGCGAAGCCTACCCGAAAGAACACGATTCCTCCATATAGACCGATTTCTTGGCACAAAGAGACTTTGCCTGTGAGAACCCTGCAATTATGAAAATCAAACACATGTGAATTTTGAGCTCCACAGAATCATACATCCAGCACCCCTAAAAAATGAGGGACAATGACTACAAATAGAGCATACATGTAAGAACTCTAGTGCTGTAGTTTCCCAGGCAGCAGCAGCCATCTCCTCAAACTGCAAGAAGATAACTTTTTTGTCACAAACAAAGATTATAGAACCTGTAAATTAGTAGTATCTGATTATCAATTACGTATTTTTATCACCATAATCGAGATGTTAGCTGAGCTTGTGAAAAGCCAAATTGGGTTGTTCAATGGTTTGAAGGTAAGCCAAATTGACACAAGTCCTACTGCTAGCACACGTAAAAATACAGCAAACAGAGAGAGAGAGAGAGAGAGTAGTACCTTTTTTCTGAACTCGGAGGGTTTTTCCTGAACTCAGGAGGGGTACCAGTTTGCAGTTGGACTTGAGGTCTAGGGCTAGTTCATATGGGTAAATTGCGATAAACCCCCTTAAACTATGGCTTATTTTCTAATTGCCACCATAATGTGTGAATTCATGCACACTTAACCCGTAAATAAAATCTGGACATGGGCACGACCCGTTTGTTGATACAGCAGTAGTAGTATTACCGCCAACTGCTTCAAACCCTAGTTGTACAGAGAAACTCGCCACCACTCCAACAGAGCAGAAAAGACCTCTCTGTTCTCTCATTTGAAACAACAATGGCGATTTCAAAATCAAAGAAACCAGAATCCACGCACGACGAAGACCTCCTGAAATCCGAAGTCGCTTCCTTCGCCTCCTCCATCGGCCTCTCCACCTCCTCCGCCCCACACTCCGGCTTCAACGACTCCGATTTTCGCAAAACCGGCCCCATCAAACCCTCAAGACACCCCAAGCCCAATGTAGGAGAATCAAAATTCGACAAAACCAAGAACAACAACAACAACAACATTAAAGAAAAAGAACGTCCTAAACCCAAACCTAATCCTAGGGTTTTTCCAGCCTCTGATGATTCGAAAGGGTATGATAGGTTTAAGAACCTACCAAAGCTTCCTCTAGTGAAGGCGAGCGCGCTGGGCGTGTGGCACGCGGACGCGGCAGAATTGGAAGAGAAAGTGATTGGGAAAAAGAAGGTGGAGCCTTTTTCGGACGGTGAGGAGAGGAAGAGAGCGGTGGCGAAGAAGAAGGAGCTGGCGGAGAGGCTGTTGGCGCAGTACGTGCAGGAGTTCGAGTCGTCGAGGGGGCAGAGCGGGGATATAAAGATGCTGATTGCTACGCAGAGGTCGGGGACTGCGACGGATAAGGTGTCTGCATTTTCGGTCATGGTTGGGGAGAATCCAGTCGCAAATTTGAGGTCGCTTGATGCGCTATTAGGTAAAAGGTTTAGAACATTCTATATGGTATACTCTATTTGTTGTTGTTATGAGTTTAGAAATTTGATCTCTTGCTGATTATGGATTCGTATTTAGTATTCTATGGCTGTACTCTGAGTTGAAATGGATGGAAGTTGAAGAAAAAGGGTCGAGTTTTAATGGCAGGATTGGACTGCTTTGTTTCACAGGCTTTACTTATGAAGGTGTTGATGGGTTTTGCGAATTCAGAAGGATAATATTGCTAAATTCACTAAAAATAATATTGCTAAATTCACTAAAAATAGAGCTAGGCATGGTCACAAGACTCGCAACTGAAAGTAGAAATTGACTTGGTTAAGTGGAGAATTTGTCATTCCATCATATTCTATTGCACGGTGAGCTAGCTCTAGAGCTGTAGGTTTTGTTACTGGCTTGGTTCATGTTGCTTTCTTCGCTCATTTATACCTGTAGCTAGAAAATCTAAAGGCATATTTACAGAGTTAAGAAGTACAATGCTCAAGGGTGTTAATAGCAACGTACCTATTATGCTATAAAGTTTATATTTTTTGAAATGCGTCTTGCTAATCACCACCCACTAGGTGGTGGATAACGCCAAACAAGGTAGATTTCTATATTTCACGAATATCAATATATTTTCACAGATATCAATACACTTTTCCCGGATATCGAAGCACTTTTTATACATTATCCACCATCCTAAGGGCAGTGGGGTAAAATGGGATTGCAAGAAGAAGATTATGAGGGCTGTATAGCAGTTGGTGCTAAGAAGTGTAGAAGACTTGAAGGAGTATAAAAGTTGCTCTATAAACCACTCCTAGAACTAAATTAGGGTGAACAGCTCCCTAGTTTGTTCTAGACAAACTAAAGGTAGTGGCTCTATTGGAGATGCTTTAACTTGATTCATGGTGCACCTCATAAGTGACCCCTACAACCCATATTCAGAGATTAAGCTCATGAATTATTATAAATCCTAAGCATAAGATTGACTATCTTGTCTATATATTGTTCCAATTTGGTCTCAAATGCATTCGGCTGGAAATTTAGGAAACATCTTACTCGAATGCTATCTTAATTTTGTTTTCTTGCACTTCTTATGGACTGCAATTACTGCATCACACTGTCAAGCTTGAAGGTGCATTGGGGATCTAGCCTCTGTACCTTCTAGAAATGGTTTGTGGTGAAAGTTAACAGGGGCATTTGAACTTTTTCAATATTCCCACTTGATTCTGGTGTGGTATTGGTAGTCAATCATTGCCAAATTCTGTTTATATTCTGAATGAGCTTAGTGCATCGTATAGAAGAATTTTCTACCAATGTAATCAACCATGTGATGCAGGAATGGTGACATCAAAAGTGGGAAAGCGCCATGCCCTGACGGGGTTCGAAGCACTGAAAGAACTCTTTATTTCAAGGTTCTCTCTCTCTCTCTCTCTTGTATTGTGTGCATGTGTGTTTGTTGTTAGTGAATGGAATAAATTACTATCGAGTCATGCTTATGTCTCTCTCTTGATGCTGTTAAAAAAAAATGCTTATGTCTCTTGGCGAGGATGTGGACTCGTGCAGGCACAGCAATATTCAATTGGGCACCAACTTTACATCCCCTATGGGCCCGTATTCTTGTTTGATCTTTTCTTTATGTTAATTTTTTATTTTCTAATTGGAATAGCTGTCCCAAACATATGAAAATTGGATCCAATACAATAGGGACGTTTCCTGTGTGTGTGCGGTTTTACATTCATAAAATTATGGGTTGCTCTTAGATTTGTATCTGAATGGTTTCAATACAATGACCAGAAAAGTTGCGCGTAGATATTGTGGATGAAGCACTTAAAGGATTTTACTTTTTTGGCAGTCTATTACCTGATAGGAAATTGAAGACCCTTTTCCAGCGGCCTTTGAATCTTCTCCCAGAGTCCAAAGACGGTTACTCTCTACTGCTCTTTTGGCATTGGGAGGAATGTCTAAAGCAGAGGTATCTCTGAACATTTGTTTTCCTTCCCTTTGTTTGTAATGAGGCATGAATTGCATGATTTTACTTGTCAATTGCAGGTATGAGCGTTTTGTTATTGCACTTGAGGAAGCTTCAAGAGATTTGTTACCTATACTAAAAGACAAAGCATTGAAGGTTTGTGGTCCAGATATGCCTTGTACTTCACAGTATCTAATTTACATGCATATTAGCACCCACTCTTGTTCTATCTGCAGGGCTTTATATTACCACCCACTTTTGTTTGATCTTGTTACACTTGTTATTCAGAACACAATTACATGCTTATTGATCAAGTAAATATTGTGGTTTTAAGATTATCTGCCTTGGGGTATTCCTCATAGGTCCTTTGCCTGATGTTCTTTCTTCCCATGGTTTCTCCAGCTCATTTTCATATTAAGACAAGATTTTTTGGGAGCTTTCTTATGTTTGTTACTGTGTGCAGATAATGTACACGTTGCTGCGGAGTAAATCAGAGCAAGAGCGCAGATTGCTTTCTGCGCTAGTTAACAAGGTATTCTCATTGGATTTTCTTTGTTTGAAAATTTGACAGATGCCTCATATTATCATTATTCTACCTTAAGTTTATGGCAACAGTCATAATTTTTTCTAATATAGTAATTTTGTGCTTGCCAACAGCTTGGAGATCCTGAAAATAAGGCCGCATCTAATGCCGATTTTCATTTATCAAAGCTTTTGACTGACCATCCGAACATGAAGGTGAACTATTCGGTTTAGATACATTTGTACATTTGCTAGTTTTTCGCTTATCGATTATATGTACCTTTAAGTATCTTATCACTGTTTTTGCTAGAGCTAGCTTTGCTCTTATTGGGACTTTTATAAGTACCATAAGGTATAATCTTGTCGTGGTCCTCTCACAGGTATTTGCATCTTATGTTACTTCACTTATTATGTTACTTCACTTAAATGTACAGGTTGTGGTGATTGATGAGGTGGATAATTTTCTCTTTCGGCCCCATTTGGGAATGCGATCCAAGTATCATGCTGTAAGTCTTAGCCTGTACTCGTTTTTTTAAACCTGAAACTTGTGGTGTTAAACACAACCCCTTCTAGGTGGTGGTTAGGTTCATAAGCGTGTTTGGATATGTTTTTATATAAACAAGTTAAAGAGCATTGAACTGTGTGAAATTGTACTGAAGTTTTGATCTTCTTTGCATTGTTGAACCTTAACCGCTGCCCAATAGGCACCCATGGCATTTTTGGTAGATATTGGTTTCGCTACGACAAGGGGATGAGCCGTTGGTCCCTGAGCACAGGACACCATGCGTAGGTTATTTGACAGTCGGCACCATGGCCCGATTCTACTATAAAGGAGGTCTATACATGCAATATACGCGGTAAAAATGGTCGTCATCTCTGGTGGATTGAAAAAATCATCACCGCCACGACTGCCACATTCTTTCTCGATCTAACAACGCCACATCTCTCCTCTTGATGCTTCATCTGATGTCGTGTCAGCTCAGTGACTATCATCTTCTAAGAAGATCCACACCCACACCTATGAGTCTATGACATGTTTGTATATCCTTAGCACGAGTTTTGTTGTATACTTGGGGGGATAAATGCCACAAAATCAATTGGGATTACGGAATACATTATGATATGGGTGTACTTTGCATTTGCGAAACTTATTTGGAGCCATATGCAGATGTGACATATTCTGCATCATTCAGGACACACTGTGTTACTTTATTTGGATTCCACCATGAATCTGCTAAATTTACATAAATTACGTTGGTTTACAACATATCCACTAAATTTGTTTTAACAACTCATGTAGCTACATCTCTTTTCAAGCAATTTAACTGATTTTGATAGCAATTGATTCTGAGCTCTATTTGCTGCTTGTAGGCTCGTGACTTTTTAACTTGATCTTCCTTCGTTCTGTGCTATTCATTCTGTTGCATTATTGTATTAATGTGGTGCTTCTCATATGAAGGTAAACTTCTTGAGCCAAATTCGTCTGAGTCACAGAGGAGATGGATCTAAGGTGGCAAAGAGGCTGGTTGAAGTTTATTTTGCTCTGTTTAAGGTACTGAGAGTCCAAAATTTTGTTGTGTTAGCAAGTGTTCCCAGATTGGGTCTCTTGATTTTCTTTCTGTCTCAGTACCAGGCCATCACTGTTGTGGAATGTGGTTATTTATGTAAATTACTCTGCTGCATCATACAAATTTATGAAATTTTAATGATCATTAATCTTTTCCTATCTCAGGTACTTATTTCTGAGGCTGGTGGGAGTCTTATGAACGACAAAAAGAGGAAAGAGGACAACAAGAAAGTTTCCAGTTCTTCCAAAGATAGTAAAGTGAACAGTCAGTCATCAGAATCTCATGTTGAAATGGACTCACGATTGTTAACAGCTCTCCTGACAGTTAGTACAATTGACTTCTTGCTTCTGCCTAGAAAAAATACCCAATTGTGATGACCTCTGCTTATATTGCTACTGTTCAAAGAAATAAAATGTTGCTGTGCTTGAAATGATGCTCTGCTTAAAACATACGTATATAAAACAAGTCGGCTCTTGACTTTGGGCTGCTCTCTCAAAAGCCGGTTTAAATGAATTCTAACTTCTTTGTGAGATTTCTTGCATGTAAAAGCGTTCTATTTATAATTTCGGGCTCAATTTCAACTGTTGAGAGATGTGTGATGTGTCTATGAGCCTCCATATTCTTGGGCGTTGGGATTTTTATCCATTGAGATATAACCACATGGGATAACTAGGTTTTTTGTTGCTAAACTGCAAATTGATTTGAAATTTGGGACTTGGTGATGCAAAATGCTGGCCATTACAATTGCAGCTTATCTTGCTGTTATTTTGTAATCTGATTTCGGTTCTTCCGTTTATGGCACCATTACGTGTGTTGGAAACTTGGACCAAAGTATGATGTTGAAGTCCTTTTTTTCTCCTAGGGACAAGTATGATGATGGTGTCAATGTGTCAAAACAAACTCGATGTTTCTTATAAATTGTACTGTAGAAAGTGTGACAAATGGTGGAATGTTTTCATCATGATGTGATATTTTTCTTGCTTACGTGAGTCTACACTAAATTCCTGCACCAAAACTTGTGAAAGACTGACTTGTGTCCCTTTCCCATTATTCTTCAGGGAGTCAATAGAGCATTTCCTTATGTTTCTAGTAATGAAGCTGATGACATTATTGAGGTGCAAACACCCATGCTCTTCCAGCTGGTAAGCATATGAGCTTTGCTAATTCGTTTCTTTTAGGAGTATCTTTTCTAACTTGAGATATGGTTTGAGATAATATAAGCATTGGAATTTGAAAATCATCATTTAAATCTGCAGGTTCATTCTAAAAACTTCAATGTAGGAGTTCAAGCCCTAATGCTTCTTGATAAAATCTCATCCAAAAATCAGATTGTTAGTGATCGGTTTTTCCGTGCCTTGTATTCAAAGCTTCTACTTCCAGCTGCCATGAACTCTTCGAAGGCAAGTTTCTTTGTCATTTTTGTTTGAATATACTTAGGTTTATCAAGGATATATAAGAAATTCCTTTTAAAGGAAACCCGAGAATGGTTTGAGAATCCATGTGAACTATAGTTACGGAGATCTGAGCTGCCATACTAAAAGTGATTTATAAAAGGTCATCTTATTTGAGGTTCATGATTTTAGTTCAGGGTACCAGTTTTAGTTAACTTTTTTGACTTATGAGAAACTATTTTGTAATTTTTTACTCTCCCGTTTTGCTGTTTGACCATTCATGTTGTAAAGGGAAAGAGCAAGTTCAAAAGACGCCGTGTGGGCTATAAAAATTCATTGTCTTGGTTTCTTTTGTCGATGTTAATCTACAAATCCTTCTCACTATTTTTTTTTGATCGGCAAAAGATGAATTTTATTAAAACGGGGAAAGGGGAAAGGGGTCCAACAAAGAGTTGGAATATACATCTGAAGGGCAAAGCCCAATACTCTCAAAGGTCTATAAGGGTCCACAAGAATAAAACATTATAGCTCAACCCTATACCTAAATAAAATGCATTGAAAGCCCAAACACCTAAATCCGATCCAACCAAAGATCGGCCCACCCAAACCAGCACCCAAACCCTACCCACTTCAATCTCCACCGCCGCACAAACCACCGGAAAAAACCAACCTCGCCGTTAAGCCAAGCCGGCCACTCCCAGATGTAGAGGCCGGCGGCGGTAACCGGCCTACGACAATGAAAATCAAAGCAGATAAGGCATGGGTGAAACCAGCCACCACCAACAGCTACAAAACACCCCTGTCTTCGATGACCACCAGCAATAGCATACCCAGAAATGACGAACTGTTGGCCCCGCGCCCGGATGAGAACTCGTAGCAGCCGCCGATAGTTTTGTTTGCTCAACTTCAGATATGTAACGCTATTCTGCTGATAAGAGGACAATATACTGAAATACTAGTCATTTTCGTCTTCCTTTCACTTTCTAATATTTGATCTTGGAATTTTGGATTATACATCAGGAAGAGATGTTTATTGGGCTACTATTGAGAGCTATGAAAAGTGACGTCAATTTAAAGAGAATTTCAGCCTTCTCAAAACGTTTGTTGCAGGTCAGTGATGAAATATATTCTTCCTTGTTTTGCAGTTCTTTTGGATGTTTGCGATTTGGACGTATATGAACTCTACATTTAACATTTGGACCTTGTTGGGTTTGTGATTTGCTCAAGGTATACAACCATTTCAAGTGAAAAAATTCAGATACAAATTGCATCTAAACGGCTATTTAATTTCCACCCTTTCTGTTTTTTCGTGATTTCTTTGCCTGCTTGTATCATATCAATTTAAACCTGTTGTGTTTGTATTGAAATCTGGTGCTTTATTCTCTATTAGCTGGCCAAGAAACCATTATGAAGTTCGACTTGCCCGCAACATCAGTTTGTGCTACCATTTTAGAATTTATTTTCTTTGTCCCTGTTTGGAGCAAGTTGAAGTCCCCTAAGAAAATGATGTTGCTGCGATGATTGATATTACATACTAGCCTGGCTGCATGCCAGTCCGATTGAAGCGTCATGTATATTGTCCTGCTTCCTTTGTGGTCACTATTGAGTAGCATTAGTCTTTGACAGGTTGCCCTCCAGCAGCCACCTCAGTATGCTTGTGGGTGTCTTTTCCTCCTCTCTGAAGTCCTTAAAGCAAGGCCCCCTCTATGGTAATGCTGCTTTTGAATGTTTAATTGCAGTGTACCAAGTTGTCTTGTCTTGGCTGACGAAGAAAAAACTTCTCCAATAACATTGTTCGTTATAATACAGGCAGATGGTGCTTCAGAATGAGTCTGCTAACGAAGATGTTGAGCATTTTGAAGATATTGAAGAAGAAACCATAGATCAAAAACCCACGAAATCGAGTGAAGCAGATAATGCCAGCAAAATTGTTAGTACTGGTGATAGCACCAATACTGACGGTGATTCTTCACAAGAGGAAGATGTTTCCCCGGCTTCTGACTCTGAAACTGATGTTTCAGATGAAGAAGAGGACTTGCTTGTTGCGGGTGGTTTGGAAGATGTTAAGGAAACGAAAGAAATTCCTGATTTAACTAAGCAGCAACCTCAAGTATCTGTCGGAACGTCTTCATTGCCAGGAGGGTACAACCCGCGACACAGGGAGCCTTCTTACTGGTACTTTCATAATTTCACCTTCATAGAAATGGATTGAAGTTGTGTGCGCTTTAGGGGGTCGCACAATGGCTTTACTGGGAGCTGAGTTGGTGCATTCACACTTGGGTCTCTTTTGGTTCACTTTGCTTGTTTCTCTTCTCTTCAGAATCTTTTCGTCTTCAGTGGAACTCTTGTTTATTTTGGTTATATTTTTCATTTTTCTTGTTTGTGGCAACGAGATGAACCAGAAAAGTGGAAAAAGAAGATTTTGAAATTATTGGAAACAACGGAATAAGTAAAATCTATGGATTACTTTTTCTTATTTTGCAAATATGCACCAGTATTTCTTACTTTTTCGATATCTCTCTCTCTCTCGCGGCGAACCGGAATAACTAATCTTTTGACCAGAATGTGAGGGGGAAAATCACTAACAATGAAAAGATCCCCAAAAAACAGAGGCAAATGGAACCAAATGGGCCCCAATTCTCCATTTTTTCTGTCCCTTCTATCTCTTCTATTATGACAGGGAATTTCCATTCTGACTATCTTGTTAATTTATTTTTTGTGTTTCAACAGCAATGCAGATTGTGTAAGCTGGTGGGAGCTTACGGTACTGGCTTCACACGTGCACCCGTCAGTTGCTACCATGGCGAGAACCCTTCTTTCAGGGGCCAATATCGTGTACAATGGAAACCCATTAAACGACCTCTCACTCACTGCTTTCCTCGACAAGTTAATGGAGAAGAAACCCAAGCAAAGCACATGGCATGGTGGTTCCCAGATTGAACCTTCTAAGAAGGCAAGTCATAGTACAGATGCTTCCTTCAGATTTCCTGTTTGTGTGAAGCTTTTAGCTGTTATTTTTCATAGTAGAGTAGATTTCTTCTTTCATTTGAGATATCTCTCTCTCTCTCTCTCTCTCTCTCTCTCTCTCTCTCTCCAGCTTGACATGAACAACCAGTTGATTGGGCCAGAGATTCTCTCATTGGCTGAAACCGATGTACCACCTGAAGATCTTGTCTTCCACAAGTTCTATATGAACAAGATGAGTTCCTCAAAGAAGCCAAAGAAAAAGAAGAAGAAAGGGGCAGAGGACGAGGTGGCTGAAGAGCTATATGGCGGTGAAGGTGACGACGATAGTGACAATGAAGAGATTGACAACATGTTGGACTCTGTTGTTCCTTCTATTGCGGCGGATGGTGAATATGATTACGACGATTTGGATCAAGTTGCCGTTGAAGATGATGATGACTTGGTTGGTAATGTTAGCGATGATGAAGAGATTGACGTCCAATCAGATATTGCTGTGGGAGATGATGATGATGATGATGATGATGATGCTGATGGTGATGACATTGACGATGATGTTGACATAGGAGATGCAGATTACGGAAGTGATGAAGAAGAAGATGTACTATTAGATCAAGGGAAAAGGAAACGGAAGTCGAAAGGGCGAAGTGGAGCTTCCCCTTTTGCAAGTCTTGAAGAGTATGAGCATCTGTTAGATGAGGATTCTACTCCGAAAGACAAGTCTGCCAAGAGGAAAAAGTCATCATCAAAGAAGAAGAGAAAGAAGTCCAAGTAAGAAAACATTCACTCCTAAAGCTATACCTTGGCAACCCATTAGCCCCCTCATGACACCATGTCTTTGAAGAAGGGAGTTTCGGATGTAATGTCCGTTAAATTTTGTCCGTTCAATTTATGAGTGACTCGTAAGGCCTGGGGAATGGTAATGTAGTATTTGTAAGTTAAAATGCAAGAAACGCAGAGATGGGTTAAATTTGTCCTGTGTCCTGTGTGGACCTGGGATGCTGCCGAGCAGCTCCATCGTTGTGTTGTTGTCTTGAATGTTCACTTATATTGCTGGTCCGTTCCCAATCAGTTAATGAGATTCCCGTTTATTGTTTTCCCCACGATCACCTTTAATTGTTTCTCCATAGTCTTATAGTCTTGAACCTCGAGGCCCGTTCGTTTGAACATTGAATTGAACCAAAACATATAGTCTTGAAACTCAAGCCCAATATTAAACTTTATATCCAGGATGACTTTTTGTCCCGATATATGGTCTCGAAACTCAACCAAAATAAAGCTAGAAACTCAAGCCCTGTTCGTTTGAACATCGAATTGAACTAAAATTGAACTTTATATCCAGGAGATGACTACTTGTCCAGTTGTTTGGTCTAGTTCAAATTTCGTCATTCATTGATTAGCTCCCTCGTTATTTACTCTTATCAAACTATTGGGTCAGTAAGACCACTTGATCACAGTTCTCTCTTCTGAAGCTAAACTCGGGCGGACAATGCATAGAAGCAACCAGCGCTAATTGGATTGCGGATTACCTTTCAAAGTGGTATAGTGCATACATCAAAAGCAACCAACGGCATCACATACCAAAACGACTATTGTCGATTACATTTGGACTGACAACTTCTTGAAGATGCAAAACACTCTTTCAACGCCATGTTGATGCCATAAACTAAAAAGGTGGTACGCTACACATCCTAAAGACTATATCTACATCGTTACCAAGCCAAAAATAGCAATCCACTCGAGACTCCAACAACCCATCTTCCTTTTTATGCTATGGCAACTTCGACAGTCTTGGACTTGGGTGGAGGCGGCAGCTTCTCAATTGTCACAGTTAACACCCCATTCTCGCATTTGGCTGTGATGGCATTGACATTGCTATTCTCGGGTAAGCGGAACTTCCTCGTCAGTTTCTGAGGTGCCCTCCTCTCAAGCCTAAGGTACTTGCAGTCTTCTTCATCCCCATCTTCGCGCTTCCTTTTCCCGTTGCTCCGAATCACCAGATTGTTATCCTCCTCGACAGTCACCTAAATCCCACCAATAACTTAAGATTAGCCATCGTTTTTTGCAAAGCAAAATCATCAGACAATTGCAAAGTTAATGGAGAATATGCAATACCTGAATGTCAGACTTGGATAAACCAGGGACATCCATGAAGAACGTGTAGTGCTTGGGGGTCTCGAGAATGTCGGCTGGGATACTCGACACGCCCTTGTTCTCATGCGTCTCGTTTGAACGCGAAGGGAACACCAACTTTCCCATACCGTCAGGGAAATTGAGGAGGTGGATATCGAACAAGCCCGAATCTACAGCGCTCATCCCTTTCGGAAAACCAACAGACTCTGCAAAATAATCGAAATTCTTCAAAACCCAGGTGCCAGAAGACAAAAAAAACAAATATACAGAGAACCCAAGAAGCAAAACATCGTTGAAAGAAAAAAGGCCAGTTGGATTTCTGTGGGTACCTGAGGGAGCGAATTGATTTGGAAGAATGTGCAGTTGGGACGTAATGCCTGTTACGAAGAGGTGGTTTGATTTGCAGTAATGGAATGATGAGAAGGAATTTTGGAAGTTAAAAAGGAGAGGTGGGAAAGTTCGAGAGGGGAAAATTCTAGTTGCTTCTGGTTAAGCCCACTGCGAAAACCAAAGGTCTAGAAGAGTCGGGAATGTGATGGAACAGCCGGAGGGGGAAGGATCCGGTCAATTTGGCTTTGGACTAGTTTGCTCCATTTAGTATTTTTGGACGGCATAGATGATTTAAAGAGGATGGGTACCATATGGTATTGCTCACTGCATCCAGGCCGTTCAAAAGTGTTTTGGATAGTTTGAATTTTAAAAAAAAATTTCCCTGACAATTTTTTTAAAATTTGAACTGTCCAAAACACTATTTGACGGCTTAAATGCATGAGCAGACAATAGGTAGAATATACCCACCCAGCACTAAAAAACTTCTCTTCTTCCACGCATGTGGACTTTTAACGACAAACATCAAACTGTGGACTATCCTTGGGCTTTGGATTCACGATGTCACTTGTGATAAAAGTGGTGCCATTGTACAGTTTCAATGCTCTCTCCGTCTCAAATTCTAGGTTTTTATTTATTTATTTATCAAATATAGATTTGTTTGATAGATCTTTTATACAAAGTTTTTAAAATCACCTAAAAAAAATAAGTACTACAAGGTTTAACACAAAATCAACAAAAGACTGGTATATGAAAATCTGAACACTTCTCAATCCACAAAGAGAATTTCCGTAATGAGCAAAAGACTGGGGTTTTTTTTTTTCAATTTCCTGTCTTTTTAGGTTCTGTTTGAAACTCAAGGAAATTTAAAAAAAATTCCCTTATGGTTTGGTTGGTAGAAAAAGAGAGAAGCAAATAAAAATTTCAAATTTAGTAAATAGTAAATTTTCCTCTAATTTTCCTTTCCTTTCTTTTTTTTTTTCCCTCATTTCCTTTCTGGCTTTGTTTGGAAATTAGAACCTATGGAAAAGAAAGGAAAATAAGAAAATAACAAAACAAGAAAGAATTATCCTCCCCACTTTCCTTTCCTTTCTTTTCTTTTCCTTTCCTTTCCTTTCCTTTCTCTAAGTTTCAAACGGAGTTTTCATAACTTCTCCAAACAAAACAAACCCAGGGGTCCCGCCATTTCTGGAGAGAATATTTCCGCCGGACCTAACAGCCAACAACCGGTAATGGAATCCTTTTTTCCGAAAGCCCCAATTTCGCTCACATGAACACAGTGTGAGAGAGTGCCAAGGAACAATGTCGATCTCGATTCGACTTCTCTCACCGGTAATGTGTATCTACCTTTTGATTTCTCGTGTCTCGTAACCTTCTCTAAATTTAAGCGTTCGTTTACGATATCGTATCCGTAATCTGTTCTACAATGAAACGTGCATGTGCTTTGGACGTACACACGTAAGCTGGCCCGGACACGTGATTATAATAATAATAATAAAAAAAAAAGTGTACGTGCTTTTAACGTGATTAGTTCTCTAATGTTGAGTTTCAATGGGTAAGGTCTTAGTTTCTGGTTCAATCCAAATCGTGTATTGCTTCAAATATGCCCTAAACCCAAATGTTCAGCGCTAGCTAGGTTTCAGGAACTCTCTTTGACAGTCTTTGTGTGCGCGCGCGTTCTTAAAACCCGGCTATGTTTGGTTTGGATTTTGAGGGAGATGTTTTTGGATAATGAGCGGAGAGAAATAGATAGAGAAATGAGAGTAACAATTGAAGAAAAAACTTATTGGGGACCGTAGGCAGAGAGAGGGGTTGATTTTAGAGGCCCCAAGAGAATTCACTGATGCTGAAAATGAATCAAGAGGTACGGCTTTTAGAAAAAATATTACAAATCGTAATTGTAGGGGTTCGATTTATCGGGACCTTGACTGTGGTGTCTGGTTAGGTTCCTTCCTCCGCTGCTCCGCTCGTCCGTCGCCTGACCTGCAACAAGTCACTAGGGCTTTGGCTGCCCAGTGACCCTCCGACGATCAAGTTAGATCTCAGGGAAGGTGTTTAGGTCTAGGGTTAGGATAGTATTGCGTACCTCTCTCAGGTGTGTATCACTTCATATTTATAGACCTAGGTTTGCTTGGTCTTCACGCTAGCGCGTGGTGAGTACGCTCGGGTAACCGCATCGGGTGACGTCACATATGACGAGGGGGGCGAGGTGGTTACGGAGCACATGGGACAGATCTCAATGATTGTGCCAGCTGCATGGGGAGCATGATCCCCATGGGTCCCATTCACAGAAACCGTTACCGCCTGGAAGCCTTTGGAAGCATGGGAACATGCAGTGAACCGAGGCTCCGAAGTAGATGACAATCGAAGCCCGGGAAACGACCGAGGTGCATCCCGAAGAGAGCTAGTCAGAAGACCTCGGCCCGTACCCTAGCCGCTGGTTTAGTGTTCGTAGCCCGGTTACCGAGCCGATAACCGAGGGCCCTACAGTAATTATCTGTTCTAAAATTGCTGCTCTCAAGCCCAAAGCCGTTCTAATGCGATTTACCGTTGAGAGGGTTGTGTATCTAATATCATAGTGTGCTAATCGAGTTCTAATAAGCTTATCCAGCTCGTAAGATTGTACTGAATCTTTAGCACACTTTGATGCAGATTCAAGCAGAAAACTGGGGGAATTCGCCCTGGCAGCGGGAAGATAATTCTAGGAAATCTTTTATTGTGTGCTTAAGACAACTGGTGTATTGCAAAGGCAAGTTCCTCATCCCTCTAGCTTCTCTGCATCGAGCATAAATCTTCTAATATATATCCTGTGTGTAACTCCCACTGATTCTGTTTAGTTGGCTAAACGGTAACCAGAGAAATTAGGGGCAGGACCAAGGTCGAGCGGTAATTTTTTCCTTCCAAAATGCTGTGTAGGCACAATTGGAAGCATGGGCTTGATATTATTAAATAATAGTTGTTCATATGCTTCACTATGACTAACAGTTAGTTGTGCGATTTGCTACTTGTAAGGAAATCTGGTGTTCAACTTTATTTGCATGTCATAGTTGTGGACTATCTAGTATGGCACGATTGAGTACATGGTCATATTAGCCAGCCTGCCATGTTAATTTTGCATGTAAATATGAAATAAGAGTTTGTACAAGACTACAATGAATTCACTCTTTAAGTTTGTTGTGTCTTCTTGTGTACTCATTAAAAGTATGTTTTTGTTGTCGCTTAATTCAGCATGTTCTGCAATTCTTCGGTGCAACTGACGTGTGTTATGTTGTAGCTTAATTTAGCATGGTCTGCAATTCGAATTCTGGGAGTTTTGATACTTTCTTACTTGAAAAAGATCCTTGAGGAAAAAGTGAATGCACTTCCCTTCAACAAATTATGCACGTTATATCATTTAGAAGTGCTTATGCGCCTCTCCAGTTTGAGGTTAAGGTTTTTGAAACACGAGCAGAGCAGATGACTTAACAAATATGACCATCAATATATATTGCTACTAGTATATGTTGTTTGATGTGCTCACTTTGGACATGGTTAAAAGTTCCCAGGTTGAGAACATATGACTGTTGGCAGAAAACAACAAAAAAATCCATGTGACTGGAGTCGAGAAGTACATTTAACTGGCTGTGTTTTTTAAAATTTTAGCACTGGGGCTTTTGCAAATCCATCTAGCTCGATACCTTCCAACATGGAGAGAGGATGGTATAGACGCAAAGTTGGATATGAATCCATCTCCAATTGTTGGCATGTCTCTCTATCAAAGCAAAAGGTGGATTTTTCCAGATGCTAGGTCTGGTCCAGGTGCTTTCCAACTGGGAATTGGTGGGATTTAAGCTATGAGGACACAGAGTTGTACGAGATCAAAGTAAGTTTCCATGTTATATTTGTTCATTTCCCGTGTTACATCAAAATGTTTTGGCAAAATTACATTTGTGGTAAGTGTGCAAACTTAATCGCATCTTTGGTTCTGATCTGAAAATGGCACCATGCAGTTTTAGGATACGATATGATATCAGCCCACCACTTTGGCCTCTCACACCCCTCTTTTAGACAAAGGAGTATGAAATGCTTATAGAAGTGGAAAATTAGTTGCCCTCATAAATCAACTTTGTATGTAGACCTATATCAACATTCCCTTAATCTCATGTCATGGCCATCACAAGTAATTGGGTGTATCTGGAAAATTGTTGTTGCTGAGTGTTGCTCAATTATGAATGTGAAAGGTTTATAGAATGAGCTTTTGTCACTTTTATGTATTGACACATTCATGGCGAAGAAAAGTATTTTTGGGTGCAAGTTAGACATGACCAAGTGATGTTTGAATCCTTTTGATTGTGAAGGAAATTAGAACGCAACGCTTATCTCGTATCCAAAACCACTGAATGGTAATTTGAACATCAATTGAGTTGCTGTGGAACAATGCTTCAAGCAACATTTGTGGTTCGAAAATGTTTTAGTGCAATGTTTAGTGAGGAGACAAAACGATTTTCTTTTATGGCACTACACCACTAAGTTGCACCCATGCACTATAGCATCCCCACCCCCAATATTTCATCAGGTGTCACCCAGGAAAAATTAGTTTAGTTATTAAGTATTCAGCTCCACAAAATGAGTGCAATTTTGTTCACCCTCCTTAAAAGAGGGTGAACATTACCTTCCTTTTTATTGGTTGAAATGGTGTGGATCCCACCACAAAGTGATGTCATGCCTACCATGCAATACACTTTTTGGTAAGTATGACATCACTTTGTGGTGGGACCCACATCATTTCAACCAATAAGAAGAAGAGTAATGTTCACCCTCGTAAGTGGAGGGTGAACAAAACTCAAACCCCCACAAAATGTGTGGTGCAAAATATTATTCGACAGTATGTTTTGGCGGTGCCCCAAGAATAATCACTAAGACACAGAATTATGACCTAGGTGAAGCTCTGATAGGCTGCTTTGCAAGGTGGGGCCACGTTCTTCCAGAAACTTGTAGCTGGTGGACCAGTTCCATGACTCCCGAATCCTGTATACTCTGTAACTCTCCGTGCTGATAAAGTTCTTATTTTTTGCTTTACGAGACATAACATTCTTTCACAATACATCACCTCTAATTCAAAAAAATATTTAATACTCCTACTTCAAATAAGTACTTATTTACTTTAGCGGAACGAGGCGCAGATATTCATAACATGTTAACATACAGAGGATCGACCCCCACTTTCTTTTAATTAGGTGGGGACCCCCACTTTTTGTTCAGTTCCTTGTCATCAACCTAGTCCTTGTGGACAACAACCACCTCATGACAGATGGTTCTCTCGATGAGTCTATACACTTTCAGAAAGTCTACTGGCACAGCAGATTTGTAAACAGATTGTGCACAGATCGCGTTGTGGGGTTCACTAAGGGTCCCATACAAATAATTTGAGCCGTTCATTATGTTTAAAATATTTTTTCAAGTGCTACCGCAAAAAATTAGCTCAATCCGACATCTATAAGTACTTAATCTATTCGTCTAACTTTTCATTCTCTAAAAATCCGATTGAAAAGTTAGATGATTAGATCAAGCATTTATAGGTATCGGATTGAGCTAATTTTTAGCGGAGGCCCTTGAAAAAATGTTTTAAACATAATTAACGGATCGGATTATTTGTATGGGACCCTTAGTGGATCCCACAACGAGATCTGTGCACAAATCTGCTGTGCCAGTAGCAAGGTTCTACACTTTTCGACCTGTTGTACTAGTTGGTCCTTTTCCAGTAAGCCATTTAGGTGGGGCAAAAGCCGATTAAAAAAAAAATTTAGGTGGGGCAAAACAGGGATTTCGGAATCTAAACCGAGGTCAATAGAGGAAGCTCAAAATGCTCCCGAGTCCTGATGATGTGAATGGGAATTTGGTGGGGTCATCATTCTTTACAGGCTGTGAGTTATTCACAGCGTTCTCACCAAGAAACCATATCCTTGGTCGAAAATTAACACTAGCCATTGATATTTTTGCTGGTAAATGGCCTTAGCACCACCCAAAGGACAAGAGCAAAACGATTTGATGTTTGAGTAATTTGTAAGTACTCATATTATTGGCTATTGTCGAAAAGGTTGAGTATGTCTCTAGCTAAGAGTGAGGGATTGAATCTATTGAATTGGGCCCGTTCTAGAAACGAAAATGAGTATTTTTTTTTAAAAAAAGGTAATTTTAAGTTAAAAAATAATGTGTTTATGCAAATAATTTTTTTAGCATTATACATCTTTGATAGATCTCATTAAGATCTTTTGAACGGTGTAAAAAAAATAAAATATTATTTTTTAGTTTGAAATTGTAAAATACGGAGTAAGTATTTATTTTTTAAGAAGGTGTTCTGGAACACGCCTAGTTGGTGGGTTGATCAAAGGAAAAAAATTTGGGTGCTGGGTAGGTACCACGTCACCCGGCCGACGTGGTGCCCGAGCAACACATGTGGACCGTCCAAAAGTATGTTGGACGACTTAGTTTGAAACACTTTCTCTCCTCTCACTCTAACACTCTGTCTCCTCTTTCTCTCTCCTTTTTCTCTTTCCAAATCCGAGTCGTCCAAAACCAAAGTTGACAACCCGGATGTGCCGAGCTAGCACCACATAATACCCACTCGGCACTGAAAATCTTTTCTGATCAAAGGGTCATGATTTTTTTTTGATCATTAAAGGGTCATGATTTGATCCGTTCTTTCTAGTAGGTCTTTATGGTCATTCATACTAGTATTAATATTTTGATAGCTCTGTCAGTTGGAAGGCATAAATTTCCAGTGCATTAAAAAATATCCAACTAGTAATAAAGTACTCCAAAACAGAACTTTCTGGAGCTACACCCCCAAATATCTACCTCAACATTGAATCTCAGCCGTTTGCCTTTTCACATTCCTTATCTAATGTATACTAGCCCATTTGTTTCCAAACAATCATAACATAGTAGTATATTATACTGCCATGATCTTCATTTCAAGAAGGCCCCCTGTATTTAAATAACCCTGTTTCTGGAGCATTCCTGTGCTTAGCGTTTTAACGTACAGCAATTGATCTCCCCCGAGATTTCCGCATTCTACTTGATCAAAATGTAATCTTTATCTTTCCTGTAGATGCTACATACACTACCATCCATCCACTATATCATTCATTACATTTTTTGTAAGGCTCACCCCGGGTCCCAAAAAAATACAGAAAAATGTCCATAAATTTTAGAATAATATTTTATGTGGCCCTGTAAAAAAATCAGCTCCAACGGATATCGGTAAATATTATTTCTTGATTTGTAGAGGCGAAACTGCTCAACTGCACAGTTTCACCCCTACGAATCAAGAAATAATACTTACCGATATTTAGTGGAGCTTATTTTTTAAAACAGCTGATGGTACAGTGGTTGAATGCAGTGTACCTACACTTATTGATTTAAATAACCCTGTTTCTGAAGCATTCCTGTGCTTAGCGTTTTAACGTAGAGCAATTGATCTCCCCCGAGATTTCCGCATTCTACTTGATCAAAATGTAATCTTTATCTTTCCTGCTTAAGTTATATACATATATAAATATACGTACACATAAATAAGAGAAAGTGTTTTGGTGGGTTGTGACTGGGTGTGAGTAATTCGTCGACAAGAACAAGAACAATGGCCGCCGGAGAAGAAAGGAGTTACGATTTCTATGCAGTTCTGGGCTTGGAAAAGGAATGCTCTGCGGCTGAGCTAAGAAATGCTTACAAGAACCTTGCAATGGTCAGAATTGAACCTACACTCTTTTTCACGATTCTCTATATGAAGAAACCTTTTTCTTCTCAAGTCCCATAATGGCGGTTGGAAAAGTCGTTTTTTTTTTGTTGAAACATCTCCTGTGTGGGTTTCTGTTTCACCATTGAACTCTCTCTCTCTCTCTAAATTTCTGAGTTGGCCATGGCAGAGAAATTTGTCTGCTCTGTCGAATTTGAAATTTGGGTAGTAGAAGATTCTTTTCTAACTAATTATATTCCCGGCAATTTTTCATTGGGTGAGTAGTTGTCTTCAAATTCATTTAGTTCTGTGTTTTGGGCAGAGATGGCACCCAGATCGTTGTACAGCTTCTGGAAATGCAGAGTACACGGAGGAGGCGAAGAAGAAATTTCAGGGCATTCAACAGGCATATTCTGGTAAAGTTGCACCCTCTACCTTCTCTACTGTTCCATAGCAAATCTAATATTCGGAGCTATCATTGGTTTCACAAGATGATGCTATATTTTGTTTGGTCTCTTCAGTTCTTTCTGACACCAACAAGAGGTTTCTGTACGACGTTGGATTCTACGATAGTGATGATGACCAAAATGTAAGTTTGCTTTTTGTTGATTCATATCTATTTGCTGGTTTTAATTTGACATGCCCGTGTCTTCCTAGTTTCTGTGAGTCTGAGGTTATGTTTACCGGATTGGCTCCGGTTCAGTAAGGTTGGTGCATATTTTTCAGTTTCTACATTTTGAGATAGATTTTTCGTCAGATTCATTGCTTTAGGTGAGTTCTGTGGAAAATCTTTTTAGCCTTAGTGGTATTTTTTTGAATTACAGGCAAGGGTTTTGGTTTGAATGAAATAAGGGCTATATATGTGAAGAGCTGCTTGTATAGGAGTACTACTTTTGAGTAATTTGTTTTTGTGTTTTTTTTTTGGGAAAAAATTTGTTTGAGTAGTTGCTGAATCCACAGATTACAGATATAGAATCTAAGAACGTGAATTGACAAAGGCTTGTCTGTGGAGAGAATAAAAAAAAACCATTTGTTGTTTCAACTAATTGCATTTCTTTCATCTGTTAATCGATCACAGGCTTCCCACCTGAAAATGAGGCTAATTTTACGAATGCATGGACCCACTGGTGCTTTTTTTTTTTTTTTTTGTTTCCGGTGTTAATATAGCGGGTCTGATGGGAGATGGGGGAGGTAAACGGCTATTGTGTTTATCAATTGGTTTTTCATACTTTTAATGTGCATAATGTGGGGTTGGTTTGTGGGATCGGACTCATTGGTAAATACATATCTACAATATTGAAGTTGACGATGTGCATGCAATGTGATGCAGGGTATGGGTGATTTTCTCAATGAAATGGTAGATATCATGTGCCAAGATGAGTGTAACGTAGAGTCTTTATCCTTTGTCTTATATTTAACTTTACGCTTCAACTCCATTCAATGTAACATGGCTAGGTTTGACTACAGGAAAATGGGGAGGAGAGCTTTGAGGAGTTGCAAGAGCTGTATGAGGAACTGTTTCAGAGTGATATCGAAGCATTTGGTTCCACCTCTCCGATTGTGAACCATTCTTCCTGTTCATCATCTTCATATGCCTCTTGTGGCGAGAGCTCTGATGCTTCCAACAAGCGTAATTCCTCTGAAATGTACTCAGGAAGGGCCAAAAATGATTCTGGATTTGATGCCCACTATGAGGGATTTTGTTTTGGGGTTAGTACTCTCTCCCTCTCTCTATTACACCCCGATGTTTGCGCGTGCACTCACCTTGAGGATGTTTTGCTACCATGCAGGTTTTCAACGATGTCTACTAAGATTTCTTACTTGATAAAATTTTGATGATCATGAAACTGAAATTCCCTGGACTAAAAAGTTGTAATAAGGAATATAATGACTGCGAAAAGGTTTTTTTGGATCATCAAGAGGAGCAAAATTATGTACCAAAAAAAAACTCATTTTTGTTTGGTTTACTTCTTTATCCTTTCAGATATTTCTTAGGGGAGGGGGTTGGATTACTGTTGTGTAGTGTAGTTGTCTGTCTCATCCTCTTTTACTTATACGCGAGACTATATGATCAATAGCAATTCGTTGATATGGAGAAGTATAAAAATGTAGGATACGGATACAAGATGACTTCTAAAAAGTGTTTCGGATATAATATTCTGAGTCGTGTCATGACAAGGTCAAGAATGTTGAGAAACTGATTTAGGAGTTAGGTACGACTGTATGAGTGCAACTGTCTGATATGCTTTCTTTCTTGTCTAAATAATGAAGTATATATTCTCAATTGTCTGATATGCTTTCTTTCTTGTTGATGTTGTCAAGACAGGCGGAGGAAAATCCCAAGAAGAGGGGAAAAGCAGCAGCAGCAGGAGGAATTCCAAAGGGAGGAGCCGTAACTAGGCAGCATGGCAGGAAACAGAAGGTTTCATCTGGCCATGACGTCTCCTCAGATGACTATTACTCTAGTATTTATACTTGACGGTGCGATGGCTAGTTCACCAATTGATGCAAATCTACGCATACGGTTCCAAGTTCAACATGACTTCACAATTTACGTAGATGGTCAGCAAGATTGCCTGATATGTAAGGCGCAAATCGGCATTTGATGGATTGTAACTAGCCATTTCAACTTCTAAGTTCAAATAGTTCCGTTGTAAGAAGGTTGTGGTGTAGTTCTTTCGTTTGATTGTGAGTTGCAATATTTATCTCCTTTTTACCCCTTCCCTTTGCTTCTTTTGGATGCAAATTGAGCAAGCAGGTTTGCTTAACCATATCTGTTAGTACTAAAATGGGTTCGTCAAGATAAAAAACAAACAAACAAATGGGTTCGTCTCTGCTTGTAATCTTCCTCCCCTGTCAAAAATGAGGATAATGGCAATCTGGTTTTTGAATCTCTACCAAGATGTGCAGACTCATTTTCCAATAGAGCAATGCTAGGGAGATTCCATTTGACCATATTTTCAGTACTATGTGATGTGTCACTCTTTTATTAGTACAATATATTCTGTCACATAACAAAATTAGATACTACATTTTACTAATATATTGGAGGCACCTTACATAAAACAGAGTACTCAAAATGTGGTCACCAATGTATTATTGCGCTTACTTCTTCTACAATCTAATGCCATGATTTAGGTTATAGATAGGGCTTGTTGGTGAAAATATGTCACTGGGCCTATATGTCTCTTCAAGTTGCCCCTCGTGCATTTTCTCAGAGGTCCATTAAAAAAAGTCAAATGGAGCATTTCATGTCTCTACAAGTTGCCCCTCGTGTATTTCCTCAGAGGTCCATTATAAAAAGTCAAATGGAGCATTTCAGTACTATACAAGGAGATCGTATGGAAATTATCAAACGTTTAGTATGATTTTGAAAATTATATTGCAAAATAAAACCTCTTCTGTTTTTAGCAAACTGCTGTTCGATTAATTTGATGAGAATGATTTCTACTGTGAAGTTAGATTCAAAAAAATAGGTCATACAGCTTTCTTGTAACTCTTGTGTATTATGTCTTTGGAGGAGGGCAAGAGGTAATTCTACATACCAACTCACCTAGGCAATTGTTGACTAGGAAGTGGCATAATGGACCCTTTAAACCTACGCACAATACCCAAACTCTCGTGTATTATGTCATTGTCCCAAAATTTCGTTTTCTCCCTATGACGAATAAAAAATTAAAATAAAATAATCGTAGTCTCAAAAAAAGATCGCAAAGGCCTCGCAAGTTGCCAGTAGGCCATGTAGCTGATGAGGATAGGCAACTTGCAAGGTTTCTTCTAGATTTAAGTACGTAATTAGTAGCAAATATAATATCTCTTGTTTGAAAAAGAGATCAGATTCATTGGATCCCATTCACTTAATTCAAAGGCTATAATTGAGGGACGGTGCTAAAAACTAGACAGAATGAGGAGATAATTACGTATTTTAAAAGTGGAATGGGAGGGAGTGTAGTGTACCCGCCGCAATATACATTAGTGCGGTCAATCCGACCATCCATCTCGGTACGGACGGCTTGGATTTAATTCGAGTTCCTACAAATTCTAGCCGTCCATTGTTTGGATAAAAATCCTAGCCGTCCATTATCGAGATAAACGACCGAATTGACCTCACTACACATGTAGTGCAGGAGATGCACTAAAGCACCCAGTCAAGTAACCCATCCTTGTGGTTTTCTTTGTTTTTCCTAGCTTTTGCTTTGATGGGATGAAATCAAGACTTGACATGTTATTATTTGAAAAGAATTTAAAATCAAGTACTCCCCTTCGCACCGTTTTGTTAGTACTTGTGGGCACACGTCTCGAAAACTGCCACGTTTCAGTGCATGAAAATTTCGGGTGCGCCCTTCTCGCGGAAAGCGCGGCGAAACGCTTCGCAGATCAGAGAGTCGCCACTCGGATTTTGCGGAGAGTACCCAAGAAACCGTGCTTTTGAAAACATTTTGAATGTATTTGCTCGAGTTTGAAAAAGGCTTGTAGACTGGTCCGTCGTCACCTTTGAAATCCGAGGTTCGGGAGTCAGGTTACGAGAGGGGAAGGATTTTATGGCACCACCTCTCGCCCAATCCGGAGATCGGTCTCTACTCAGGCATTTTATAAAATATTTGCATTTCTCTCTTTGTTTGATCATTTTCTTAGCCAGTTAGGGCGGGGGAACAGTTAATGGGGATTAAAACTGTAACACGTTTGCAGTTTATGTACAAAAAGCATGGCAAAATGTTTATGGATGTTTGATGTTTGATCTAAACAAATATAATAGATTGCGAACAAGTTACTGTGAACATTTTGAACAGACTAGAGCACACTAACTGTGCGGTGGTGCACACAGAAGCAAGCCTGCACGCACTGGCTAAGCCACTGCATGCAGCCCTGACCTGCGTGCGCCACACCACAACTGGCGTGCGCCGGTAAACTCAAGTTCACAGCTTCTGTTATCAACCCTCTGGGCTCTGGAAGGGACCAGTGCACACCCAGGACAAACCACGCAGTTGATATAGATTACTAAGCTATTACAGAGAGATTAAAGGGTTAAGTAGCCACCAAATGAACAGAAAACCCCTTAAACAGTGAGGGGAGGATGATCAAAGGCCTGGATGGAAGATCCATGAAAGGGCCAAGCCACTAGATGCTAGACTACTACCGTACGCCAGTAGTGTATGGCCGTACGCCAGTTGTGCCTTTGCTCCAATGCTTTGGCTTTGCACCATCTGGGCTCTGGAACATGACCAGAAGGCTCCCAGAGGCCAAGCTACAGCAAGATACAGATGGAAGAGAAAGCAGTTCTAAAAGACAGTAAGCAAAAGTTTGATTTTAGCATGCATCAGGGTGATCAGAACACAAATAAAGCAATAAAACAATGATCCATGGTCCCCACGCCAGTTTTGCACATACTGCCATGACTGGCGTACGGCTTAAACTACTGGCGTGCGCCACTGATCACTTCACACGATTTTGAAACCTTGCCAGCATTAAGGCCAGGACTGGTATAGATTACCAGCCTTGACCCTGCTAGCCCCCCTCAGGGGTCAAAACAGAAGACATGAGCAAAAGGTATTATACCTTTGCTTGTGAGTTTGGGAGTGAAGTTGAGCTTGAGCTTGAGCTTGAGGTTTGAGGGTTTGATGGGTGAGTATGGAGTGTTATGGACTGGGTATCACTCTCCTTGCCTTGACCTTCAATAGATGAAAGAGAAAACAAGGGAAAAGAGAGGGAAATGAGGAAGACCAAAGCTTTGGCTTTTTTAATAATGCTAACCCCTTGCAAATAAATACAATGGGGGGTATTTATAGGCTAGAAGACAACTGATCAAGGCTGGGATTAGTTGGCTTAAGGGGGTGTTTGGTTGCTTAAGGGAGGAGTAAGCCCTTCCATGCATTAAATGCATGGGACTTGGATTGAAAGGTGGTGTGGTGGTAGAGGGAACAGGAGGACGGTCCTCAGCCACCAGAGGACAACTGCCAGACGCCAGATGGCGCCAAAACTCCCGCGTGCTCTGTTGGCATAAAGTTGATTTGACTGGCTATGACTGGCGTACGCACCTTGTAAGTGGCGTGCGCCAGTAACTAGGGATGACTGACACGTGGCGGTGGTTCCAGCGCACGCTAGTCATCCACCAGCGTACTCCAGTAGAGTTTTGCTGAGGCCATTTAGTTCTGGCTTGAAGTTTCGACAAGGAGTTCAGAAAGGTTCGGATGAGGTTCGGGATGCTCAAAGCTCAAACTCTTTAACAAACCCGGTATGTTCTCGACCTTAATCATCATTGGGGAAATCAAAGACCGTAAATAAACTATTCTGGAAAGTCCAAAATAGGGTGTCTATAGAACTCTTTTTTGAGTTTGTCATTTTTAAAAGGTTGCTGATTTTGCCACTCCCTTTTTTGTTAACGGCACTCCCCTGTAAGTGTATTTTTGCAGGGGGTGTCGTTAACTGGGGATGACTGACACGTGGCGGTGGTTCCAGCGCAAGCTAGTCATCCACCAGCGTACTCCAGTAGGGTTTTGCTGAGGCCATTTGGTTCTAGCTTGAAGTTTCGACAAGGAGTTCAGAAAGGTTCGGATGAGGTTCGGGATGCTCAAAGCTCAAACTCTTTAACAAACCCGGTATGTTCTCGACCTTAATCATCATTGGGGAAATCAAAGACCGTAAATAAACTATTCTGAAAAGTCCAAAATAGGGTGTCTATAGAACTCTTTTTTGAGTTTGTCATTTTTAAAAGGTTGCTGATTTTGCCACTCCCTTTTTTGTTAACGGCACTCCCCTGTAAGTGTATTTTTGCAGGGGGTGTCGTTAACAAAAAAGGGAGTGGCAAAATCATTTTCCTTTTAAAATGGTTTGTATCTTTTAATTTATAAAATTGTTGAATATAATTAATTGAAATCTATGATTCAAGATCCATAAAGCTGGTAAAAGTACTATTACTTTTTCCGGTTAATGTAGAGAGAGAGTATTATTTGGTGCAGACGCGCCAAAGACTTTACTTCAGAATTCAGATATCTTAATCCATGGTATAATTATTGTCATGGGGGAGCAATATGTGGTGATAATGATAGGAACAATTTGCCAAAAAAAGAAAGAAAGAAGAAGGAAGAATTGGACAATTTTCAACCTTGAATGATTCAAAAGGTTGAAGAAAGTTGCAAGTTGATATAGAATAATGTTTTGTAAGGCCCGATGTTGTGTTCAGATCTGGAAAGTTTATGTATCTTTTTTTTGGGTAAATAAATTATGTATCTTGTTTTGCTATTAGTTTTAGATAAATAAACGCAAGTTGATGATATTTTGTTTTGCAATTATTAGATAGCAAGTTGACAAGTAGAATCATAATCAAATTGTCTTTTGTGTCTGAAGAAGATTCACTGTCCCCCACCCCAATTGGGTTTCATCACTATTTTTAAATATTACCACTTGTAGAATGGAGGAATAACTAATTTGTAACCCAAACAAAAAAAGAGAGGAATAACTAATTGATTTATGGTAGGATTTCTTTGGTGCTTCGAAAATTGTTTACACCATAAACTAGCTTTAGTCCAAATTAAATTTTGGGACAAAATGGTGAGTATGAAGAAATTTCAGATAGGGGAGTAGTAAACAGGTGTTAATATTCTTCTCTGAGTAAAATTTTGAACATATGTTAAAAGTTAAAATAATAATAAAAAAAAGTGCTGTAACATTTGCAGGGTCATGTAGTGATTTGAAAGAAAATTCAAGACTAATTTCTTGCTCCATTTCCTTGAAAACTGCTCGAACAAGTGGAAATGATGAAGCAAGACGATTGTTTCCACCGAATTTGGTGGCCGATGGGCCGATGGAAGAAAGATGGAAACAGGTTCTGATTTTGAATTCGAAAAGGGACAGAAGGCCTCCCTTATAAATAGTACTCCTACTAGAAGAGATGCAAGGAAAACCATATGATCAATCCACTTCGGAATTAGGAGTACTAGTTTTTCTTATCCTTTTGGGTAGCATAACTTTCTAGGGGTAGCATGCAATCTCATAGCAGGAGTTTAGCCTTGTATTCTCTACCAATATAATAAAAGTATAAAACCCAATAAATTTTTTCTCAAATTATTATTTTCATTTTCCTATATATCTCTATCCATTCATTGCTCTATGTTGACGAAACGATAGGTCCTATTTCTTTCCCTAATATTTTATGGGGATAATGGATGAAGCAGTTAACTCCAGGTGACTGGTTGAGTGAGAACATGACCGCAACTAAGAAGTTGATATCTCTTCAAGTTCGTATTCGACTAACGACAGTGGATAAACTCCTGGAGCCATTTAAGTTTTGATCTGTAATTCCAATGCTCCGAAATTAGTTGAGATGCTCGTGAACTGATCTAGACACCAATTTGTTTCAAAAAAAAAAAAACTAATCAAGCATAATCTTTTTTTTAATCGTCATTGTTTACAGTGTATTGGACAAGCCCACCGGGCCTGATTCATGGGCAAAGAAGTTCTTAACTTCAGACTTTGGGCCCATGAGTTTTGATTAATCATTGGGATCTTGTTTCTCCCACAAAGAGAGACTGGCCCATCTCTTTTGAAACCATTAGTAAGCATATAAAGTTGTGGGCTCAGAGCAGGCCCGTTAAAGAACACAAACCCAAGAACCGAAGCAAATCTAACCAGAATATGGCCGGCTCTCGCGGAAAAGTCTAGGAACACACCTTCCAGATACAATTGAGTCCGGGAATCCTTAGATGTATATGGACCAATGTGCATCGAACGGTTCTAGATGCAATTTTGTCCAAAGTTGTGTTTTAAAAATTGTGTTTGTATCGTTACTCACTTCTTGTCTCAATAATATTTTTGGGGTGGGTAACATTCTTAATTTTTCTGAGTTGCGGGTATATCATTATGGTCAAACCACATGGAAATTCTATTAGGTACCTGATGCTGAGCTTGTTTTTGTATTTTGTGTGTGTGTTTAAGTAGAGCGATCAAGAGGAATAGAGAGTCATTTTCTGAATGAAAGAAGGACCCAACATTGTAGTCCCTTTCAGAGGGTACCTAACCCAATTCAATTACTGCTATTTAGAGATCAACTCTCCATCTTCATGACTTAAGACTCAAGACCGATACCCAAAAGTCTTTCTTGGGCCAATTCCCTGCCTTAAAAGCATGGATGTCCATTGAAAATAGGTACACTAAAAGCATCACCATTGTAATAAGCAAATGGGTATGGATAAGCAAATTTAACAACAATGCTCAAAAAATACCTCACATTGTAATAAGCAAAGTTACAAGTCTTTTAGCAAATAACCAAATTCCACCCATTCGATAACCAAACTTAACAACTTTTACTAATAACCAAAACTCAATAACCAAACTCAAAACTTAATAACTCAAAAACACCCTACATTGGAATCGTCTCATCGAGACGAATAATTTGGTGTGGTCGAGTGCATGATTGGAACTCGTTTGCGATTGGACAAATGTGCATTGTGTATTGTGGAATTTTTTTTTTTTGGTTAGGGATGCGAAAATAACCAATGTGGAGATAGAGGTTGTTAAGTTTGAATATGAACTAAATAGATAATCAAATGCTGACGTGACACATTTTGGTTATTGATTTTGATTATTACCATTGCGGATGCTCTAACACTACAATGCCTTGTGGAAATAGCAATGTGAGAAAATTTTAAATTTTTTTTACATGAACGGCTTAAAGACTGAGGTGGTGTGGTTGTGTTTGGTTGGCATTTTAGTTTAGTTTAGTTTTGATAGTGAGTGAAGAGAGAAATAAGATATCATTGGAGAGAGGGGTAATGATTGGAGAGAGATAGAGAGAGAAATGAAATTAATAATTAGAGATATAGGGTAATGATTGGAAACAAAACTAAAACTAAGGCCATCCATAGTGGTATAATCAAAAAATGATAACCAAAAGTTGACACATCAGCTTTTGATTATTCACTTAAGTGGTTGCTAAGCTTAACAATGTTGAGCTTCACAATGGTCACTTATAGTCCATAACCAAAATAAGAGTCCACTACAATTTCACTCTCTCTCCCCCTCTGTTTCCCGCCATTCACTTCCCTCCATTTACGTTTATTTTGGGTAAAAACATATCGATTTTCTCTCTTAATTTTGGGAAAAAATCAGTGACCTTCTTCCCTCCTATTATGATTTTTTTTATTTTTTTATTTGGGGGGTGAATAGAAATGGAAAGAAGAGTGAAATACTTTAATCTGGCGACGATGGGTTAAATTGTAGATGATCGAGAAATATGAGCTTCACTTTTTGAGGGAAAGAAAGAGAAATAGTTTGTGGGTGAAGTGAAAGAAGATATAGAATAGGCGAAGAAGAGAAAAAGAAAATATCAGTTGAAACACGCGTGCATACAAATTTTGGAACTAGTTAACTTATGTGGTGTGGAGTCTACAAATTTTGATTATTGAAAAAGGTTGCTAGTTTTGGTTATCCAAAGCCCAAATTTGATTATTTCTAAGGATGTTGCTAAGTTTGGTTATACCATTATGAGCCATCTTTTACACCAACATTGTTAACTTTAAAAACAATTGGCTTTTGATTATACCACTATGGATGGCCTAAATTAGGAACCGAACAAAGCCGTTATTCTTAGCTTTTTAGGCATTTTTTTATTAAAAAAATTCTCGTTTATTAGTCTTGCAAAGATTATACTTTTACCAAGTATTTTTGGAAGCTTTTGGGTTTTATCTTGAATGTTTTGATAAAAAACATACACTAAATTATGAGTACCACTATTGGTACCGACGAGTTTTAGACCGAAATCGTACCGATCGGCTCGCCGGGCCCACTCCGGCCACCGGAAGGCCGATCCGAGCAGTTCAAAAATTCTACAAAAAAAAACGAGGGGGTCCACGCGAGAATCAACGGCATCCGAGGCGTGTAAGGTGCCCGATCTAAACATCTCATTTTCGTATATATATGCACACCTCGTTTTTTTTTTTTCGGTACGATTTCGGTCTAAAACTCGTCGGTCCCAATATCATTTCTGCTAAATTATTGCCGTTCAAATATCAATTTCCAAAAAAAAAAACATAAATTATTTTTTCCCGGAAGACGAAACATTACTGTATTACTTTGAGTGCACGTGGGTCCCCATTGGCATTGAAGTCAACGTCTACTGTAGGTAGATGTAGATGTAGGGCCTTGGCTTTGGGCAAATCTTATCCGATTACACGTGTCTGTGGGGCCCAACCTTGTCAGTTTATGAACCCAGACTCAGTCAAACTTTACCTGCCCGATATTTCTGCCTCCGACAACAACGGGCGGGGCTCCCTGTCTGTCTGGCTGGCTCTCTTTCATTTCTCGGCTTAGCGGCCCATTCACATTCATTAGCTTCATTTTAATCTCTCAAGTCTCACCGTAACATTTTAATCCTAATTTACTTTATTCTAGGGGACTCGGGGGTGGAGTGAGTGCTTACGGAAATCGAACTCTGTCCATGTGCATGGTAGTATAAGCAGTGGTGGACCCAGAAATTTGACATAGTGAGGGCACCAATTTTCTTTGTAACCGTAATATACTAGTTACAGTTAAGCACATTCACTCTAAAATAATTTTAGCATTCATGATAAATTAACAATTTTAAAGTATATACGTATTTTATTAACCAGCTACTTGGGCAAATTTGCGCACCTCAACTATATGTGTTAAAATAACATTATCACATGTTCATCATCTATTTTTCTATTATTAACTCTATGAGTACAAGTTTTGGAGATCAAAAGTATACAAATGTAATGTGCGGGTTTATATTTTGTACAACACAAATGATCGAGATGTTGGAGGAGTGAGGAAAAACCTTGGTTCAACTTTTTAAAGCGTGAGATACGTGCGTGCTGTAAGAACAAAAGGGAGAGGTTCCTCCCTATAAAGATGATGATTTGATCAGTCCAGTTTTGAAATTTTAGGGCTCATCTTGAACTCAATTAGATGACCGGAACCCTTCATTTTGTAAAAATCATCAGAAAGTCCAACTGTGCTTAATAGTAGCTTCGACTAGATATCAATCACTATAATAATATGGTGAAGAATAGACCCATATAATGGATTTGAACCAATTTATTTATCTAGATAAATATATTTTGAACGTTTACTTTGTTATGGATTAATTTCATGCATATCTGGAGGAAAGACAGCCTGCTGACCCCTGTTGTCCATCCAAACGACACTATATTGGCAGAAGACAAAAAAACAGAAAAACACATAGGGGAGTAGTGGAGGGAGACTCGAACACACAACCTCTTGCCCACTGCACCAACAGATGCCTACTTAGCATGTATTCAACATATATAATATATATACAAAATCGAAAAAAAATTATTTAAGGGCGCAGGGGCACGTGACCCCACGTGCCCCAAAGTGGATCCGCCCCCTGAGTATAAGAGAGGCACCAACTGCACTGCACTCCACTTGCCATAACAACCTCCTCAAGTTAGGAGGATTATAGACTTGAATTTTAGTTACTTGTGCTTACATAATCGTTTTTTTTCCCACTATTTACTTAATGTAAAATAAATATTCCCTCCGTCTCAATTTAAATATCTCATACAGTTTTTTGTGCATTTTCAAACCTCAAAAAAATATATTTCTACATATTATTTTTTGAGAGTTTAAAAATGCACGAAGAATCGTAAGAGACATTTAAATTGGGACGGAGGGAGTAAGAATTAAGAAATTGTAGAAAAAATTGTTCAATCATCCATACATTGAAATTAAGAGAAAAATAGTTGTCCTCATCAATATTACAGATTGCCTACTTTGTTTCTGCTTGATAGACTAACTAATTACTAAACGGAATAGCCAGATCAACCATCAATCGTTCCTTATGCCCTGTCTTGTTGTCTAGTCGACTACTCGACTGGGAATGTTTGGACAACAATTGTTTCATCTTTTTCTTGTTCATTCACGTATAAATAGACCTTCTATGCAATATCTGTGCATATCTCGATACGACCAAGCGAAAATGTCGTGATATTCCTTTAGGAGTTATGTTATTGCTTGGCTCTGTTCAGTAGACAGTGTTGCCCCAATTTGGACTTCCCTAGGAGCCTCAGCCCCTACCATTCTATTTAATAAAAAGAAAGCTAACTAGCAATCGCTCGTTTTTCTTATTAGCATAGGATCCGCCTGCATTCAGGATCGAGCAGAGGCCAACAATCAGTAGGGCAATAGCATAGCTATTATTGACCTGACCTCTTTCATTGCCGCCCCTACTTGCTCATTCACAATTACTCGTCAAACAAGTCCCCGGTCAGGGGGACAAGCCAGCATATGTCATGATTGATTATGAAACTACTGTGTTCTTATCCTATCAAAACGGATAAAGTTGAAGATATACTTTAATTTTAGAAGTTTAAAGTATCATGGCTTTATCGTATCTAACCAGTAAATATTCTTTAGTTTACATGTTTGAAATTCTAGTGGATTACTAAACTAGAATAACAAATAAACTATTCAAATTCTGTATCATTTTAAATTACAATTGAAACTTGACGTTCTTTAAAAGAGTATATATTGTTTCTCGCTTAAGCGGTTACTACTTAGTCTCACATTTATCCAAAAAAAAAATATGAAGATTCTTCAATAAAAGTTGTGAGCGTAAGGAATTTGATAAGGGCAGATAGTTAAATGGTTGTGGCAGTTGATTAAACTTACTCTCTCCGTCCCTTTTTAAGTGTTCTGCTTCGTAATTTCAATTTATTAAAAAGACATTATTATTATACCTTTCACATTTACTTTTACCTTCACTTTCTCTCCTTACCCTCTATGAAAACATTATTATTACATTTTTACTCACTAACTTTTTAAAATGGAATCTACTTTTAGGGGCAAAATGAAAAATTCACCAACTTTTATCCACTAACTTAACAAAATGGATACTTTTTAAGGGACAATCCAAAATAGAATATGGATTCTAAAAAAAAACGGTGGGAGTATATTTTTTTGGTAATGTAAAAAATAATAAAGAATTTTCCCTCCAATCCAACCCCATTCGACGGCTCCCAACAAAGCCATATAGACCGGAGCCACTTCAAGCCATCAACCCCTCACCTTATCCCCTCTCTCTCTCTCTCTCTCTCTCTCTCTCTCTCTCCAATTTTCCCGGATTTAGCACTGGTGTGAGATATCATCTCCTCTCTCTCTCTCTATCTCTCCCCTCTATAAGAAGCCCATCACCTCCAACTCCTCGCAAGAGAAATACTCTTTTTTTCCTTTGAATAAAAACCCGAATCTTCTACCGTCCTTTCGCCGCCCATATCTCTTCGTAACAGTCGAAGTACATAGACGAACACATTTCGGTTGTTACGAAAAAAAATAAATAAAGAAGAAATATGGGTTTCCTCCACAATCTCTGGGACGATACGCTAGCCGGCCCCGCACCCGATAAAGTACTCTGCAAGTACGATTCCTTCTCCGCCGTCCGATCTCCTCCGACCGTTACCATCCCTCCACACGATCACATCGCCGTGACTCGGAGCATCACCATTCTCCGAGCCAACTCGGTCGACTCGTGTTCGCTCCCGTCTTCCCCCGTCGCCGGATCCAGCACCCCAACTTCACCCTTTTCACGTAAGCTAATTCTATCAGTATAAATTTCTTGTTTATACGAAATTAGGGGGCTAGGTGGGATGTTTCGTAGTTTTATGGGGTGTTTTTGTTAATGTGTTTTTTTGAGGGGGTACATTTTTTATGCAGCGGTGTCAACACCGCGTGGGGATTTCAAGAGGTTTACGAGGAGAAAATCGACGGCGGCGCCATCGGAAAGCGTGGAGCCAATAAGTCCGACCGTTTACGACTGGTTCTCTCTTTTGTTTGTTCTTTTACTAATAACTCGTATGATATTTTCCTTGTGGCTTTTGTTGAGACCATTCTTAAAACGATGAGAGAAGTAAAGAAAATGAAATACGTTTTTGAGATAAAAATGCTTTCTACCGATCATGGATCATCAATTATTCATCATTAAAACTGATTTCTTTTCTTTTCTGATGAAAGTTGATGGATCATCAACTATTCAATCATTAAAATCGGATTTCTATACGCTTTTCATCAGAAAAAGAAATCTGATTTTAATGATGAATAGTTGATGATCCATGATCGGTACGAATTGTAACATACTCCTATCACCACCCATATCACCACCCATTGGATACGTGGTTGGGCCTTAGCTTCGGTCACGACGTAAGTGCGGTAGAGTACCTATTGGTGGTGCGGCGTGACATGGCAATACTTCCTGGCGGAAAGGTGACGGGATGCCTGCACTTCCATATTTAGCACAGAATAGAAAAGAGAAATGAACAAATCTCAGATAACTAAAATAGGACTCTTGATCGAGCACAGGCAGGACAGCACAATCCAACCTGGTCTACATAGTAGGCTGGAGAGAAGTCCGATCTTCCTCTCTAAGCATTACTTCACTAGTTAAATTCTTCAGCCTATTAACCTTGAGATTGTGGGTTTGAAGCTGAGCGCGTTTGTCAATCTATACGTTGACATGAACAAAACCAGCCTTTATTATGTAGTGTAGTAGTACTATCTTGTCTAGGACTTTGGTTTGGGTGAGGATTTCTGATTGAATATTTGCCGGCAAATGCGTTGCAGGATTGTGATCAATGCTTTGGATCGTTGAGAGAGGAAGTGACGATTTTGCATGAAGAATCGGTGAATTAATCAACCACTTTTGTACAAAGTGAAGATCTTAGGGTAATCTTACGGTGAATGTGTATCTAATGCAGTTGTGCATTGATATACAAGTTTAGTGTAATAAAAAGGTGTTTTTATCTGATGGAGAAAATCACGTTAGGAACCAAATGCTTCTTGGAGTTTATGAAAGAGGAAGTAAGAGCTGGCTTTCCCCCTCCCCCCTTGTACATAAAGTTTGGGGCCAAAAAAAAGGAGCTGGCTTTGGAAAATTAGAGCTCTGCTAGCTGTTTTCTGTATATATATGTCTTCTTGTGATGGGAGTGATGGCTTTCTTACATTTTCTTTTCTTGGAAAATTCGTAGTACTATGTTTTGGTCTTTTTTTTTTTGGGTTCTGTTTCCAGGTTTTGTATCTGGGTTGTCTTTGTAAATTGTAAATATGGTGTCTGTAATCTGGATCCTCTTTCAATGGAACTTGTTTGAAGCCTCCATTTGATTCTGTGTGCTGTTTTTCTCTCCCTCTTGATCTTTGTATCAAATTTAATGATGTTTAACTGAGAATCTGCCTTCCAAAAGAAAAAAAAAATTGAGAATGATTGCAAATCGGCTTTGCAAAACTTTAGAATAGGTGGATGCAAAATGGAATTTACTGCTAATCTCAGCCCACTAGGCAGTGGATAATCCATATCTAATGTCAAAAAAGTTAGAGTTTCAATGTACTTTTCATAGATATCAATGCACTTTTGCGGATGTCTATGCAGCTTTCAGGAATATCAATGCACTTTTTGCACGTTAACAAGATAAATACTACCACTTAGGGTCCCGTAATCATTGTTACACGGGTCGAGGCAGTTGAATAAAATTAAGCAGAAGCAGCATTCACTCTCCCTCAATCAGATCGGCAGCATCTTGAACTTTGGCTATATTCTCAGCACCCCCTTCTCCAATTGAAAGTCCAAACTTCTCTTCTAAAGCCATCATAATTTCAACCTGATTTGATTTTATCATAAGCTACTATACATTTTGTGCATATATGCACCACTGAAATAGTTATGCGTCAGGTGTTTTGTAGGATTGTTGTATTGTTGCAGTAAGCTTTAAAATAACCCCAGAAAAGATAAAAACTGGGATATAAATTGGGAAGATATATATACCTGCAATTAGAAGCCAAGATTATGCAACTTCAGACATGCATTTGTCAAGACAATGTACTTTTTACAAAAATCGATTCAAAACAACAGAATGCAAATGTAATGAAATTGATACTTCTCACACTAGTAGTTTTTATGTATCTGTTAAAAATCAATTCAATTGACAGTTGCTTGGCGATCGTACTTTGCACAGTTTGCAGAGTTTCTGGTTGAACATACACAAGTTAAGTATTTGATATTAAAGTCTCATGCATTGCTGGAGGACAGGAAAATAGATAAATCAAGCATGAGTAATTTAAGGTATTGAGTACCATTGAGCATGAAATTGTATTCTTGGAGCATCCACGGATGGGGGAAAATCTATTTGAACCTTTGGCACAAGTTCTAGCCCACCCTATATTGAATAAAGCAAAAATTTGAAGTCAAATCATCAGAATCTTCTTCCTTTTCACTATTCCCCTTTTCTCTTCATCAGGTGCAGGAGTCTGGAATTTATGGAACCCTAAAATACAAAGACAGCCCATATAATGGTACGTGCAAGATATCAATAATTGTTCATCATAACAGATAAATATGGCACATGATACACAAGTTGTCATGACTTGCATTGTAGTCAATTATCCGGGTCAAGTGGCCTTAAAACCTATTCCAAAAGTTGAAACTCAAGTTAACATGTAATGGATGAACGTTTTCTTGTATACCCATTTGTATTTCTATTCGGCGTCCGAGACTCCAAATAGTTGTTCAATATATGTTGTGCATAAAGCTAACTAGAATTATATTTGTGACAAAATTAGTATCAAACCATGCATGGTTGAGAAGCTGTTAAATTGTCCAGCTTGTTGAGCATTTGGCCTTGGGAGCAGTGGCGGAGCCAGAAATTCTTGGCAGTGGGGTCAATTTCCTATAGCACAAAAAAAATTTGTTTCATACTACTTGATAGTAAAAAAAAAAACGTTGAAATGGTATAAAAAAGGAGTTAAGTAGATATTTTTGGGGTTTTTTTGGGGGGGAGAAGTGAGGATATTTTTCTTTGCCCCCTTTTTTTCCTCAAGTTCCAAACTTTTAAACGGACTGGGGCAAATTGTAATGTAAAAGTGGGGTCAAGTAAGCAATTTTGGGGTGAAAACTATAACTATCTCCATTGTAATTTCGAAGGCAGGGGGGTCGGACGCCACCCCTTGTCTCAAGGTGGCTCCGCCCCTGCTTGGGAGGGCAAGAAAGGGTGACAAAGTCAAAGAGACGGTAAAGTTGAAGTATTGGAAGCCATGACACATTAGTAAAGAAAGAATCACGCGACTCTCACAGAGAGAATCCTCATAGAGGATCTTGATCTTTCTTTCGCTGATTAGAAGACTCAATGATCTTGTTTCACAATTAAACCTCTCACAAGTTGGTAGTTTAATTGAAACTTTGAAATGAGGTGGGACGAACATAGCAAGGAATTCTTTGCCTTTTTCTTCAATTAATTGGGCGGACTATACCACCATGTGTTGATGTGACTCCAAGGCTATTGAATGGCATAAACCTCCTAGACTTCTCTACTCTCCCTTGACACCCTCTGAAAATGGTCCTACAGTGAGATTTGCCTTTATTTTCGAATCCATTTCTTTCTAGTATCTTTTTGCTAATTCACTACTGCAGAAAATTTCCGTAATAATAGGCAATCTACATCATTCTTCATGGATGATCTCTACGCATTTCTTTTGTTTGTATATCTTTACACTTGCGCAATCTACATCATTCTTTTGGTTGTAGCCTGTAGGGCTGCTAAACAAATCAAGCTACTCGATTTTGAGCTAATGTTTCTTCGATAAAAGCTTGTTTAAGATTGGTTTGTTACATAATTAAACCAAGATTGAACATTTCTTTTGTTGAAGCTCGTTAAGATTTCAAGCCAAATTTGAACAAGTTATTACTTGGCTCATTCGGTTGATTGTGTATAAAAAATTCAAACTTCTTGTTTTTCTCGAGATTGGCTCTTGTTTGGCTTGATTAAAGCTCGCTTGAGATCGACTCGTCTCATAAACAAACTAAGTTTGAACATATTTTTAAAGCTCATTAAGTTATCAAACCAAGCTAGATCAGCAAACCTGCTTGGCTCGTTTGACTTGTTTATCACCCCTAGTAGGTTATTACTATTGTACGTGGATGTGCTGAATTTGTTTATATATTAGTTGTGCTCCACCTACCAACAAATTGGGGATGTAGCTCAAATGGTAGAGCGCTCGCTTTGCATGCGAGAGGCACGGGGTTCGATCCCCCGCATCTCCAACCATGCCTCTCCTTCTTTTTCGTTTTTTCGTGGGTTTTTAATAAAGGCCTGTGCAAAATCCCCGAGTACCCGACCCGACCCGAATGGTTTCGGGCGGTTTCGAAAAGGTGCTTCGGACGGGTACGGGTTGGGTTCTGTAAAAAAAAAAGAGTTTCGGTTCGGGCTTCGGATTCGTAACCGCTCAACCCGTCGGATCCGACCCGACAATATATCTTCATATATGTATTATATTTTTTATCTACCCAGCCCTGAGCACATAAATACCAAAAGGAAACACTTTCCCACATCTGAAGTCGACACTGCCTCAGTCCCTCTCGCCTCCAGTGCTCCACCGTCGGCCTCCGTCCTCTCTCTCTCTCTCAAACGCAGACGAACATCGTTCGGCGTTCAATGGCCGGCTTCCACCTCTCTCTCTGTTCGACAAATCATTCAGACTCCGAAATCGTGTAAATCTCATACATATAAGTATATAACTGTATAAATTTCTGGTGTGAATCGTGTGCTTTTCGTTTTCATAAGTTCCTGAGATTGTAGTGCTTAAAATTTTCTTTTCTGCTCGATCTACTTCTTCTTCTCGATCTGAACCGGACCCGGCCGAACTGACAATCAATCCGATCGGACAGTTCCCCTTGTTCATTCGGACGGGTCGGTTCCAGAATACTCCAACTCGATCAGTTCGGGTCGGGTCGGGTACGGGGCGAGGGGCCAAACCCGACCCACCCGACCGGTGCACACCCCTCAAGTGGCCCGACTCACTTTTTATTGTGGCTCCATATTTTATGGCGGCTTCGAACACCATAGAAAATTGCCCAGAAAAGTCCCTCCTACAGTTGATCTAAACAGGTTCGTTTCAAGCTTCATCTCATTCACAAATCAATTTTCTTAAGTCACCGATTAATCCTTTCCACGGGTTTCTCGGCAACGCTATGTATAATCCCTTGCATATGTTTGGGTTTTGCATTGCTAGGTTTTTGTTGGAATTCCGAAGTTATGAACGCAGTTGATTATGTCCGTCGCTGATTTGGCCACCAAATGTTTTCGTTAAAAGAAAGGACTTGAGGAATTTTTTTCACCCTTCTGAATTTTTGTGCGCCGCAGGTTCTCGTACAGAACGATTATGTTTGTCACTAAAATTTCGCGTCTTGGAGCTCATTTGATCAAGGGTTTAACGACAGGTATCTAATCATTCGCTCGGTTTATAATGATTTTTCTTATCAAGCTTTATAAAAATTTTACTGCCAGAATTGAATAGTTGAGTAGCTATGTCATTTCAAGAGTATACTGCTGTTTAAGGTTTACCCAAACTTGTGGATGGCTTTTTCCCTTTGGCTTGGTTTCCTGGACTTGGTTGTCAATCGACTCGGTTTCAAATTCAGTTTAACTTTGTGAGTTTCTGTGAGATTGATGATTGAAAAACGGAAGTAGTAGTTTAGTGTTCAATTTTGATCTCTTTTTGTGAGTGTCATCCTTGCGCAGGGGCCATGCTAATCTTCTCTGTATCGTTCCAATTTTATCGAATGTTAATTTTGATCTCTTGGTGGCAGCATCATTTAAGATTACATAGAACTTTAGATACAATCATCTTCTACTGGCTAATTTGCTATGTAATCATCATTGTGCTTCGTTTATAATCTGGAGCTTCGAACATAAAGGAACTACAATGTTTCACTTCTTTGAGTAGTGCTAAAAATGTTGTCTTTTAGGGACATCTCTGTGGAATCGGCAAATGTTTTGCCAATTGAATTAGTATAACTTACATGTTAAAAGCCTTGACATCCAAAGTAGATCTTGGGACACATTTCCTATTATGTCATCAGCCATAGCATGTATTCTAACTATACCAATCCATGCTTGTGTCAGTGCCAATTGATTGGTGCTTATAGCTTGGTTTGGTATATGGTAGGGTGGTATATTATGTGATGTATATCTATCCTTGTTCCTAGTCTTCATTGCACATGAGGAAAGCGTCTAAGAGACTTTCCTTGTATTGCGCTCTCTGGTTTACACCCTTCCTAAGACTCACGTGCGGCTTGCCTCTTCTCGGTTTTCGGTCCTTCAATAACCAAACATGATTCGGGAAGCTTCTGACAGATTTGTAGCTTTCCAAGAAACCTCTAACATGTTCCCATTGTTATGCTGGCTTTCTTTCTATCTACTTTTATAGATGCACGTTGTTCAAATCTAGAAAGGAACTCTTTAACTATGCAATGAATGCAGGTTTACTAAATTTATCTTAATCTTATTTTCCTTCTTGGTCTTTGTGTTTGGCAGGTCATACATCTACTCCGAAAGTACCACATGCACGTCTTTTGCACTATCGCCCTTGGCAGCATCTGGTTAGTCATGGTTTTCCCAATTCCTAGAGAAGTAGGCTTGTTTGCATGCTCTTGCCAACACAATACAGCAAAACAATATGAACATATACTTTGTATTGTTTTAAGTATGGATACGCATTGAAGTGTCTAGTTAATTTTAACCTGCAAAATCAACCAGTTGCCATGCGACATCAGCTGGTGACACAGGCATGTAGCCAAGTACTGATCGTTATAGAAGTGGTGACATGTGAATTGTGATCAGCCTGGGCATACTTGAGTTTGAGTTCCCTTTTTGGAGATTCGGCTACAGAACAGTATTGTGGTAATGGAATGGATCTGTACGCTTACAAGATAACAGACAGAGGACTAGCTGCTCTGTGTTACATAGTTTTGGGGTTAAAACAGATGTAGAGTGGTTATTTCGATTTCATTTGTTGTGTTTCTACCATGCTATGCAGCTCTTCTCTTGCATATTTTAAATCTTCACTTGTATGTAACTTGGGACTATATGTTGTTCAGTTGTTTTCTCAATGAGTGAATGAGACTCTACTAGAGGACTTGTGATGTCAATATGCCATTATTGCCCTTAAGTGCCGACGTCTAACTGAAGCTTCATATACCATTTTGTAACCAGAATCACCAATATTTTTCTAGCACAGCTGCCGGTAAAGCTCAGGAGGGAGGGGATGAAGAGGAGGAAAAGTATGTTCTTGCCCTTTTACATAGAAATGCACAATTTTCCGCCAGGATCTTTGAAGTCTTTGTTTTTGTTTTTATTTTCCCCCCCTTTTTTTTTTGTGGGGGATGCATAATTTTCGTGCGATAGAAGAGAAGTAAAGGAGTTTCGGTCGGAGTACTTGAAAGTGAAGCTAAAAAGCAATATGCTAAGCAGCTTAAAGTGGGGTGAAAATGAAAAAGAAGAAAAAACTACCCAGAATATCAAATCTGACTAGAGTACTAGACAGTCTAGACCGACGTCCTGCATTTTCTAAATTTCCTCCATGGCCTTACTTATTGTTCTGCAGAATATCAGTGACATTTGTTGACAAAGATGGAGATGAGACGCATATTAAGGTTCCAGTTGGGATGTCTATGTTGGAAGCTGCGCATGAAAATGACATAGAACTTGAAGGTCCGTTGTCGAGGCTTGGAACTCTGCATTTGCGCATTACGCGACTAGGAAGTTATCTATACAATATACCTTCTGACAGATTTACTGAGTCTAGAACTTGAGTGAGATGTGATTTCTGTACAGTTCATAAGTTGACTTCATTTCACGTTGATTACAGGAGCATGCGAAGGATCACTTGCCTGTTCCACTTGTCATGTGATTTTGATGGTATGTTTATGAACAATCTTTTTATTGAAGGGCAAAAATTCTATTGCTAGTGCAACTTTGACATATTAAGCACTAATATAGTGAAGCTTATTGCTATGAATGGGGTATGCCCATTAAAGTAATTCCTGCCTGACAAATACTTCCTTGCAAGAACGTGTGTTTTTCTGTGCTTCTGACGGAAAATATCTGGAAGGGCTTAGTAGGTTGTATATGGTATGAAGTTTATTTGCTGATGTTCTTGGTTAGGACATGGAGTACTACAATAAGCTAGACGATCCAACTGATGAGGAGAACGACATGTTAGATCTTGCTTTCGGTCTTACAGAGACGTAAGTACCTTTATTTTGCAACTCATCATTTTATTCTTTCGAAACCCTAGTTTTTAAAATTCCATATTGCTTTTGCACAGGTCTCGTCTAGGTTGCCAAGTGATTGCTACACCTGAACTTGATGGGCTCCGCTTAGCACTTCCTTCTGCAACTAGAAATTTTGCTGTTGATGGATTCAAGCCAAAACCACATTAAGTTCTATCATTCACAAACTCTCAGGAAATGCCTTCAGAGTCCTGATGATGCGGCTATCCCATTTTTGTAACATCTCATTTGGATGATAGGTCATTGACCCAGTGACCCTATAACCATGTTTGTAACATCGGTATTGATAGCATTATCGTTCACTTGCGTTTATTCATAGAATCTTGTATTTTTGTAGGTTTTAACTGCATAAAAAGGAGGCAGCTTGTTTGCTGACATTTGCTTAGAAGTCCATTTGTTGCACTTTCTGCTATTTTCTGCTGTTAGACCAGAGATTGTATTCAAATGTTACAGCATAAGTTTCAGGGGAATTATTCATTGAGTTCTGGTTTTTACGCATCCAAAATGCACACAAACTTGGAGCTCACGTCGTCTTTGTAAGTATGATGTAAGTGGAACTTTACAGATTGATTATCTCAAAAGGCTTAGATATGGATTTTGTAATTTGCCAATTCTCGAAAGCCCCTCCCCGGGTGGATATGCAACGACACACTGTATTCGTCAAGTTGGATTTCGAGTCATTATTTCTGATTATGTGACTGCGCATATTCAATCAAAAGAAAAGATACAAAGGCAATATTTGGGGAGGTGAACTCAATTCATTTATATTGAATTTGCATAATCAATGGTGTAATAGATGCAGTGAGCAAGCCTATTTTGTTTTTCTTTTACTTGCTGCTGGAGTTGGGATTCGGACACTCAACACATCCCACTTTTTCCAGCCCCAAAGATTGAACCTAAATAACCACCAACCCTTGCCACCAGCATTGGTATTTCAGAAAGCATTACCAACACAATTCCAAATACAGTTGTGTCCGGAGCCGCTCAATGCATATGGGTCCACATCCATCAAACGGCTCTAGACGGAGTTGTGTTTTCAAATTGTGTTTGTAGACTGTTTTTGTCGGTAATTTTAGGGTCAATCGTGAGATAATGAAAAAGGTAGAGGAGTTGATCGTCGTGTAGCTGAAACATCAGGTACTTACAACACGAAGGTCAACCAACCAAGCCGGCAAGAGTCATCATAGTCACAGACTCACAGTCCGGTGACAGATTTTCTAATCGGGCCAACCCGTACCTCCAACTCTTTTCCACGTGTCCCCCTCCTTCGGTGACCGACGCCGTCAAATCCCTCTCTTTTTTCTCCGTCAACGGAACCCAACAAAATCACCTCTTTAATCCTAACCCGTAAAAAAATCGTCGTCAAGAAACCCCGTCAATATATTCCCTTCCGCCGGTAGTCAACACCGAACAAACAAACCCTAACCCTATCTCCCCCACTCTCTCTCCTCCCCTCTCTCTCTCTCTACAAAACCAATCAGATCGGCGGCCGGCCATGGAAGACGACGAAGAAACCCAGTCACACCCCTCGCCTGAACCCGGATCTCCTTCTTCCCCACAATCCAACGGCAGGATCACGGTGACCGTCGCCGCCGCCCCGCCCCAGAACACCCTCACCCTCGCCCTGCCGATCCAGCAGCCTCGCTCCTCCTCCGCCGGCGTCAACAACGGCGGCGGAGGCGGTGGAGGTGGACGGGAGGATTGCTGGAGCGAGGGGGCGACGTCGGTTTTGATCGACGCGTGGGGGGAGCGGTACCTGGAGCTGAGCAGGGGGAATTTGAAGCAGAAGCATTGGAAAGAAGTGGCTGATATTGTCAGCAGCCAAGAAGATTACGCCAAGATCCCTAAGACGGATATTCAGTGCAAGAACCGGATCGATACGGTTAAGAAGAAGTACAAGGTGGAGAAGGCGAGGATCGCCTCCGGCGGTGGGCCCAGCAAGTGGCCGTTCTTCGAACGGCTCGAGCACTTGATTGGGCCCACCGGGGCTAAGGTTTCCGGTGGTGGCTCGGGTTCGAACCCGAGCCACCAGAAAATTGTTCCGGTGGGGATTCCCGTTGGGGTTTCTTCGGCTTCTAGAGCTGTCTCTCACTTTCAAAACAATCAGAAGCCGCTAGCGAAACCTAACCAGAAACTAAAACAGAAACAGAAATCGAAAGCGAAGTTTGGTCGGTACGAGTCCGACTCGTCTAGGTCGGAACCGGAGCCGCCGTCGCCCGACTCGATCGACAGTTTCCCGCCTCCGGTGCCGAAGAGGCCGAGGGTTATGAGTTCGAGTGCGGTGCGGCCGGCGGTGAAGCAGGAGAGCAAGGAGGGAGGGGGCGGTGGTGGAGGAGGAGATAGGGACAAGAATTCGAAATCCCCCGGCGATTGGGGGAATTCGGTGAGGGAATTGACTCGGGCGATTTTAAAGTTTGGAGAGGCGTACGAGCAAGCAGAGAGCTCGAAGCTGCAGCAGGTGGTGGAGATGGAGAAGCAGAGGATGAAGTTTACCAAGGAGCTGGAGCTACAAAGAATGCAGTTTTTCATGAAGACCCAGTTGGAGCTTTCGCAGCTGAAGCATAGGAGGACCGGGGGGAATAACAGTAATCATCACAGCAATCACAATCACAATAACAATGTCATCAACAATAGCGATAGCAGTAGTTAGATTGTGGTCTAGTTTTTGTAGTATCGGAATTGTGTCTGCTCGCGGGTAGAACTGGAAGAAGACTCTAGTTGTTGGCCAGTTGATCAGAAGCATTTGTATTTGAATGTAGTAGTTGGAAATTTGAGTGTTTTAGTTTCGGTTCTTGTTCTAATTTAAGTATGTCAAATGGTCGAAGACATGTATTTAATGCTCAACTTAGGTTTGATTATTGCAGCTACAAAGGCAATCTTGCCATCCCATATTCCCATTAGCTCTAATAATGAATGTACTATATATGTGTTTACATAGAGTTGCTACTGATTCTTGATACAAGTACATTAGACTTGATTCAAATCTAGCTGCGGTATCTTCTTCTCAGTGGCTTTGGAAAGTTCCCTTCAGTTATATTTCACTTTCGTGATTGGGTTCTGTCCTGTGCTTACGTCTTAGTCGTGTGCTAATGTCGCAGTCGTTTTCATGAACCATCTGCGCTCTCCTTTGGATCTGATTAACTTTGTGATTGGCTTTTGGAGCCATCCTTCCTTTAGTTGGAGAAAGCACGGATTCACCTGTAAGGTATGCGGAGATCCAGATACAGCTTCACCAGGGTTAGGGAACTTGACTTGATGTTTTGTCTCTTGAATTCCTCTTTCCTCCTCTGCTTATAATGTAGTCTTGTTCATGCCCCCCCCCTGCAAAACAGATACGTAAGTAGGCTAATGAAACAAAATGTACACCTTCTGTAAAGATAGATCTTGCAGTGAAGGTGCAGTGCAGCAATGTGGACATCTTGAACAGATGTACGAGTGATTCCTCGTGAAATAGCTTTGTTTACTGAAGTATCATGGATACATAAGATGCCCGAGCGAGATAAGTCGGAGCTATTTCATGGACAGCAGCTCATTCCCCAGCAAATCCACGATCGAACATGTAGTAGAACTGAGCACGAAAAGAAGTGATAAGAAAGAAATTCGTAAGTTGACATGAGGTTTCATGAGTTCTTGAGAATTGAAAGTAGTTCACATGCGAACAAAAAATCACTGCCAAAACAAATTCAGCACGACTTCTTTAGACTTGGAAACGAATCTTCCAACCGGTTGAGTCTGCAACACGAGTTTCATTTGCATACTTTCAAGCCTTTGATGACCATCTTATTTGGTAGGTATGATCAGGTTGTCAAAACGGGAAGCGTGAGATATGTATCGTGACTTGTGAGTTGTAAGATTTTGACAACACTGGGTAGGACTGATGAGAATGAAACGAATACCAAAACACATCTGGCCTCTTAAGAGCATTTATCTTTTGTTTGTTTTGTCATTTCAATCACGATTCGAAACAGAGTAACGCAGCCACGCAGGATATACAGCAACACTACAATACACCACGGATGAAGGAAGAAATATTAGCTTTTGCACAAACCATATGCAAGAACAGGAATATGTGCTAGTCGAACATTTGTTGGACAAGCGTACGTTCAATTCGCAAAGTGGCCGTGGGGGCTTATATTGATTTTTGGAACCTCCAAAGCAAGCTATTCTTTAGGTTTCTGGGAATCATAACCCAAGCAGAATTTACCAGCAGTTATTCGGTTGGTTAATGTTTCAATCCTTCGAAACAGGGATACTTGAAGTCCTACTTCCATATATCTGTGACAAGTTTTCACCTAATCGTGATTGATTTTTTGATGACGGAGATGTATTGAACACCACAAAGGATAACAACTTTAGGTGAAAAACTCTGCTAGCTCACGGACGCAAAAGTTGATTCTCTTAAAATATGGTAGCAATCGCAATTTTTCACAAAATGAATCAGTGCAGTTGGGTTGCTTTGCCAAGTCCATGTGCACGAAGTTTATGAGTATGCCTATTTTACCTCAGAGTGGCGTCAACAGCACAAGCAACCAATGTTTCATCAACACAAATTGCAACAATGAAAACCTACAAATCTGATTCCATTGTACTCAATAAGTAGCACGTAGCCACCTACTATTTCGAATCGCTGCTCACTCGATAGCAACATCTCTCATTGATGAAATTATTGTATCCACAGGCTATAAGATAGTCAGAAACAACATCGAGCAGGCAAGAAGAATAAAAGAAGGAAAAAAATAAACTCACACATCCATCCAGATAATGAAGTTGAAAAAAATGGGCTCCAAGTATATAATGTATTTGCATAGGAAATGAAAAGGAGAGTATGTAAGTTTAAGGGGCCATAGTGAGACTGAGAACTTAGTTGGACTTCTTGGCATAAAATTCAGATCTTTTGGTCGGTGGGATATTCTAAACCATACTTTAGAAGTTGTTTAAGGAGTAAAGTGACTAAGAAGAAATCTTGTCAGATTTGCTCAATTTGAGACTACAACTTTGCAACAAACTGGAGGGGGATTCAACCCACTCATTACAAGTGGGAAAATTAAAGGATCCTTTGCTCTTGCTTTTTGAAACTGCACAATTCAATATCTTGATGAACCTTTTTGACGAATTAGTATAATCATACTATTTGATTAAGATGCATTGGAAAACATCATTAACTTGCAAAATTTCCGGGCAAGCAACCTACAACCAAACACTCCTTTAACAAACAAAATCACAAACAAACAACGAAACTTGAAACGGGTGTGACAATAATCTGGCACAATTTCCAAGTCCAAGTAGAACAATAGTCAACAATACGGATTATACCAAACCAAACCATATGTACCAATCAATCAATCCGGATAGGTTACATGAATCCTCTCTTTCTTCTGCTGTTATTGGGTCTCATCACTTATGTTAATTCTACCAAAAAATCAAAGCTGGGCAGCTAATTAAATAGCATGTTTGGCAGCCTCCTTTTTGTGGTTTTTCATTTTGTATTGCTGGATTTTGAGTGTTTTGAGCTGATTAGGGAATGGATTCTGTCACAACGCGTTATAAAAAATGAACGGGAGAATGCTGAATCCAAAAATCACGTCTGGAGGAGCTTTTTAGACTCTTGCTCGTACTCTCACTCGCAAAATCTTTTTGCCTAGTCTATTACGCAAATATCATCCAAACACTTTTACGGATTTTTACTATATAAATAAAAAAAAGCTGTCACTCCTTTTTTTATTATCGTCACTCCCCTACAACTCTGCAACCAAAAATACACTTGTAGGGGAGTGACGTTAAAAAAAAAGGGAGTGGCAAAATCATTTCCCTAAAAAAAAAATACTACAATCTACAATTCACAATCAACAATCTAAAAAGTAATTGGCTCCCAAACACCCCGTAAGTATTCACTTCCTTATGTATCACGTCAAATAAAAGTTGTTTCTTTTTCTCCCTAGCATTTCCATCAACAGCATCGAAAATTCAAACTCAAAAAGCAGATTCCTTCAAACAAATTCAACTTGTCGAAAGCACTAAAAGCTAAACCCTCGAAGCCTTGGAACGTAACTTCTAATGTATGTATGCACACATGATTAGTCTGATTGCTATAAATCTTCATCAGATGCACAACCCTAAGTCAATCTCCGCACTGGAATTAACACAATCAGAATAGTTGAATTAACGAACCTGGATTGCTAATTTGCTAATGGCCAACAGGTGGTTTTCGGTTTCGCCATTGCCGGCACAGTATAAGGTTTTCTTTCTTGCTCTGTTTTTTTCCGAGGTTGGAGAGTCTAGGAGTAAAAGAGACCGTAGGAGTAGAATCTCAGGGGCCCAACGACTAACGGTATTGTCAGATCGCAGCCGCGCGAGAGCCCTTCACCTGCGTCTCCGATTCTCAGATCTCCCCGTGACCTTCTTTATTAAACAAAATAATACTAAAACGAATTTGGTTTCAGTTTTTGACTAGATTTAAAAGAAAAATGCACTCATTTAGTTTTTTTTTTATAACCTAATGTCCGGACCAGTTTGCGGGCACCTGCACTAATTTCAGGACCCGAATGGTAACGACCAGACATATCCCCAGTGGCCGCAAAGTTTGGGATATTTGGCCACCGTGGCCACTCATGTAGTATTAATTTTATGTTTATTAGTTTTACCATATTTAAGGTTCTCGCCTTTACTTTTAGGGTAAGGATTTTTGCATCTGTTTTTCTTTATACATGCATCTCGAAAAAATGCACAAAATTATTCACGTTACAATCATTAAAAGAAAAAATTTAGAGAGTATTTAAAAAATCGGATTGTAAAAATTATGTTTCTACTTTTGCTAAGACAAATAATAGATGGGGCTTGATAACAAAGCATTTCACCATTGAGATCATGTTGGGATTTTCATTTAACATCAAGCAAATTTTAGAAAGAGGAAAGAAACTACGAAGAGCTCTAAATTTGTAAGTACAATTCAAAGTTCTGATTTTTTGAATTTGTCCGGCTAGTCTATAGTCTCCTTAAGGAATTTCCCCCAAACATAATCACTTCCTATGTGCTTAGGCATGATGTATTCTGTAGGATCGACACTGACATTGAGAGATGAAAATTGAGGGAGCGAGATGGATTAGGTATCCCACTAGTCATAGCCGTTTGGGCCAACACTGGCACTAAGAGATGAAACCGATTGAGCGATAGGGTTAGATATCTCACTAGTCCTATCCGTTTGGACCGACACTATCACTAATAGTAAAAGAGATGAAAATGAAGGAGTGAGAGGGATAAATATCCCACTAGTACTAGCCATTTGGGCCGACACTTGAGAGATGAAAACTGAGGGAGTGAAAGGGATCGATTAGAATCCCACTAGTTCTAGCCATTTAGTAAATGGATACAAATGTAACAAATCGATGCAAGCAGTCACTCATATGGTAAGTGTTGTGGCCTGTAGCTAATGATATTGCAGGATTGTGAATCAATTACTTCTCTTGAATTCAAATTCCACACAATTATAGTGGTAGACAAGAAGTATGAAGTCCCAATTGACACAGGGCTCATTTTCCCTTTCTCTTTTGGTTCCTGTCCTCCTAGTTCAAGCACACTCATTACGGTGACAGTGCGACATTAGTCTAGCTAGCAACCTCCCATGTACCTCTCTTTTTTTCAACGGCTAGGACTGTCTCGGTCAGTTTACGCGTACATTGACTAATTCTCTCCCTGGTCCGGTCAAAGGCAGGTCATCCACGCTGACACTACAAAATTCACACAAAAAAAATACTTTATTATAGGCTGGCCTCAAGAATCGAACTCACCGACCATCCGGAGTAACTATACAACCTTAAGTCAAATACCATACATGGACGGTGCCCCACCGACTATCCAATTAGTGGGTAGGACAACTATGAATTCTAATGCAAGGTAATTGTTCAACTGGGGGAAAAAAAAGTCCAACCATCGTGCGGCTCAGATTCTCAGATCTGGGTTTGGTTGATGAACCAAAACAGTGTGAAACAACTAGGATTGGTGGTTGGTGGGGCCCTACGTACAACCAGCTATAACAGGCTTATGTGCTGGTGAATTTGCCCTCACCCCATGTGAATCATGAGCTTCAATTTTTATTTTTTTTGCTCATTATGGCTAATAAGAAAGATTTGCATAAGCATATAATAACGGATGCAATCAAATAGCAATGATTATTGCATAATTACATTATAATGACAGAGGAGAAATAAACAAAATCCAATTCATTTACCATAAACTGTAGTTTGCCAATGGGTACCCCATGCGCAGATGTTCTTAGGCTTCGTTTCGCTAAAAAAAAAAAAAAACTTATTTTTTGAATTAAAATGTGATGTATTATGAGAGAATGACCTGTCTCGTAACGCAAAAAATAAGTACTTAAAAAGTAAGAACCTTGGCTGAATGGGGCCCTAGATGTTGCATCTAAACTAAGGGAGTCCTTGTAGTTGATGAGGAGCAAACCAGTTAATGTCCGTCTGTTACACTTGACGTTAATATGGACATAACTGGGTGTTATGTGTAGACTTCACAAAATCACAGGAATATTATGTGCGCATTTTTTAACTATAGATGATATATCTGCACATGACCCAAATCACATTCTTGCCTAACCAATTTGACTTTGGATGATCACCAAGTGGTTAGTTCAATCATTGAGATAAGCTCTCGAATTTTCTCACGCAATATTTTAATCTAGTTCAAATTTTTGTATCATGGGTTATACGGAGTATATATTTGTTAGCGCTCATAGCACACAGTAAAATTTTAGCTATGGCCTCAACAAAGATACAGTAAGATTTTCTATTAAAATTGTGTATCGCTATATATATATATATATATTTTATGTACATGAATATACCATCGCTTTGCTTTGTAAAGCCTGAATGACTTTACCTCGTAATCAACTAGCACCGGTTTGTGCAAAATCGATACTTCAGAGTCATAGTCACTCAATCTTTTAATATAAGCTTTCGTTTCCTTTTCTCAATCCCCACTCAATGCTTCATTTCTCAATTCTTGTTCTAGCAAATTATTAGTTTGGAAAGTTATCAAAAGACGCTTCTCCGTTGGCACTCCAAATTACGGGACATTGGTCCTAACTATGATACGGACATGTTAAACTGTGAATAACATGCCCTTGCGCTTGTTTTTAGTTTCTTGATTTTTAGTTATTTTTCTCTTGGGAGATAGGGTTCATGTTAGAGAATACAGTGGGTCAACTTTATCCTGACAAACTGGTCATCATATTGGCCACTTAAAACTGGGGTGCATATGATCCATATACAGCCCCTTGATAGTGAAAGTTCAAGACCATGCCAATAACAAAAAGCTCAACCATAATTTTCATGACTGCAGCACAAATTTGGACTATATAGCTGTGGCATAAACCGAATCCTATGATGCTTCACTTTATTAATTATGTAGGGGCAACCCTAATTTTAGCCTGAATTTATTGCCCAATTCGAGACAATCCAAATTGCGCAAATTTACAAGAACCCTACGTGATTAGAGCGCATCGTATTTAAGTTTAAATTTCACATACTTCTGCAGTTACGGACTCATGGGCGGGTGAACTCAAGCGGTTGCCCTACTCAAGTTTGAATTCTTTTATAGTTGCAGTGGTATTTTTGTAAAAAGTTCAAAATTATATAGGTTTGCCCGTGCCACTCCACGTTTTCTTTTAAAGTCTTACATCCGCCCATCTAAATTCTATTACAATTTACAAATGAAGTTTCGACTATAATTCTAGAGTCTTGAAGTTTTTTATTTTTATTTTTTGGCTGAGTCAAATGTCCTGAAGTTAACAATCGGTCAAAACTCTCTAGTGGCCCTAGGGTTTGGACGGTTTAATTTCTATTTAACTGATGAAGCAATATCTTCAAAAAAATACCATTTAAAAGTTATACTACCAAGTAAAAAAAAAAGGCTTTGAATTTAAAAAAATAAAAATAAAAATCATTACACATGCCGTAAGAAGACAGCATTTTTATAGTGTTCCTTTGCAAGAGTACTGAAAAAGATAAGAGAGGAGTAGGAAATACCCAAGCAAGAACAGAGGAAACAAGGTCAAGTTTTGGATCTAGTTTGAGCTCTTTAGTTTGACTGTTGTTGTTGGAAAATCTCTCTGCAACAACGAGAATATATATATATAACACATGGAACGGTTACTTAGGAGGAATCTAGTAAAAAGAAAATTGTGATTTTGTGACGTAACTCGCAGGTGTCTATGAACTCAAATGATACATTTGACCTGCAATAAAATAGGACATGACGGTGACTAAAATAAAGAGGGAATTTATGATATCTTAATCTACAAAACCAAACAACCAACTACTCCTATATGCTTAACTGTCCAACTATACCCTTGACTTTAGAAATCCCATTATTTTGGTTGTCTGTACCGCAGTTAAGGATTTGTGTTGCTCTTTCTGTTTGGAAGTCGGTCATGGTCGATTAGCTGGCAAATTCTGATTGCGAGACTCTAGTGGGTAATCTTGGGTAGTTAGGCCTTTTGTTTGGTTATTTACTCCCTTTTGGGAGATATCCAACTTCGATGTACTCGGCTGTTTTATGATATAATATAGATTCTTACCATTTTGGAAAACAAAAAAACCACTCCTATATATGCTTAACTGTCCAACTATACCCTTAACTAACTTGTCAGTTGCTGTACCATTTGGAAAACTTTTGTGTAGACTTGAAAATTCGTGGAAGGAAGTGGGGAAAAAAAAGGAAACAACATAAATGGGTAGATCAGTTTTTATTGGCAAGTAAGCGAGGTTTTTTCTTTTATTTTTTTATAAACGGAACTTCATTTGAACGACTTACAGGAGTGCATCTCTGGAGTTTTGTACCCCAATGGCGTCTGCATACAGTAAATTAACGATACATGGCAGATGCAAAGATAAATATGCATATCTCCCACTGATATTGAAGCATGTGGTTGGTAGTGATTTCGTCAAATTGTTGCGTTAGAAACCTGCAATCATGAACAATGTTACTAAGCGGATGATTATCAATATTTTGTAGCGGAAAGAAGTTGTATTGCAGGAGGTGCGTCCCCTCCGACTTCCAAATCGATGTATGTTTTATTCTTTATCTTGTCACTTTTTTTTTTAAGCCCAAGCTTGGTTCCACTTATTTAGGATGTATTTGGCCTAACCTTTTTGGTACGCTATTGCTGTCTTTTTGTTCTTTTTTTTTTGGGGGGGGGGGATTTTTTACGCTAAATTTTAAATTAATCATTTGTTTTGGGAATCAGAAAGATTTAAAAATATAGATAGAACTTGAAAAAAGCCCATATAAAAAGCACACAAAAGACAGTAAACGAAACGTTCAATGAAAATCCAAAATTGTAGCTTTTACACAGTCACAGACTAGTTAAGCATCAAGGGTAGATATGGAAGTCCATGTTTGGGGCCGATTACTTTCATTTTCCACCATATGCGGTGGCTGTTTTCTGTGGACACCCAGCCAGTACAGGATGAAACATAAATTCATTCCGTTAATTCGCGAAAAGGAAAACAATAAATAGGCTACTTGACCCCTTTTTATTTGTCCTTTTCTCACTCTCATTTTCAAACCGTTATAATTTGCGAAAAAGAAAACACAAATCGGCTACTTGTCCTTTTCTAACTCTCATTTTCAAACATAAATCTTTGGCCTGGTTGGTTTGGAGATTTTGAAGGAGTTTTTTAAGAGGAATGAGTAGGGAATGATAGATAGAGAAAATTTGTTCGAGATCGCATCCAGAAGTTTTGAGACTCCCAAATGAACAAGAACATTCACCAATCCTAAATCATTCTGAGATAGCGAATGCATACCATTCTGCACTTGACCAGGTTATAACTTGGAATGCAAAAAAAAAAAAAAACTTTTTTTTTTTTTATGTTAGATGTCAATGGCCAGTTTTTCTATTATGATCTGTTTCAATTCCCAGGTTGGGGTGCTAAATCGTTATAGTTTTGGATAAAATTCTTTAATTCGGAATAGGATCCGACCGCAGGAATGTCTCCGGACTTACATCTCAATCATCTATCTCATCAATCGATAGTCCAAATTTAAAAAAAATTTATTCAGTAACAAGTAATCTAGTATTTAAGAAATTTAAACCATTAAAATATTATGAAGAAGATTACACGAATTCCTCCCCGCAGTCAAGTCCAGATTGCAAACAAATTCTTCAAAAGTAAACGAAACCTGTTTTTTTGGCTGCAATTGCTTTGCTATTACCATGTCACCGCTTACCTAATCATTTTGCACATTTTTAGATTTGCCCTTTTTTCCCCAATCGAAACACCATTAAAATACTAAGTATAAGACAATAGAGATTACACGTAGTCCTCTTCACAATCCAAATCCAAACCATAATGAAGTCAGATTCTTCAAAAAGTAAATAAAACCGGTTTTTTGGTTGCAATTGCTTCGCTATTGCCATGACGTTGCTCACCCCAAATCATTTTGCACATTATTATTTTTTTGCCATTTTTTCATTCGTCGGAACATGTAAATGCTGTCGTTAAGTTCTTTTTATTTTGAACATGTTAATTGAAATATTAATAAAAGGTGAAAGTTAGTTCGTTAATTTGTGATGAAAAATGGTATATATCATTAAATGATTCACAATGTTAAAAAAAAATAGTTAAACATATTTCGTAGAGTTTTTTTTTTTTTTTTTTAACTCCTATAAACAAAAGTGCAATATATTCAAAGTATATTTTGAATCTCCGTTGTATTTTGAAATCGTTGAAACGTCTAGGAAATAAATAGACTATGGGCTATATGGTCATTTCGTGAGCAACAATTTTCAAATGTCTTTCATCCTTCCTATTCCATTAAGCTTAAGCTCAAGATTGTGATTATTAAATTAGTAATAATTGTCTGCAGCACAGCACTCCCTACCCTCTTCATATCCCTCTCTCTCTTTCCTGCATCCCCAGTAGAGAGAGAGTAAAGCGAAACAATCGACGAAAGCTACGATTCATCGGTCTCCATGGTAATTCGTAGGGTTTTCGTAAAACCAAGAAAGGAAAAAGCCAAAACCCCATTAAAGAAGCAATTTGGATAAAGCTCTCTCCTTTCGACAGTGTTCAAACTAGTAAAGGGTGCCGGAGCAAGAAGAATCGAAATGTCGGTCCGGATGTGAACCGTACGCCAAGGATCCGGCTCGGATGTTGAAGATCTCCGCATTGGTTTCGCCTAGGTCGGTTTCGATTTCCACGATCGTCTCTGCATTTCTCTTGGATTTTCTTTACTCAATTGCTAGGGTTTTTCATTTCTGGATTTTTTTCCCCCTATCTCAGTTCTGTTTCACTAGCATCGATGTCTTACGTTGGTCAAGTGGTTTGCAGATTCTTCAGCCTTTGGTTAGATTTTGTACTTCTCCAATGAGCGAACTTTAAACTTGCCCAGTTTCTCTCTCTCTCTCTCTCTCTATCTTTCTATCTATCTATCTATGTGTAGATATACATTCTGATTGGCATTTGGGAAAAAAAAGGTTTTTTTTCACGGGAATCAGATCTGAGGCATTTTTCTGAACTCGTCTGGCATGTCAATTTTGTTTGGGTGGCATTGGGAGTATTGTCCAATTTCATGCTCATTTTCTTTGGAAATGGTTTCACCGATTGGGATCTATAATTGTAATACTTTAATGTAATTGTAATACTTATAAATCCGTTTCACCCATTTAGTTCTACCTATAATGTCAAAAGAAAACCTAGATCCTTTTGAACTACCACCTCCCATGTCAAGTTTGGTCGACCACTCCCCTTAGTGTTATCCTCAACCATTTTGACAACTGACAATCACATTGTGTCTTCCTACAAGGATCAGTCAAGAATTGACTCTGATTATTGATGTGCATGCACAGAGTTTGTCGTACTATTCTTCTAAACCAGTTCATTTGAGTTTAGATGTTTTCCATTTTAATCTTGAATTAGCTGGGTAATTTTACGGATGCAAAGGAACTGATATAATTGTGGTTTTGGACTTCTGGGTCTAGGATTAATGAAGAAATCGTTTGATTTGGAATATTAAGCAATTTAAGCTCCAAGAGGTATATTTCTTCGTATGAAAGAAGACAGAGAACGGGTGGCGTCAGAATAGTTGGAGAAAAATGAAATCTGGCACCCCTCTTGATTATGCTATATTCCAGCTGTCGCCAAAGCGCTCGAGGTGGGGATCCCCATTGGATGGTATTTTTAATTCTGATTTATATTCAGATTGTGATGCTTAGGTTTTACTCTCTTGTTGGCAGGTGTGAATTGTTCGTTTCCAGCAATGGAAACATTGAAAAGCTTGCATCAGGATTGGTGAAGCCTTTTGTGACTCATTTGAAGGTTGCAGAAGAACAAGTGGCACTGGCAGTTCAGTCAATCAGGCTTGACGTAAAGCACAGTAAAAATGTTGAAACGTGGTTCACAAAAGGGACACTTGAGAGGTTAGTCACATTGCCAACTGAAAAGCCTAAACTCTCGTTTTGTTGTGAATTTGAACTTTGAAGTAAACTGAAAATTGTTATCTTTAGGTTCGTACGCTTTGTTAGTACTCCAGAGGTTCTGGAATTGGTTGATACATTTGATACGGAGATGTCTCAATTAGAAGCAGCTCGCAGAATCTATTCACAAGTGGTAACGCCAAAAGAAATTTTAAATGTTTTGTTTGTTTGTAATAGTATTATGGGTCATAGTTTCTTTATTTCTTAATTTGTTTGTTTTTGTATTTTAGGGAGCAGGAAATCAGCTATCGAGCTCATTGAGTATGGTTCATTCCCTATCTTATGGCTTCAAGAAGTTGATTATTTTCTTCACCTTTAATTGTTACTGCTATGACAGAACTATCTCCTGATAGTCATACCATCAGTACAAGAGAAATCAAATATGTGGAACGTAATGCTCATTGGATTAGTTTGTTTCCACTTGTCTGTCTATAATAACTTATTTAGTGAGCTGACGTGTAGAATTGCTTATAGTTTTAGGTTATGTAGACATAGAAGGGAATTTGTTGGTAATGTTAAATGATTGCTAGAGGGGGTTATATGAGAATAGATGGCATTTGAGGTTATAAGATACTATAGTACAAGTAAATTTCTGGAAGTCGTGATGGATAGAAGGAAAAGTAGAAGAAAGGAAGAATCCAAGAGAGGTTAAAATGACCCATTAAATTTATGGAAATTTATTGGAAAAATTTGAGTTGAGAAGATATAGGATAATTTCTAGAATTGATAAAGAAGGAAGCATGTTGTAAAATCTTGTAACTGGTCAACCAAATTATGCCGGCATTTTCTTGCTTTAATTATTTTCTTAGAGCATTGGCCATAAAGGTGAAGAGTGTTGTATGAATATCTGTGATGATTTCAAAATTGGATTGAACTGCATTATCCTTGATTCTGAGTTGATTATGAATTGTATTAGCTCCCTGACGCAGTCATTGGATCTTAATTTTGATCTAGGTGGGGATGGAGCAGCAGCAGCAGCTGACGCAACAAAGTACTCTCTCTCTCTCTCTCTCTCTGTGTGTGCATGTGCGCATCAATTGCATCAGAATATTTGGATGGACTTGGTGATTAATTTGCTGTATTGTGCTTGTTGCTGGTGAAGTAGCTTGCATAAAGTAGTCAATAAACTTCCCTCATGTTTGGTCTTTTTCTCATAAAGATTAGGATGTTACTAAAGAATGGTTTGAGACTAGGACGCTGTTTACAGAATCATGATAGCTTGTGGAAGTTCCATGAGTTAAGTGATTGATCTAGGATCTTTGTGAGCTTCTAGCTTTTGGTATCATGGTGCAGAATGCTGGCATAATCAGTTAATGATACATGAATTAATGACATTGTATGATAATGACCATGCCTCTGATCAAAGTGGATGGTTGATATTCACAAGTGAGTAGAGGGCAGACGCTAACCAGTTACTTTGGCCTGTGGTAGTGTGGTTGTTGTCACTTGTTGGAGTCTTGGAGATACTATGCTTTCACTCTCACATAGCTAATTTGCATTGGCCACGCAGCGTGTCTTAGTTAATCTGCTGAATGACCATACTCTTCTCTCCCTCACACACTTGTATTTTGAATTTTTCTACTCATGCAGGAAGGAACTTCTGAGAGCTATTGATGTGCGGCTTGGTGCTCTAAGGCAGGACTTAACAACAGCTTGTGCTCGAGCAGCTGCTGCAGGTTTTAACCTTGACACAGTCTCGGAACTCAAACTGTTTGCAGATCAGTTTGGTGCCATTCGCCTAAAGTGAGAACTCCGAAAATCCTTCTCTCTTACCTTCACTGCCTCTGCCTCCACTTCTCAAAAGCAATCGATATAGGGGGGTCTCTCCCTGCCGTTCCCCAAATTTCCATCTTTCCCATTTAAGGGTTAGTTGTACGTTTGCTATTATAATAAAACAGTGATTATCACTAAGTCTCATTCTTTTCTCACCGCGTTTGACTCGTGTCCCTCTGCATCCGGGGTTACAGTATGGTGCATTTTTAAGTTAAAAACTGTTTCTCTACTGTGGTGTATAACTTCTTATTATTATTATTATTATTATTTTTTGAAGATTATAACTTGTTGATTGACTTTCCGTACTTGTGGAGTTGTGATTTGGGATGGGCGCATTATAGTCATCATTCATTGGGTTATTACAAAATCTTGACATCTCTTACAGAAAAAGTTGGATCACATTTGAGCGGTTTTGCAAAACTACCTGAAAATCAATTCGAATACGTACATAAGTTTATTGGGCTTCATGTATGATTCCTTTTTGCATACTTTGGGTTGAATCTTTCCCCTCCCTCTTCCTCTCATTTCATTATTAATCTTAGTTGTTGCTTTCAGAAGCAATCAGTTCCTTCTTATGATGTTAAAAAGGCTCTCTCAAACACTCTATTAGAAGGTTGAATTGAGTTGGCCACTTCTCTATCCAATATCTTATCAGTATAATGGAAAAAGAGAAAAGAAGTTATTTTTTTGTAGTTGGACCTGCTGTATTTTTGTTTTTTGTTGTTTTTCTGGCAAAATGTAAAATATGGTGGTTCTGTATATGGCCTATTCATGTACTCATCACAATTCTATTGGTTATTTATGTGTTATCTTGATGCAGCATTGCATGCAGCAAGTTCATAGCACTGTGCGAGAGACGGCCTGACCTGATCAACCCATGGAAGGCCACAGTGGATGATGCTGTCCGGTCTTCATGGGAATCGGACATGTCTATCGATGAAGATCCGTCTGAAGAACTGCCGAGTGGGCCCAAACAACCCCAGTGCCACCACCCCGAAAGTAAACACTTGATCGCCGGATTATCTGATGCAACTCAACAACATCTTGAGCAATCCAAACCCTCCAGGGGGCAGCAGCTACCAAATCCCTCTTCTGTCTCCTTCCCCGTACGAGGTAGTAGGGAGTCAAGTGTCGACAGAGATGAGGACAAGGAAACCCACAAGGGTGGTGAGGAAGAGGAGAAAGGTGATGGAGTGAATCAGAATGAGTCCTCTCAGACCCCTAAGCTCACAAGGCGGCTCAGTGTTCAGGATCGGATCAGCCTTTTTGAGAACAAACAGAAGGAGAATTCTGGAAGTGGTGGCAAGCCCGCTGGGAAGTCTGCTGAACTCAGGAGATCACCCTCCGATGTGTCATCTGTTCCCAATGCAGTTGAGAAGGCAGTGTTGAAGAGGTGGAGTGGTGTCAGTGACATGAGTATTGATTTGGGTGGTGAAAAGAAAGACATTGAGAGCCCTCTGTGTACGCCTTCTTCTTCCTCGGTTTCTCAAACCAAGCCAGAAGAGCAGAAGGTATGGAATGACACGTCAGCTTCTGAGAAGCCTGAACTTAAAAGCGCTATTGGCAGAGTTAGTGGTAGTGATTCAAAGCATCAAACTGATCCTCAAATTAGGGTTGGAGTTGCTTCTGGTCAAGAGGCTGCTATTGAGAGAAAGGTAGGTTTGGATTTTGGAACCCCATCGGCAGTTTCTAATGGCTTGTCCGCAGGTGCTTCTGAGTCCAGTAAATTTACATCCACTTTGGCAACTGTTGAGAGTGACGGTGGGAAGGATCATACACGTGGTAGGACCCAGTCCCAGATAAAATCCAACTTTTACAGGGCTGAGGATGACAGTCTGACAGATCAGGTAAAATCTCAAATCCAGTCAAGATCTTTGTCTGGTGGCAGGCAAGAGCAGATTGGTTTGACAGACAAAGGAAGGTCCAAGGGTTATTTTGCGGGTGATGAGAGTGGTGGAATCAAAATGCAAGCGGCTTCTGAGACGCAGATTGATGGAGAGAAAGACCGGGCTGTTTCCCTGAGCCATTTACGAGTGGAATCAAAAGGTCAGCGGGTTTCTCATAGTATGGAACCACCTAGGACAGCTGTGGACTCTGGGCAGTCAGCTGTCTCTGGAGTGAAATTTCGGGAAGCATCTGCAACTCGGTACAAAGGGATTGAGGGTGATTCATTAGCTTCTCAGTCCCAGGGGAGATCCTTTGGAGTATTAGTGGAAGTGGGTAACAAAGATTTGGGGCCATCTGAGAAGCAACCTGTCAATACCACGAAAAGAGCAGAAGACACGGGACACCAAAGAATGAATTTCCAGGAACAGTTTTCCACACCTGAATGGACTAAAAAGTCACAGGCTAGGAGGGAAGAAAAAAATTCTGACTACAGAAATAAGAGGCCAGACTTATCTAGTAAAATAGTGTCAGAAGATCAGGAGGATTCTGGTACGGTTCCAACTGTTCCTGGAGAGCAATTTCAGAGGGTAAGGCAGCCTAAAGGAAACCAGGAACTCAATGATGAGCTGAAAATGAAAGCAAATGAGCTTGAAAAGCTTTTTGCTGAGCACAAGTCCAGTTCTGCACGGAAGAACAAGCCTGAACAAGCAGCGAGCTTAACGTCTCTAAAACCACCAGCCGAGATTGCTCCTGCTCAAACGACTGACAAGAACACAGTGACCGTAAATTCGAGAGATAGCAAAATGTCAAACTTTAGTACTCCACCAATGAAGATGTTAGATAATCAGGATGATGGTGATTCTCTGAAGCAGAAGTTCTCTGATCTTGGCCTTTCAGAAGATTCCAGAGGAAAATTCTATGAAAGATATATGCAGAAAAGAGATGCAAAGCTTAGGGAAGACTGGAGTTCTAGAAGGGCAGAAAAGGAAGCCAAGATTAAAGCCATGCAGGACAGATTTGAATCAAGTAGAACAGAGATAAAGGCCAGTTTTTCAGGGTCTTTTGACAGGCAAGATTCAGCGGCAGGCAGCACTCGCCGACGTGCAGAGAGACTCAGATTATTCAATACCCGGTCAAATGTGAAAAGGGAGCAGGTATTATGCATTTCATTTTTTAATTGGTCCGTGTAATGATAAGCCAGTGACTGGTGGATTTAATGTACGTTAAGAATGAAACTTTGGAGTTCATCTTTCCTATTCGTAACTGACCATTAAAAGATTTTCCCTTCACAGCACCCAATAGATCTTCTGCAGAGTGAAGATGAAGAAGATTTATCTGAGTTTGCAGAACAGGTATCTTTTGGTCATGAAAGGTCCTTAAGTGAGACATCTATAGGGGACATTGCTTCTAAAAGCTCCCAAACTAAGAAGCTTTTACTCAATAAAAATCTTCCGTATTCCACCCCTCGGACTTCTGCAGTTCCAGCTCAGAGGTCTGCTGTAAGAGCTTCTAACTCCAGTACAGGGAGACGGAAAATGCAATCTGAGAATCCTCTGGCGCAGTCAGTCCCCAACTTTTCTGACTTGCGAAAAGAAAACACGAAGCCTTCTTCTGGAGTTAGCAAAACAACAACACGCCCACAAGCCAGAAACTATGCCCGCAGCAAAAGCAATGGTGAAGAGATTCCCCTTATAAAGGAGGAGAAGACACGACGGTCACAGTTCCTAAGGAAGGGCTCCGCAACTCCTGCTGAGTCCTCTCTGGACTCAGAGGGCATTGTTTTGACCCCATTGAAATTTGATAAAGAACAAACTGTAAATAATCCCCATGACAAATTGGCAAAGAACGTGGAGTCAAAGCCTTTTCTCAGAAAGGGTAATGGTATTGGTCCTGGTGCTGGAGCTGTTATAGCCAAGATGAAGTTTTCAATGGCATCTGAGACTATGGATGGCGAAGAAGAGTCAGATCAGTTCGTCATTGAGCCAGAAGAGTTGGTGGATGCAGTAGAAGATAATGAAGAGGAAGAGTCTGAAGTCATGATTACTGAAGATAATACTGACATGGATAACGGCAAACCAATACTGAGCCAGGAATTTGACAAGTTTAATTACGGATCAGAAAGTGGTGATGCTCTGAGATCTTTTTCTCAAGTGGACCCTTCTTTTGTGGCTGAGTTGCCTGCTGCAGTGGATTCGACCTTCCACCCTGCTGATTCTGTCCAAGATTCGCCTGCAGAAAGCCCTGTGTCGTGGAATTCACGCATGCAAAATGCGTTTTCTTATGCGCACGAGACATCAGATGTTGACGCATCTGCTGACTCACCAATAGGGAGCCCTGTGTCTTGGAACTCACACTCTCTTAATCAGGCAGAGGCAGATGCAGCAGCTCGAATGAGGAAGAAATGGGGAAGTGCTCAGAAACCTGTTCTTGTTGCTAATTCTTCCCATAGTCAACCACGCAAGGATGTGACAAAAGGATTTAAACGGTTATTAAAGTTTGGACGGAAAAGTCGTGGCACTGATAGTTTGGTTGACTGGATTTCTGCTACAACTTCTGAAGGGGATGATGATACTGAAGATGGACGGGATCCTGCTAATCGGTCATCAGAAGATCTGAGGAAATCGAGAATGGGCTACTCTCAAGGCCATCCTTCTGATGATAGCTTCAATGAGAGCGAATTTTACAGTGAACAAGGTGACATATTTGCTTTCTATCTTCTACTATTCCGAGAATTCATCTGAATGCATCTTCACATCAAACCTAGTTTTGGAACTATTTTTTCAGCCAAATTATCTGTCAAATATGTATTAGATTACTGGTGGCTATTTAATACTTTCTAATTCCAATTGTTGGAAGCTAGGATGTTCATTGACATATTCACGAATCCGGCACGAGACGTTGCATGACTTTACTTAATGCAACTTTTTATAGTTTTGGTTTTTGGGATGCTTATTGGTTCTCGGAGATCAAGTTCAGTACCTCAAAAGCTGTAGGAACTAACCTCAGGTTTAACTCCCTTTCGAGCTTGGAGATTGCAGCTGGAATTTTTATTCATGGCTGTAAAAGCATCCAACTCAAAACCAATAGGCTCACATACTAGTTTTAAAGGTAATAATTAACCAATGTGTGACCAGCTCTAACAATGGTGTATGATGGATAAGCAAAGCGGCATGATTTATAATAGTGCTGGACAGTGGACAGCAATAAGAGCCCGTGGAATTTGTAATTTATTTTATCTACATTTGATGTAAATCTATAAATAGCAGAATTTTGTAGGCATGGTGGCGAGGTTCTTTTAGGTTTGGCTGGGGCAAAGTTTGTATCCATTTATTCTTATTCTCTTCTCTGTCATATTATGGGCACGGGATACTGGATTATCTAGCAATAAGATGTTTCTTTCTTCTTGCAGTTCAAGCCTTGTACAGTTCTATCCCGGCACCTCCATCAAACTTTAAACTGAGGGATGATCATTTGTCTGGAGGTTCTGTCAAAGGTGACTGATTATGAACCCTGACTAGTTGTTTGCTTGTAATTTCTCTCAGCAATTTAGAATAATTTGGTGAAAGGGACAAAAATGTGTTTTATTTGTTATCTCGCTTAATAGTTAGGATAGTTGGATAGATGTTGGGGGATTTTGATGGTTTTAAACTTGGCAAAGAGAAAATTCCAAATTGGGAAAAATCAGCATTACACGAGGCAGTTTCAAGTTATTTCCAAACTTTTTCGGGATCCTTTTATTTGGGTTTTGTTATTTTTGTCAGCATCATCAATTACATAATTAGGTTAGGTTAGCAAACAATTTCGACATGGACTTAGCTCCTGTACATAATAGACCCTGGTTGATCGTGTTTACCCTGTGGAGTTGGCAAAAGGAGATCTTAGGGTGAGGTTCTGGACCATTTCTTTCAAAAAGCATGAGGAGATATTTTGGATCATAGATTTTCCTGCACAAACACACAAGCACATTTGTGTGCACACAATTTTGCAGCTTTCTCGATGGTTGCAATAAATATTTCTGCAAGCTTCGAGTTTTTCTGGATTGTCCAAAAGGGTAGTTATTTTACTATATCTGTTTAATTCTTGTCAGCCAGTCCTTAGGATGCCTTGGTTTTGACAGTTCTAATTTCAAGCAGTAATAGACAAAGTGTAGTAAGAGCACTGCCGATTATTAACGTGTACTTTTTTAGTAAGGTTTATTAGGCAGGCTTTAATCTGTATCATTGTTTCAGTTTTCATCCTTGATTCCAACACTGGAAACTAGTTTGTCGATGAATGAGATAGTACTTAGTAGTATCTTTAGACATTGGTTTAATTATGCTTGGGTCTGAATTTTGCAGCCCCACGATCGTTCTTCTCTTTGTCGACATTTCGGAGCAAGGGAAACGACTCAAAGCCTAGGTAACACTGTCTTTGAGAAGGCGGCCCAGACTCTGATTGCTGCTATGAATAGCCCGTTGTTGAGGTAGGCTCCATACAACCATCTATATAAGCCTATCCTTTGAAAGGTATGGCCATCTACAAAATCACGGTGGTGCTATGTGTATCTTGTTGGATTTTTGACGCCTTCCTCGTGATTTAGTCAGTTGTTTCCATTACTTGTGTTAAAATGTCATGTTGTATATTGTATTAAGTGAAACTTTGCCAATTGGCAGAATGTTGGTGATTTTGGTAGTCGAAGCATTCTTTCTCATGTTCGTTTGCACTTGACTTTTGTGATGTATATCAGATGTTGAGTTACCGAAATATCTACAGTTTTAAAAGAGTAATGTATTCATGCGGGACAATAGCTTTGCTCATTATCTTCTTTTGATTTGTTATTCTTGCTCTTTTTGTCATCTGACGGGTGAATTCAATTTAGGAAATTCTTTGATTTATTTTTTGCTCTGATTTTTTCCTTCTCCATTCTACTAGTGTATATGAACAGTTCCTGAGGTATGATTATGACCCTTAAGTTAGGGGTGTTTCCTTGGTGCTAGCTTTTTCATTGTCTTCTTTACTCTGCTTCTTCTCTCCTAGTTTGGGATATGGAAAGTTACCGGTAAGGGGTATAAAGTTGGGCTGGGGAACACAATCCCTCTCTCAGGATTGCAATTCCAACAGTCGATAATAACTCACTAAAGATGAGGGGCTGCCATTTCGCAAAGAGGGTGAAAGATAAAATGAGTGGAAGGAGTGCTATGATTGGTTTTAAAATTACAAAGGTGTGGAAGAGAAGAAAGGTGCTGTTCTCTATGCAAGGCGTGGCCTGAGGTTTTTCATTTGACTCATTTGGGCAGAGGGAGGACGAATGGAATTCTTCGTCGATCTCCAAATTAGTTGATCTCTTCTAAGTATCAACTTTGACTGATGAGCTGCACAAGCAGGCTACTACCGTTATGGTGGCCCACTGCCTCTCCACCATTGGAGGAAGACCTCGATCTCATCGTTGTTAACGACGGCTTGGTTGCAGAAGCAAATGTGTTTCGTTGAGTGTAGTGGTAATACTCAGTGACACCACGGCTTGGATTGGCCTGTTGGATGAGTCTTTCTTTCCGCAATATACGGTGTTGGGGTGAAGTCTTACCCACTACATTTGTCCATTTGAAAATTTTGCCCATGCTGGAATTTGGAGGCGAGGACCTCAACGCCTTATCGTGGATAAGCAGCTCATTATTACAGGTTTTGTTATTTTCATTGTAATTGAACTTTGACAAGCTAATTGAAAATTCTCCTCCACCGTTCCCCAGCTTGTATCCCTTCCAATTCATAGACATGTGCAATCCCATCTCCAAAGGAGGCGATTCCGCTGATCTCATCCACTTTAAACTCGTGTAAAAGTTGGTAATTCAACTTTCTGTTATCGATTATATCTCAGCCAAATGAACAGGAGCAAGTTTCCAACTTTGAAGCAGACTTTATTACCAAGAACAAACTCAAACAACAGAAACAAATGAAAAGAGCAACTACTTTCATCCTTTGCGGATTCCAAACAAGAAGTATCGATTATCTAACTGGTGGGACATACCTCAATTTGCATCATTTTACCATTGACATCCATTACCTATGGTTTTTAACTTCCCCCCATTTCCTCCGAGGCCATTTTCGTAGCCAAATCAAAGACTCTTAACCATCATACCATTCTGTGGGGCTCATGACTAAGTATATGAATTACACAAGACACGAGAGTGTGGTGATTAAGAGTCCTGGGTGCCACGTGACGATGTCCCAGAACTATTGAATAATTGCTCCTAGACTTGTTGGGTGCCATGCCACTGAGAGTTTTAAAATCTCCTTGACCGATTTTAAACGGAAAATAATTGGTGTGAACCTTTCCCATTCTTGCTTCAAACATTCCTTAATTTGGTAAACACAAGATTGGGACATTGCAATGTCCTTACCTTCCAATGTCTCCATTTCCTCTTCCCAAAAAGTAGAAAGGAGAGCCGGCCTAGGAAGATACTAACATCCTACTTACCAAATTGCCCACTGAATGTGGTGGAGATGGTCCCAAGACATATTTTCCTTCGGGGTCATATAAGTCATTTAGCATAAAAAGCAGGTATCTCTGCCCATAAAAGATTGTCCCTTGGCTTTAAAGCCAAGTGAAGTTGGATAGTTACGTGCCTGTTGTGCAAAGAAAAAACAGGTTCTTTGGGTCCCTTTACGTTAGGAGGGTGATCTACCTCAGACCAGTTTGTTCACAATCTTTGTATTGAAAATTTGCAACAAATTTCCTTGGCTTCCATTTACTCTCTGACTTCTTTAGTTTTTTCTTTCCACCATTTTGTTTTGTCGCCAAGTCTTCCTCATCTCTCAGGTACCCATCTCTCTCTCTCTCTTTCTCACGATTCTTTATCAGAATTCTTACCAATTCAGCACTTATCTGAAGCTTAATCTCCCCTCTTGCTTTTCATTCTTGGAATTAAGTTTGGGAAAATGAGAGCAAAAAAACGTTTTTTTGATAATTAATACCCGCCAAGGATATTTTCAGCATTAACAAATGTTCTCAGCATGTCCTTAGTGGGTATTAATTATCAAAACACGTCCTGGACCGTCATTTTCCCAAACTTATGGCATGGATTTCTATTCTGTTTTCTTCCCTTACCAATCTAGCATTCTTGCTATTTACATTGTACTTTTTCTTTTCTTTTTTATTATTCCCACTGGTTCTTCAACCATATTATCTCTCAGTTGGGAAAAAACCCAGATAATTAGTAATGTCATTATCTCTTATTATGAATAGTAGAACTCCAATACATCATGGACTATTAGCCAGGAGTTTAATACAATTGAGTTTGGTTTTAGAACCCAAAATAGCAGGAGGACAATTTTGTATGTCCCTTGGAGTCTTTCTTATAAACGCTCAGTGTGATTCTGGCAGAGGATTTACGACCTTGTTTTGTGTGCATTTGTAGCCTATGAAAGCGGGAACGGGGGGCTCTATAGTGCACCCCTACACTATAGGGGTGTGTAGTGTAGAATCCGAGCGGTTCAAAAGTGTGTTTAATATTCCGAAAGAGTCAAATCTTGTTCTTGTTAATGCTTTTTCTTACATATTGCAATGCCTCCTGGTTTTTGAAAATGCTTAATTTGATCACGCAAGATGAGTTGTTCAAATTTCAAACTCCTGACATCCACTCGCATGGCACAATAACTTGATGATAGAATTTGATAAAACTACCGCAAAACCAAAACTTCAATTTGGCATAGAATATGACCGGATACCGCTTAACCTTCGTTCCTTTATCTGGTAACCTTTCCAGGTTTGAACAAAGGCGAATAAAGCCCGCTCAAGTGTTTGCAATTCAGAACAAGAGAGCGAAAGAATGGCTTCTCTTACCCCTGGTGTACTGCTAAAGCTCCTCCAAGGAATGAATTCAAAAGCAAAAGTAGGCGGTGAACACCGATCGGTCCTTCTACAAGTGATCAGCATCGTCCCAGCCTTAACCGGTTCAGAGCTATGGCCTAACCACGGCTTCTTCATAAAAGTCTCGGATTCGACTCATTCCACATACGTCTCGTTATCAAAGGAAGACAATGAGTTCATCCTGAACAATAAACTGCAACTTGGCCAATTCTTCTATGTCGACAGGATGGAATCTGGTACGCCAGTGCCTATCCTGGTTGGGGTGAGGCCGGTTCCAGGACGACAACCGTTTGTGGGAAATCCCAAGGATCTAATGCAAATGGTAGAGCCATCCATGGGCCCGATTCAGGTTGATCAGGAGGGAATTACTAGATCGAAATCGAGTGAGTTGACGGAATCCAAAGAGAACTTGAAAAAGAAATTTGTCATGAAAGAGGAGAAGGCTGCGATTCCTTCCAGGTACATGCAAGGTGTTTTGACATCTAATGCAAAAGCGAATGGAGGTGATCAAAACACAGCTGGGAAGAGCAAGGAGAATGAGAGTAACGGAGTCGGTAAGAAGGTTGCACCGGTGAAAACAAAATTTCAAGAGCTCCAAGGTCAGGTACGCTACAGAGGATCGATCCTTGGAATTTTCACATTCATTTCCAAAGAACACAAAACTGTGCCTAGTAATGTGAATTAAACTTCTCCTTGCATCCCTATCAAAAATCGTAATGTACCTTGCTAAAGACACGTAGTCACGTCTTTTTTTTTTGGGTAAATACACGTCTTTTTTTTTGGAAACTAGGACACGGACATGGACACGTGGTACAAAAATGTGCAGAAAAAAGCTAGGGACAGCAATGAATCCTGAAGAAGAATTAGGAACTTAGTGTAACTTACAAAGAATAAATCCCCAAATGGTTGACAATCGTTAGTATTTGAATAACAGGCACGGCCATTTACTCCATCTGGCAATCTTGCTGAAGTACTTGCATCAAAGCCAGAAGTTAATATATTCGATACCAAGGACAAGGAAACTTTGACGCCGTTGAAAAGTAGAACGGCAAAACACATCGTGACAGGTAAACTAGAAAACATGAAGTTGAACTGTTTGGCACACTCTAGTGAGAAGACTCAGATGCCTGAGATCATGTCCTGGTCCTCTCTACCGGCCAACCTTTTGAAGCCCGCCAAGGTATTTGTCCTCTCTCATCTATGCTATTCAAGAACTGACATATGGATCACTAAATTGGCATATGCCTTTATATGGTGAAATGACCATTGCTTATTATAACAACAGCTAGTTCAGTTGCTGATATATTATTCTAAACATAAAATTTGTGGGGGGTTAGATGGACAACTTACAGTCGCGAAAAAGAATACATGACAATTTCTTACCGTTATTTATCTCCTATTGTTACACAAGGGAATGGTTAGAAGAAGAAACTTGGCTTCTTTGGTAGCTGCAGAGGCTCAAAAAGAAGCATCTTCAGCTGCAATTCTTGTCAAGTGCCTCAGGTATAAACCTAACAAAAGTTTGTCATCGTTTGTTTACTGATAACAATAACACATACAAAATAATGAAAACAATAAATTTAAGAAATGAAGTGTTCTTACCACAATGTTCTTACCTTAGTTTTTACCAGTGTTCATAGTGTTCTTACCTTAGTTTTTTCTGGTTACAGTATGTTTGCCGATCTTTGCTCATCTGCATCGCCAGAGAATCCCCACCTCTCTCTCACCAAGTTTTTCGCCCTTCACCAGCTTATCAACCAACCAAATGCCACACCCCCATCAAAGGACAAACCACTTCATCTCCCTATTATCTCAACTCCTTATGCCAAGGACATAGACAAAAGTAGCAAAAAGAGAGGCCTTGAAAATGGAAAGAGTATATCGAAAACCTTGAAGCCCTCGATAGAGTTAAGTGGGGCTGATAAACTAGAATGGGCAAAAGGAGATGGTATGATGGATATCAAAGATCTAAGAGAGAACCTGTCAAATGAGACACAATCTTGGTTCTTGAAATTCTTGGAGGGAGCACTTGATGCAGGGTTTCGTGTGGAAAAGAAAGGAAACGAGAGTATGGGGCGGAGAGTGGAGCCAGACAACCATATTGCTGTCACATTGTCACAACTTAAACAAGCAAATGAATGGCTGGACAAAGTGAAGACCAACTTCAGCTTAGAGAAAAACGGGTTAGATGGAACTGTCGAACGGTTGAAGAAAAAAGTATATGCTTGTTTGCTTGTTCATGTGGAATCTGCTGCATCAGCTCTCGAGAGCCGGTCTGACCGTCGTTGATTCAAAATCGAAAAATAAGTGGATGCGCTGTAAATTATCTGTCAATTGGTATTTATCATTAACTTATAGTTTTGTTTTTCTAATTTTCAAATTCTTCGTGAAAATTAGTGCATTTCAGGTGGAAAGCAATGTGTATGAAGAAGTGAGAATTATTTGGCAAATTCTACAGGGAAAGTGCAATTTGACCAGATTTTTTTTATCACTATTAAAACTATTTCCTTCCCCCTGTGGCAGCAAACAAACATATACCATGTGCCGTTATCTTTGAACTGGCCGCAAACTTAAAACCCTCTGGTCACAACTTAAATCCCATGGACGCAAACTTAACCCGTGGCCGAAAACTAAAACCTATTGGCCGAAAACTTAAACCCGTGGCCGCAATCTTCGACACTGTGGCCACGAACTTTAATCTAAAATGTTAACAAAATACTAGTTGCGAGCATGTAGTAATAGATTGTTGAACTTTTATTATGGTTGAGATCATTTTGGGATGAATGGTGTTGGCTATAAAAACCGATTAAATCTCTCTCTCTCTCGTTAGTCCAAAATGTTAACGAAGTCCAGGTTTTTTTATAGTTACTCAAGCAATTTTCAATCTCAAGATGATACATACCTTCCTTGTGAGTTGTGAGTATTCTTGTAACTTGTTGATACTTACCAGTGGATACGGTCGTAGCATTATTTACGGAGGTTTCTGTAAATAAGTTTTACGGCGCTAAATCTCGTGCGTCCAAAAGTATTTTGGATTGTCCGGATTGAAAACCAATTTTGACCGCCGGTCAAAATTAAAAACGCATCTTGCCAAAATGGATGGATGAGATCCTCCGTGAATAAGTTTCTCTCTTTTCAATGATCTGGTCAAAATTAAAAACGCATCTTGTCAAAATGGATGGATGAGATCCTCCGTGAATAAGTTTCTCTCTTTTCAATAAGCTGAAACTGGTACCAAACAAGGACAAACTAGAAAAGAAAAGGGAGGTGGGTTGGTTAATGCACCTAAACGGTGCCGTGTAGAATGAGCAGGCCCCTGCGTCCGTATATAAGTAGGCCCTGCTATTTGCAGCCACAAATTTTCTGAACGTAGTCTGTGTACCATATTATATACAGGCTACATTCAGAAAATAAGTGGCTGCAAATAGCAATGCCCTATAAGTATCATCACCTAATTCGAGCCCTCACTGCCTCTTTGAAACACTAAACCCTACCACCGCGAACACTTAACCCTACCACCCTCTTCTTTTGTTATCAACACTCCTTTTTTTGTCTTTTAACAAAAAAAATACATACACTTTCAACACTAAAAAGCAAAAAAGAGAGTGTGGATAACAAAAAAGGGATTGTGAATATCAATTCATACTTTAAAATATTATTTTATGGGGTATTGTAAAAAATCAGCTCCAATAGATATCGGTAAGCATTACTTTTGAATTTGTCTGGGTGAAACTACTCAACTATGCCTCAGTTCGCCCATAAGAATCCAAAAGTAATACTTACTCATGTCCGTTAAAACTGATTTCTTACAGGACCCCATAAAATAATATTCAAAAATTTGTGAATATTTTTTTAAATTTTTATGGGACCCAGAATAAGTCCAAACGCATTTTTCCTTACATGATTTCATGCATATCTTCCTTATAAATAAAATGGCTCTTTTAAGAATGTGCTTTTTCTAATAAGTAGCAATGACATGGTCGTATTTTGATAGTGAAGGTCACCACCAAACCCAAAAATGAAACCACGATTAAAATTAGCTCCCTCTTCTCCATACTACTATCAATAGATTTGGTGTTGTATTTTGGATTAATTTTACAAACTAGAAAAACTAACATTATGAAGCTAAATTTGATGACATAATTACTTAACAATTTAAAATTAACAATTCAATTTTAGCAGTTATACAAAAAAAAACCTGGACTTTGTTACTCCTAACATTTTGGGGGAAAAAAAAAACCGCCCTCGTTAGTCTACCTTTCTGCATTAACTCTCTCTCTCTCTCTCTCTCTCTCTCTCATTGTTACAAAACCTGGACTTCGCTCAAAAGCCCTATTGAAAGTTTTCGCTGTCTTCAATCCAATCTTACGCATTCATCCATTTTCGTCGTAACATTCGCTCAGATCGTCAAAATTGGAAGTGAAGTTCGGTAATTCTTCAACTTTTCATTAGTTAAACAAAGCGAAGATCTCAACTGCGATACACATACAGATCCACACATAAACGAAGAGATATATACGAATGAGGTATTAGAATTATCCGTTGATGCAACTACTGTCGTAATTCTTGTTTCTGATTTCTTTTCAATTTATCGGATCTCTGATGCAACGAATTATTTATCCCTCTCTCTTTTCTTTTTTTTGTGGCTAATTTACTCGGTTATTGTGTTTGTTGTGGAGTTGAATTGTTTTGGTGATCTTAATTTCCCTAGTTGATTGATTAAAGATAAACTAGTCATTTAACAGCCCCTTTGGATGGTAAGAACAGATGAGAAAAGAAAGAAACGAGAAGATGATAAATTGTGAGAAAAGATGAAAAATGAACAAGAAAGATGAATCTTTTATTGGGTCATTTTGTTTCTCATCACTTTTGGTGAGAATCGGTGAGAAGCCACACTCCTTTGTTTTCTCTTCCTTTCCCTAATTGATTAATTAAAGACAAACTAGTCATTTAACAGCCCCTTTGGATGGTAAGAAAAGATGAGAAAAGAAAGAAAGAAGAACTCTTTCACTTGCTTGGATAGCTGGAGGAGATGAGAAGTTGTGAGAAAAGATGAAAATTGAACAAGAAAGATGAATCTTTTACTCGGTCATTTTGTTTCTCATAAAATCTCACCACTTTTGGTGAGAAACCACAATCCTTTCTTTTTTCTTTCCTTCCTCACAATCCAAAGGGCCTCTTAACCTTCACCATAGTTCGTATTTTGCGAGTTTTTGTTTCTTTTGTTTGAGGTATCGTGTTCTATATTGGTTAACGTACCTCTGTCCATCTCGTAAAGCTGAGAAATTGTGAAGAAGTAAAGATGGTGAAGCTGACAATGATTGCTCGTGTAACCGATGGGCTTCCACTAGCGGAGGGACTGGATGATGGGCGTGATTTACAAGATGCTGAATTTTACAAGCAGCAAGTCAAGGCTTTGTTCAAGAACCTTTCAACAGGACATAATGAACCTTCAAGAATGTCGGTTGAAACGGGGCCATACATTTTTCAGTATCCTTGTCATTAGCTGATATAAGTCTCTTTCCCCCTCATATTCTCGTGCATATAGAACTAATTGTACTACATAATCCACATTAGTTTTCCAGCTTTAGCTAGAGTCCTGACATATGCATTACACTTGAGAGGTGCCTTTTCGCATGTCTTGTAACTTCAGATTCAGAAACTTGCATCCTATTGTTTTTGGGTAGTTTCTGCCATGCTTCTGGCAGACGTAACAATGATATTTTGTGGCAGTATTTTTCTCTAATTTGTGACATATGTATTACCCAATAAGAAGACATGATTTTACAATTTTTGCAATTATCTGAAAATTTTGCATAGCTATATGTGATGGGGGTCATGGACAATGCACATTCTGTATCTATGGTGTCTTCAGTCAAGGAAGATGCTTGCAGATCCACTAGTGATGCCTTTGTCTTGTTGTATAGAAGTTCTAGGTTGAAATTGTACCTTTTCTTGTGGCTTAATGCCATCTTCAGTTGCTGCTTGCAACTATTTTTAGCTCTTCTCACTTGCAGAAAGAAATAGTTTCCCCTTTCAAGACATGCCTGAGATGTGGAGAGGGGTGGGAAGTTGGAACTCTTATCTTTTTCGCTTGGTGATATAGAATGGAGAACATTTAAGTTGCAAATGTGACTACTCAGAAGAGCTTATTAAGTAGATTTATCGTTTCTTAGTTTGTCAATTTATATTGTTGCCAGAGAGAATGTTAATTGGTACACTGTGATCTGATAATTTTAGCTTATGTAACTAATTTAGACTAGATTCATCCATGCAGTGTAAAGGTAAAAATGTAATTATATGGTCAAGCTTTTGAATTTATAAAGAGCAATGATTAAGGACCAAATCCTTATGTATCTGTTGTTCAAAAGAAAAAAGGACCAAATCCCTAACTGCATTGCAAACCAAAGAATTTCAGTCTCTGATATATCCTTCTTTTTATTTTTGCTCTAATCTGCTGTTTCTCATACTATTCTTTTTTCTTCTCTTTGAAAATGCACCATCCATGGATTTTAGTTCTCTTAACCCAAGTTCTCAGTTATATTATTGAGGGGCGCGTTTGCTATTTGACCATGTGCGATCGTGCGTATCCAAAGAAACTTGCCTTTCAGTACTTGGAAGACCTTAAAAACGAGTTTGAGCGCGTTAATGGGAGTCAAATTGAAACTGCTGCTAGACCTTATGCTTTCATAAAATTCGGTATGTCTTTCTTCCCTCATTGGAAGTGCTTATGAATGGCGATTTTCCTATATTTGATAAATGAGGAGTTCGTTTTTGTCATTTCAAAGATACATTCATACAGAAGACAAAGAAACTGTACCAGGACACACGGACTCAGAGGAATATTTCAAAGCTGAATGATGAACTCTATGAAGTTCACCAAATTATGACTCGCAACGTACAGGAAGTTCTCGGTGTTGGTGAAAAGTTGGACCGTAAGTGACTCTTTTTCTGTTAATTTGTTTTAGCTTTGTTGTTGTCTAATTTGTTAGAAGTATCCATTAAAGTATAAAATGGTGAATTCTCAACAACGGGCTTAATTTTCTGTCTTGATGACCATGCTTCTTTTTTTTTTTGGTGTTTTCTTCTTCATGTATCTATGCACAAGGAAAACAGAGGGGGTGAGTTTTAGTTCCACAAAAGAAAGTCATTTTAAGAGGTACAACTGATTTAAAACTCTCCATGGATCGATTCCCCCTTTAAAATGAGAGTATTGAGTGATCCTAGTTTTGTACTCCCTCCGTCCCGCAATGTTTGGCACTTTTGGGAATTTCCACTTTTAAGAGAAAATTTTTGATGTACAAATGATGAGTTAACTTTCCAATTTTACCCTTATGTAATTTCAACACTATTTGAAAATTTTCAAATTTTGGCCGGATACCAAACTGTTTTGGCGCCACTTGTGGCTCCCAAATTGAAAAGTGTACTTTTGTTTCTGAAAAGTGTACCTTTTTTTTTTTTTTTGATCAAAGTGTATTTTTGTTTCTTTGAATTTTGAATAGATTGTTGTTTAGAGTGCAAAAGAAAAGGGTAAAATGGGAAGTTCACCTAATTTTTCTATTGACTTTTCAAACTAGCCAAATATTATGGGACAAGAAAAAGCACAAAAGTGCCAAACATTGCGGGACGGAGGGAGTATTTCATGTTACTCCTCCCAAGAGACATGTCATGTATAGGGCACCCCAACTGGATTGAATAGGTGAGAAATCTGAGAATTTCTATCAAAATCAAATGCTGCATTATACCAGGCTCTCTAATTAGTCTTGAGGTTTATCTAAGTGATTCCTGATATAACTAGGAAGACATTTCAAATGTTAAACGGGTTACTGGACATGCCAGATTGATGTAAGAAAACATAGGATACATATTATTGGGAGTTGGGATCATTGTGCTTAATTTATTGATCACTTTCCACCTTAAAGAAAGCATTTTGTCATTGAAGATAATCAAGTTAAGCTTTACGGCGATGTTGGTATAATACTCTTGGTAACCAAAGCTCACCCTTGTTGGAGGAAAATTTTCCTCCTCGGGAAATCAAACACATTCTTTTTTGGTCAGGTAATGTACCCCTAGGCCAGGATCAGCTAGTAGACTGTTAAAATGCGGACTACTCCCATGTTTTTTATTCAATGTCAGGATGCATTAAAAGACAAGAACCTGTGGTTTTTTTATTAAACCCACCTCGAGGCTGCTGTATATTGTTAGCCAGCCTAGCGGCAGCAAAAGGATAATACATTCCCCCATGATATGTTTCGTTCTGGTGCATAACCGGTGCCGCGTTAGTTGAGGGAGCTGGACAATATAGCTCCTCCACATCCCCCGTTAATGGTGAAATGAAAATGACGTTTTTTTTTATACTTATTTTTGTCTTTATTCAAAAAATCATGCAACCCCCTTCATACTTTTCCATCTCAGTCCAGCCTCTCTCTCCTCCCCTCGCCTCCCTCATTAGTGCTGCTGACCAACATATAAATAGCGCTCGCACACGCACGTGAGCATGCTCTATAGAACATGTTCAATCTGACTCATCTGGGACCCCTAGTACAAAGTTTGAGTTTCTTTTGAATTTTAAAATATCAAACAGGCGTTGACAAGGAACCAGAAGATACTGCTGAGTGCCTACCAATCCACAAAACGTAGTATGTTTTCAAAAAACTTGAGAAGTAAACCTCAAAACTGTTCTCACTCATCTTACTGGTCCTTGAAAAATATGAATCAATCAGGTCCATACATGGCTACATGACATGAAAACTCATTCATGCTTACAAAGCTACGTTTTTGAAATTTTCTACAAGCACTTCCAGATGCTTGTCGTGAACTTCGCCAAGCGCTTACCTTTCGCAACGAGCGAGATAGTAGGGTCTTGGCTTTGTGAAGTATTTCTGCACCTTTACTGCATAAGCCATACATCTTAACATCCTTCACTTTCTTCAGCTTTAATCCCTCGTAGAAAACCTTCTCGTTTCCACAAATCAATGGGAGCTGGGTTTGATTGCGCCCAATCTTTGTTAATTGGCTTCATGAACTCATCACACTATAGCACAAGCCATCATGTCTCTCTTCGTGGCGGGCAGAGAGAGACAATGTCGAGAGGCAATTTACTAGAGGGAGGGGGGGGGAGAGCATGCTGTAAGAAATGGGTGTCAGGAGGCATAACCAGAGGCATTTTTGGTGAGAGGGTGACGACATGGCAGGGAAAGTGGGAGTGGACTGTGGCAAGGAAGGGAGGGGTGGAGGAGGCAGCAGGAGAGGAGGGATGCGGAGGTAGCAATGTGGGGAAGTTGGGAGAGAAACTAGTAGAGTGAAAGAAGATGACAATCCTACTTCTAAATTTTAAAGAATTATAATGGGATTTTTGGCTGAACTACTTTGTGGTTTATCTTTTACATATTGTGTAAGTCGTTGCCTGCTAATTTCCTTAAAAGGACTGGGAGGAACAGAGTTTTGTTAAGAAAATTGTTTGAATGGTTTCCTAAAATTTCCTTGAGGTTCTGAATTATAGAAACGTTTTTTAAGACCAGCTTCCTCCTTGGACAAGAAAACCATAGTTAAGAAGGGACTTTTCCTTGGAAGCGAGTGGTAGAGAGAGAAGGTTTTGGTTAAGCTCTGCCAACAATAAAATAGGCCTTTTGGCCTTGTAAGTTTATGAAGCTAATATGGACAACAGCTAACCCCTTGTGGTAGTTACTAGTTACTACCTGTTTTACCTTTCAAGTGTTGGGTACTACTTGTTCGTGCTATCCTGGTATTTCTCTTGCAGATTTTTATTTATTTTCTAGCTTGTATTTCTCTCTTTGCAGAGGTCAGTCAAATGTCCAGCCGCTTGACATCAGAGTCCCGCATATATGCTGATAAGGCAAAGGATTTGAATCGGCAGGTTAGTTCAACTGGATCATGGAATGGTAGACATGTGCTCTAGGGAAAAGTACTAGATCTGTGATTCAAACTTCCTGAGTAAATTTATCAAATACATGCCACCTCCTATCCCAACGCTGTTTTATATCCATCACTTGCAGTCAGCTGGCGTATATTGGGACTGTCTAGATGTTACATGAGCCTTATGGACGATTCCTTGTGAGGATCAGCTGATTCCTGCATATTATCATGGTTCGATTCACCGTAAAAAATATGAAGACTAGTCTTCGTTGATCAAGCATTCCTCCATGTGTTTTTTTTTTGAACATCCTTCAATGTGTAATTGGCCTACTGATTTTCACAGTATTCTTATATGCTTTGGAATCTTGGACCTCAATCTAATACTAGCTTGTTTCCCGAAAGTCCATGGCAATCTTCATCTCACCACTTGAAACTTCTGATGAAGATCTACGGTACGACTTACGAGTATATCAGATACAGGGTTACATGATATAGAGGACGTACAGATGATATTGTTCTTACTCTAAATATGCAAATTGCAACTTAACCTCAGCATATAGTTATTGGAGTTGGAGTGAGGTCAATTGAAGTAGGCTACATATGTTCCCTCCCATCTGTTTCGAAATGACTGTTGTGAGCCTACTTTAGACAAGCCTAGTTCCCTACGCACTCCCACCCTCCCTCCTTTTTGTTTTTTTATCTTCATTAACAGTGCTAGTCTGCTTATGAACTGAATTTCGAATCTTGTATTTGGACAGACATCTTACTAATTCGCTCGTATGGTTTGATTTTCATCCTCCACTGCAGGCTTTGATCCGGAAGTGGGCCCCTGTAGCCATTGTCCTCGGAGTTGTCATCCTCCTCTTTTGGGTGCGGAAGAAAATTTGGTGATGTACTGATATACCATCTGCTCATAGTTTCCAAGCTCTATTTTAGTTTCTCCAGATTTGTACGTTGACTGAAGCTGCCTGTTGGGAACTTTTCCCACCAGAAACCTGATGTTGAGTGCCTGGTCCTCTCAAACGTTTTTAAAAAGGAATCATTTTTCTAGGTGACTCGCAATTTTTGGTTTACGGTATGATTCAAGTTACACAGTGCAGGCGTTGTGAGTACCTTATATGGATGGGACGACAGGCCATTTGAAGATTTGATAGAAATGAAATTGGTTTAGTAGCCAAAACATGTATGAGAAGTGGGTATTTCTCACAACTGAGCTATACATAGATTCTATTCGGTATTTTTCTGTTTCGCTCATCGCATACAATAGACACTTGCTTAAATACTGGTATTTGTCTGTTTCGCTCATCGCATACAATAGACACTCACTTGCTTAAATACTGCTGTATGCCATGTCACCTGTGGAATCTCTTCATTGTGTTTAGAATTCAAAAGAACAATATCTTTGCATATCATTTTGAATAATCCTACGATTAAATTATGTATTTGAAGTTTTGGAAAAAGAAGAATCTTAGTTCAGGAAATCATGGTTACCATTTTCTTCTTTCTTTGTTCACTACCCACCCCTTCCTTACTCATCCAGCACGACCACCAACTTCAGACCACCATCCGTCATCCCTCTCTTCCATCACCCCTCCAATAACTACCACCTCATCTGGCATCCATTGACCCAACCACCACCATCACCATCACCACTTAAAAAATCGTCTTGAGTACCTGTCACTTTTTCATCACCATCAGCGATGCACCCGGTGAGGAGTGCCTGAAATCTGAGCAATCTTAATTTGTTCGAATAAATGTCTGAAGACTCTGAACCATTTCAGATTGCTCTGATCTCTTCGTCATTTCTAGTTTTGAACAATTTCAAATTTTTCGAAAGTTAATGGCAGAAACATTTTCAATTTTTCGAATGATAATCTAATAGGATGCTCCGGTTTTGCTATAGCTCTTATTCCTCGCTCTCTTGAAGTTCAATAGTTTGAGATATTTTCAAAGGAAGGTGTTAATATCACGGGGCAATTTGTTTGTGCCACGGACATTAATTACATAGAATGGTAAAAAGGCTCAATTGCCCTCCCGGCAATCAAAATTGTACTCCTTTTAGTGCATTAATTAGTGTTCAATCCTTTTAGGGTCCGTTTGGATGCAGTAAACGAAGGGGGTATAAGTAATACCGCTCATTTTAGACCTGGGGCCCATCTCTTGCCCTCGTTTGGGAAGGCAACTCGCAGGGGTATTCCATAATCCGGCACCTTCGGTAAGACCGGAGAAGAGGGGAAACGCCGGTCTTATTTTTGGATAGGGTTGGAGGAGTTATTAAGTTATCCCCCCCAATACCCCGCAAATTGGACGATTTTAACCCTCCTTATCCCCCTCCCCCAACCCCCAACTCGCCTGAGTTTTGTTGATGAACAGCAAAACAAGAACAGGAAGAAAAAAAAGAACAGTAGATCGGATAGATGGAGGTGTTCACCAGGAATTGGAGAGTGGGAGTGTGTCGAGCTGTTCTCTCTTCTTCTTCTTCTTCTTTTTCTCCTCCTCCTTCTGCTGTTGCTCTGTTGCGGCTGCTGCCGCCGTTCTTTCTTTCTCTCTTCTCTCTCTCTCTCTCTTGGCGATAAGAACAAAGAAAGGACAAGATTAATTAAAATGAAAGTGTCTGTTTCTTTTTTAAGGAAAGTGCCTGTTTAATTAATCTTGATTAAAAAACGAAATGTTATATAAAATAAATTATTCAACTTTTATTACTAGTATTTTTTTCACACATGATTAAAAAACGAAATGTTAATATTTTATTTATTTTATATAATTATTATATTAGTTAAATAATTTTTGATTAATCATGTGTGGAAAAAAAATAAAAGTTGAATTTCATAATTATATATTTAATTTAATGAATAATCTAACTTAACACTGCAAAAGGGCAAAATGATCATTTGACAGCTTTTTGCATTATCCACCCTTCTTTATACCCCTATTAATCCTTCATCCAAACGACATATTATTTAATCCCCCTTCTCTAATACCTCATCCAAACAACTTACTATTTAATCCCCCTCCATAAACATCACATCAATGTGGGCCCTCCTTTATTAACTAATACCCCCTACTATCTTATCCCCCTTATTAACTAATACCCCCAATTCTTTCCCCGCATCCAAACGGGCCCTTAGTGCCTTAGTAGCATGGGAGGAGTTAAAAATGGAGAAACCATTATGCTATGAGATTTGAGAAGTTATTGGTAATTTGGTTTGTTTTTTTAATCGTATCAACTTGGTTTTATTGAAGAAAGATTTTGGTTGGAGTACTACTATTGGTACCAAAGTTTGGAGTACCAAAAATGTACAACAATTTGCGGGCTATTTTTGGATCACACACAAATAATTCGAATCCTTCATTAATTTTAAAATAATTTTTCGACTGGCCTTTCAAAAAATCAGCTCAATTGGATATGCATAAGTGGTTGATCCAAACTTCAAGTTGTCATTCAGAATTCAAGATCATTAACTTTGAATGACAAATTGAAAGATTAGATCAACCACTTACGAATATTTAATTGAGCTGATTTTTTTTGTAGGGGCCACTCAAAAAATTATTTTCAACTTAATGAATGGTTTGAATTATTTGTGTGGGCCAAAAAGTAGGCCCCACTTGCCATTGTACATTTTCAGTACCCCCAAGATTCGGTACCGATAGCATTTTCGTTTTGGTTGGGTCTTGTGATAGTGGAGTATCAAATTAGATTAGGAATAAGATAAAAAAAAAAGAAGGATTAGGAATGAAAAATATATGAAGAGGATTTTGTGAACTGTACACGGAAAGTCATCAAGAGACATTTTAAAAAAAGCATGAGAAAAGAGAAGCCAAAACAATTTAGGGGCGAGTATTCGCAGCCCCCGTATTTTCTCCCTTAGCCCGTTAAAAATTTTCAACTATACTCGACAATTAATTACCAAAATTGAAATACATTTTCAGCATCCAATTACTGAAATATAATATTTTTTTCAACAGCTATTTACCGAAATGTATGTTCGGCAGTTGTTTACCGAAGATTGAACATATTTTCGACATGTAGTTATCGAAATATAATCTTGTTTTCAACAGCTATTTAAAGAAGAAGATTAGGAATGAAAAATATATGAAGAGGATTTTGTGAACTGTAAAGCATGAGAAAAGAGAAGCCAAAACAATTTTGCTTGCTTGCATGTGAGGGCAATTGAGCCTTTTTACAATTCTGTCTAATTAATGTCCGTGGCAGGAACAAAACGCCCCGTGGCATTAACAGCTTCCATTTTCAAAAGATGCTTTTACATTTGCACGTATGTTCTCATTTCTACTTACGCACACGCATTATGTGACTTAGGCTCACCCGCTAGGGATGGCAATGGTGTAATACCCGTTCCGGATATTTAGAATATTTAATTCACTTTTTATTTGAATTATATGATTCGGGGTTAGATTGCATGCATTAGAAGTTTGAGGGCCTTGTGTGTGTTTTGGGTGGTTGCATAAGTGGAGGGTGGTGTGGTTACACCTTATAATTTCTCTAGAGGGATTTATACAGATATTTTTCTCTTTCCTTTCATTTCTGCCGACACTAGAGAGAGAGAGAGAGAGAGAGAAACGGGTGAGGAGAGGAGAAGAGAAGAAGAAGAAGAAAATAGGTGCAGAGCTGCTCTTCACGAATTTATTCAAGGTACCTAGAAAACTTGTTAATTTCTGGTATTTTTACTGAAGGTTCATTAGTGTGTCTATTGTATCGTGTTAAATTTTCAGAATTTTCTGAGAAGTGTGGAAAAAGATAAAAATCATAAACCAAGCTGTGGTCGGATTGCTAGTTTTGTGCAAACAGTTTTCAGATCTGTGTTATGCATCACGTTTTTTTTAGTTAAACGACCCTCCTGGTTTTGGGTCCTTATGAGTCTGATAGATTGCTAAGTTAGTGATGTTTTGGCGTTGGAATCACTAAAAAATATTGAGTATTCGATTTTTAATGAATTTTCGAACACGGACTACTCTGCTGGAAATTGTGCTTCGCTGCACAGAATTTCTGAGTTTGGAGATGGATTTGACTAGGTTTCCTTGCTTTGTAAAATCTGGGAAAAATCAGGGATAAACTTTGAGATGTTGTTATGATCTCTACCAAATTTCAGGTCATTTTGTTGTACGGTCTAAGTTTGACGGATTTTACAAGTTTGTGTGTCCCTGCTGAATTTTGTATTCGCTGCATTGACATGTTTTGGAAAATGGTCATATCTCTTAGCTCGAGTATCGGGTTTGCGCACGGGTTTTTGATTCTAAAACTAGACTCGTATGCCTTTCGGAATATGTAGGGGTTGTGGCTTAGTTTGCACTAGGTTAAATCAGTTTTTGATTTGAAGTTAATAGACGTGCAGAATCTGTGATTTTGGACATGTTATTGTGTAATTTCGGACGAGCATAACTTTATCGTTCGGACTCTATGTTGGGCAAATTTTATATCAAAATTCATGTACCGAAAGTCTGTTTTCTAATGGTGGTGGTCTCGTGATCGGGTTTTAACACTATAAGAAGTTGTAGGCAGAATACGACAGGCTGGTTGTAGATTTTAAATCAAAGGTAGGGGTTATATGGTGTTTAAGTGTTATGTTTGTTTAGGGATACTTCTAAACCTTTGAGACGTACATGCTAGTACGTGTTAAGCATCTTTAATCTATTTTTGGTGTTAAAGATTGTTGTTAGGAGCTGGTTTTGGCGTTTAAGCGTTCAATAAATTGATACGGTTAACTTGTGATTAGGTGTCAAGCCGGTCAATTGGGAGGTGCCGAAACCGTAAGTTTAGCGTACCTCGGTCGATACAAAGGTGAGTGTGTCTGATATGGTTCTTCTCAATAAAATATTGCTGTGGTGGTTAGTGTACATTTTGCTAGTGGTGTTTTAGCTTTTGGACATGATTATCGTTAAATAGATAATGCGGTGGAGGTGATTGTATATCAATGGTATCATGCTAACCGAGGTTTAGCTATTGATATGGATATATGTGGTGGAGATTGTATATCATGCTATATGCTATTTTAGCTAATGATATGCATGCTTGTTGGGTGTTGATTATACCGCTGAAGGTTTGCGTGTGAGGCACACCATGTCGTAAGCCATGCCGCCTAATTAACGGTAGTGGGAGCATGGTGTGTGGGACACCACTCCTGGGGTATATGGGATTGTGGCAGACGTGTCACTGCATGCTTGTGTGATTTATATTCATGCTGTTGTTGAATCAGTTATTGTTATGTGGTTATTCATGGGTTAATACTGTTGTGTTTTGGGGATGTGGTGGTTATATCTATTGTATTCAATTGGATATTTTGTTAGACTGGTGAATTCATTTATGATGATATTCCTTTGGGTATTGTGATATTTTATCGAGCATTTCTATATCTCACACACTCTGGCTTTCCTTTTTGGTCTGCCAGGTAGCAGGTTGCTTAGAGTGGGTCCACTATCGGTCATCGTGTTGAGGAGTGTTTGGGCTAGCCTTGGATGTTGTGGATGGTCGAGCTTGTTGTAGGTAGTTGAAGAAGAAGTTATTTTGTTTAAGTTGTCGGTGGACAGGTTGAAGTATGAAATTTTCTAGAGTATTTTAAATCGATATTGTAGTTAGTTGGTTGACACGTTGACTCATTTTTATGTTAAGGTGATAAGTCTCCGCTGGGTGTTTATTTCTGACAGGTTGTGAGGTGTGTTTTGTTCTTCTGTGGGGAATGCCACGTGGCCGCGTCGACTCGGGCCCACTTTGGGTGCCGTTTGCGGGGCGGGGCGTGACAAATGGGGACGGGGTACTACCTCCACCCCCTACCCCATCCCCATCCCCGACCCGATCCCCAACGGAGATTTGTTTTTTTCCTCCATCCCCGACCCAAACGGGGAACGGGGATCCAAAATGGAGATTTAGGATTCAGGCACCTGTATTTCACAATTTCAGCACCTAACAGCATATACTAGCATGTGAAAGCCGAAAGGACTTGGATTGTTTTGTATTTTTTTTTCCAGGAAAAAGGGCTAAGGAAACAGTAGTAGTAACGGTTGTCGGTTGGCCAGGAAGTTAGGAGCCATAGTTCCAGCACTAAGTTAATTCCAGCACTAATTTCATATATAGTTCCATAGTTCTAAACAGCTCATAACCGGAGCAAACATTAAGCAAATAAAGAAACAGTGCACAATTCCATAGTTCCAAACAAAAAACAGTCATGGACCAAAGTAGTGCAACCAAAACATTCACGGGGAGTGGCATGCTTTTCCTAGTAATACTACTGATGGGGTATATATAATGTAGTATATTTTATATATTTTTATATATAAATATATATATTTCGGGGATTCGGGGACGGGGCGGGGCGGGTAACGAATGGGGAACGGGGACGGGTAGGGTTCAGAGCGGGGACAGACCTATCCCCGCCTCCTACCCGATCCCCGAATTTAAAAAAAAAAAATCCCCATACCCTACCCAATCCCCAAACGAATCCCCGAAGTTCGGAGATTTTCGGGGCGGAGAACGGGGAGGGTTTGAACGGGTCGGCCGAGATTGCCATCCCTATCACCGCTTTGCAATTGTGAGGTTGTGTGAAATTGTTGTAGAAGGCTACCGTGTGAGCTCTGCGGCCCACACCACCTGCCTTACGATTTAAATAATAAAAAAAACACCTCTCCAAGAAACCATACATAAGTTTTCTTTGGTTTTAACTCAAAGTCGAGGCTAGCTTTCGCACACTTGACTAATTCCGCGGAACCAATCTCAGTGAGAAATGCGATTCTGATGATTCGGGCTCACAACTCGGGATTACACCTCGGCGTGGCCTGTGTAATGCACAGTTTTCAAATCTTTGCTTTGAAACTTAAAATTAAAAACCGTTCCCATTGCAACCATTTCCAACGGTAACTTTCCTTCCTTCAAAAGACCTTTAGCAACACTTTCCGCTTTAGCAGAAGCTCCAGAAAAGATTACACAAGAAAGAGTCCTCAACACCCAGAAAAGTTCAATCAAAATAAAGGACGAAGTAATGGGGATTTCCAAGCAAAATCAAGAAGCAGAGAAATTTCGTCAAAATGAAGAAGAAGAAGAATCTGACACTGAGGAATGCGATTCTGATGATTCGGATGAAGACCCAACTTTCGACGCTGTTGAAGAGACTCGATCTAGCTTTTCAAGGCTCTCTATCAAGAAGAAATCCAAGTCTCGGTGAGTCTTCTTTGTATGCACAGGAGTCGTTTGATTTTATTACCCTATGAACCAAAGTTTCAGTCTTTGATCAAATGGGTGTCTTTGGTTTTGTGCAGTATTGTTAAGGAAACGGAAGAGGGAAATGAAGAAGACCCAGATGTAATCGTGCCGGAGCTTGATGAAGAGGACCAAAGGAGTTTCGAGGTTGTCCGAAAGATCATAGAAGGTTATCCAAAATTGTTTTTTTCCGTTTCTTTTCTTTTTGGTTGGATAAAAGGTGTGCTTAACTGAATATGTTCTGATAGAAATCTGATTCATTGGTGGCAGTTGGGCAGGTGGAGAAACTGAAAGTGGAGCAATGCAAGGTATACTTGAGGAAACATGGGTTGAGGTTGACAGGAAACAAAGACACCCTCATCGGGCGCATTAAAGAGCATCTAAGGTAGTATTTTGTTTATTTTTTGTTGGTTACTTTGCTTGATTATAAGTTGCCATATGTTGTTGTTTGGATCATTATAAGGATTTCCTAATTGTTTTACTTTGCTTAACTCTGCTGTACGGCTTCAGCATCCTCAATGGTGGTGGAGAGAGGAAGTACCCAATATCTAGCTTTGTATGGAACTGCAAAGGTATGCATTGTCTGAGTTCACAGAAGTTTCTTTATTCCGTTTGGGTTTCTTATTTCATAGACGGCTTTTCTCAATGAAGAAAAAAGAAATATAGCTAATATTAGTGGACCTCATATACCTTAGAACCAATTAGGCTGTCTAGTCTTCCATTGGGGATTATCTAGTCGCATTGCCTCACCCTTATGTATAGAAGGGGGTATCTAGCCTTATAATAAGCTTTGTCTCACTGGAATTAGTATATTTCACCACATTCGAAACACAGTAAACTGGTTGGAGAAAGCACTGTGCTTCACATTCGTAAGACAAGTTATCGGATTCCCCATCTAATGACTTTCACATATTTTGCATCTGCCACATATGTTTTGAGAGCTCAGTTTCTGTGTATTTTGATGCTCCTTTCTGACATATATGCAGGTGATGCATGCACAGGAGATGTTGTCATGTTTGAACAAAATGTGTACGAAATGTGAGTACTGTTGACAATTCTTTATGTTCTTAAATTTCTGATTGACCGGAAAAAAAAATTCTATGTTCTTGAGAAAATGAATATTCTGATAAAGCCTACTGTCTATTTTTTTTTTGGGTGAATAAGGATTCCATTGAAAGAACAACCTTACGAAAAACAAGTAAGGAGAACCTTCCAAACAATCAAAAGCCTGGTGTTTACTAAGTGAGGAATTGTGAGATGGATATTAGCGATAATAATGCTAATAGTGTCCATTTGCTGGTGCAAGATGGAAAATTCTGTCAGTTCTCTTGATTCGAGTATCTAAATGCACAAAGGAGAGTTTAGATGATCCTTTGATGTTTGTTCCCTACTCTTGTGATGCTTGGGCTATTACAACACATAAACAGTCAGTAATGAACCGAAAGTGTAGTTGCTATATTCAGTATTTTCCTAACCTGCCCTTTGGTTTGCCTTTCTAATATGTTTATTGTTGCAGGTTCAACATTGCGTCTCGAAGTGCAAGTGGTCCTCCATGTGGAACAAGGATTGTTGCAGGTCGCATTGTGAAAGAAAGCTACGGCGCTGCAAAGCAACAGCATACATTCACAGTGAGTTGCAATTCCATCTTACTTAAGTTAGATACATACACTTAGTGGAATGCTTCTATATTCTTCATCTGGCTGTTGGTACGAATGTGTTATGCTATTCTCATGTGTATTGTAACTATTGTTGGCTAAGAAAGTATTCAACGGAGAGTAGGTCAAACCAATGCAACTTGCAATTGCATGTGATCTGGTTCATATACTGTTCAACTGATCTTCCACTTTGGCCCAAAAAATTTCTGAAAATGATTTCAAGTTTTCAAATATGCTAATGCTAACTTGACTGAGTAGAATTGCAACAGAAGGATTCTTTTAGCCAACCCCCATTTGGTGTTGGGAAAGGCTTAGTTATCTTGGTTTGGATTTCAAAATGTTATGTATATCATACTCCCAAAAGATTTTGTTGGCGATGATCATTAGCAAAAATAATGGATGACTACCATCTGTTCAATGCCTGCTTCGTTTGCCAGTTGAGGAACAAGTTGCCCAAGATCATCTGGGTGAATTTTATTTAATGAGAGCTATGATAGAAGTACCTGAAGTCCTATTATAAAATTGCCTGGTCATATAATCCATGGGCTAATAGCTATTCTATTCTATGGTTAACTGTGGCTTTCATGACTGCTTGTATCAGATTGAAGTATTATGGAGCAAAGGGGAGAAACCACTCCCTCCACTTCATCCCCTTTTAATTAAGGGCAGAAATCTTTATCGGTTAAAGACAATGAGGCAGGTTCGTCATTACCAATTGTTTTCTCTCTTAACCATTATCTGCTTATCATTTGAATTATGGTCTTTATCCTCATTCCTCAATGTCAAATACAGAGGTGGGAAGATGAAGGTGAAAGGCAGAAAATGCTTTCAGAGAAGCATGCTAGAGGCTCTCTTGCTCGGTCCAATAGGGAAGCACGTGTCCAGCTGAAGGAAACAAGGAAGATACTCAGAGCCACTAGGTAGGTACCTTGTTTGATGCCCATATTGAAGAAGTTGCAATTGGTTTGATGATTTCACATATGTATATGAACGGGGCCATTTTGCTCACAAAACAAATAACACAACAATTGACACTCAATCTCAACCTTTGCTTTGGACGGCTGAGATTAGATCCCACAACACACCTACTCACACCCAACTCAAAGTCACTTGCTCTCTCTCCAACCCCATATGTCTCTCTCTCTCTGCCCGTTCATCTCTCTCTCTCTCTCTGTGCTCGTTCACTCTTCAGAGCTCCGGCTTGCATTATCACCTCTGAGTATTCAATTTCCTGCATCTTATTAGTTCTTACTCATAGAGAAATACCTAATCGTCTACTGCAATCAAGTTGAATAATTCAACCAATCCATAAAACCCAAATCAACATGCTATGTCTGTGTTCCAGCAAAAGTGCACAAACCATAAATCTTCCCCCAAAAGCACAAAGCACTCACTAAACTTAAAACCCCCAAACCAAGACAACCTTATAATATCTTTTTCACACTGAAAAGCTTAACCAGAAATTCATGCCACTGTATTGAAAACTAAACAACAATTTTAGTTACAAAATTAACAGCTGTAGAGCTGTCAAAGTGTTAATTAACAAGATACAAATGAATTGAAGCCCTTAGGCCCGCCTGATGGTCGCTGACAAACCTTCTCCTCCACCATAACCTTGCCGGAAAAGCTTTCTTTGCCGGAAATAAAAAACCATGACGTGCAGCAAAAGCCCAGAACAAGCCCTTCATTTACCTCAAAATCAGAACCCCAGAACGTTTAGCAAACCCAGCCCTTCAACCTTCGTTCGTTCGCCGGCGCAGCGTGAGGGAGGTGTTTGCTTGCCTGCGTTAGGGGCTTCGATTGCTCGCCGGAGCTCTGAACAGGCAGAGAGAGACAGAGAGAGCAGAGGACGACGGAGAGAGAGACAGACGGGTTTGGAGATAGAGAGCACGTGACTTGAGTAGGGTGTAACAGGTGTGCTGTGGGATCTAATCTCAGCCGTCCAAAACAAAGGCTGAGATTGAGTGTCAATTGTTGTGTTATATGTTTTGTGAGTGGAACGGCCCCGGTATACGTATTGGAAGAAATAAAGATTAGTTGTATTAAGCACTGAATTTGTCCATATCTCAGGACATCAAGAATGGAAGATGAGAACAAAAAACCGAAAGTGACTAAAGCACAGTCGCTTCAACCACAATCTATTGGTTCACAAAATGTGGGAATCCAACTTCAAGAGCAGCAGAAGAACCTGCAGAGGCGTCAAGAGGAAAAGATACAAAAGGAATGTTTGTACTCGAAAAACTGCAACGAGAATATTTCAGTCCCATCTGGAACATTGCACAGACAGCCTGGTTCCTTAGGCAATGTTAATGTGCCATCGGGAATAATTCATCATCAGACAAAGCATTCAACAAGTATGCCTTCAAGGAGTTCATTCCTCAGCCAGAACCATGAAAACAGCAAAAAGTACACAACTCTGCCCGGTTCATTCCAATGTCAGAGCCATGAAGAAAGCACGAAGTATATTCCTCCTAAGTATTCATTACACAGGAGTCCACTCAGAATGCCTTTGACAAGTATTAACAGTTCAACATGTGCTGAATACAACGATCCATATTCATATCGACCCCGTGTTGGTGTGATGAGTCCACTTCGAACTCGCAATAATCATGAGCAAAGCATAAATTCTAACTCGTGGAGGAATCCTAATCCTTTGGGTTCATTTCAGAGGCATGCCCATGAGGAGAGAGCAAACTTCAGAGGAATATTGGGTCCATTCCAAGGGCCATGGCACCAACAGAGGCAGCTTTGCCGACTCTATGCCCAAGGAAGGTGTTATTACGGAGATCACTGCAAGTATCTGCATGAATATACTTAGTAACAACCGGAAATTCCTGGAATAGAGTTTTAGGTTGCAAATTGGTTTTGGCTATCTTGCTGATGATTTTTTGTTGGAAGAGGAATGGCCCTTTTTCAGTCATCTATTTTACTTTTTTGTAGATTCTCAATTGTGAATCTTCAGGAATTTACCCAAAGCCCAAAGGCATGTTTGAATGGTGATTTTGGTTCAGTCCTTGAATGCAAAGTGCTACCTAACAATTGTAAACTTGTCAACCAAATTTTGAGCTGAAGTAAGCTTTCTTGCAACCTAATAAATCGTCATTGATGAATTTCATCATTTGTTCACCTACAAGTGGATTCATTGCTCTAGCGTGATGTGCATATACAAGGGTTTTGCCTCTGATGTCGGTATGAATTGCCAAACTGCAATCACAATATATATATGTTATAAAAGCATAAACATGATTAAACACATGTACTGTAGGGGTTCGATTAATCGGGACCTTGACTGTGGTGTCTGGTTAGGTTCCTTCCTCCGCTGCTCCGCTCGTCCGTCGCCTGACCTGCAACAAGTCACTAGGGCTTTGGCGGCCCAGTGACCCTCCGATGATCAAGTTAGATCTCAGGGAAGGTGTTTAGGTCTAGGGTTAGGATAGTATTGCGTACCTCTCTCAGGTGTGTATCACTTCATATTTATAGACCTAGGTTTGCTTGGTCTTCACGCTAGCGCGTGGTGAGTACGCTCGGGTAACCGCCTCGGGTAACGTCACATATGACGAGGGGGGCGAGGTGGTTACGGAGCACATGGGACAGATCTCAATGATTGTGCCAGCTGCATGGGGAGCATGATCCCCATGGGTCCCATTCACAGAAACCGTTACCGCCTGGAAGCCTTTGGAAGCATGGGAACATGCAGTGAACCGAGGCTCCGAAGTAGATGACAATCGAAGCCCGGGAAACGACCGAGGTGCATCCCGAAGAGAGCTAGTCAGAAGACCTCGGCCCGTACCCTAGCCGCTGGTTTAGTGTTCGTAGCCCGGTTACCGAGCCGATAACCGAGGGCCCTACAATAGCCCCTCAACTTCCGGAGTGCCACTCTGGTCTTCGGGGAGTTGACCCCTCTGATGGACTAGCGAAACCGGGCTTTTAACCGATGGAATGCTTTGGAGAAGAACCGAGCGTCCTTTGGGAGAGCCGAATCGCATACTTCTGCCCTAGGAGCCACGCGTCAGTCATCGCCGGAATGAGTGACATCATGCGTCGCCTCGGCACGTGAAATGTCAGTTGATTGGTACGAAACGCCCAGTCAGGGCACGTGTCGAAGCGTGAATGGCTCGGTACGCGGCGCGCCTGACTTCGGTTCAGAACTCTGATTGCTGACCGTTTGATGAAGACACGTGTTGAAGATCCAACGGTTCGGTTGGCGACGCTTCATTTCCCGCGCGACTCCTCGTACGCTCCACTATAAATTCGGACCATTTGGAGAGAGAAAGCTACTGGAACCCTCTGACGCCGTCGAACCGCCGCCGCTGTGTTTTGCAAACTTTGGATCATGATTTCGAGCACTTTGGCAGCAGATCTCCTCTCCAGAACTTGGGTATGTTGATCTTTGCTAATCAATCTTCAAGTCTTAGTACTTTTATTCGTATTTTTCAACGTTTTCTGAGCGCATTGGGACGGGAACGCCACCTGCAACCGTCTGGTGCGCGACGGCGCTGGCGCCCGCCGCTGCTGTTCTTGTTCTTCCCGAGGCCCATATTCTTCCCGAGGCCTATATTCTTCCCGAGGCCTATCTTCAACCTTTGGACAAATGAAAGATGTAGTAGTCTCCCGAGGACCCTTTCCGAGGAGGGAAGAGTCTTTAAGAATGACCGAGGACCGTAGATTCCGAAGAGTGAGGACCATCTCGCCCCGAGCGCTAGGACCTTTTGCTCTCCCCTAGGCATATAGCTAACGGGTTTTGCACATTTTCCTTGTTTTCTTGGTCAGGGGCGAATGGTCATTGAACTCTCCTCGGACAGCTCCACTAGTTCCGACGATCCCTTGGTAGACGTCATCTTTTAAGAGCTTTGGAGGGAGAGGTTTTACCCAATCCCGGTCGATCAGATTGAGCCTGCCAACCCTAACCGAGCCCCTCGTGAGATTACTTCACTTGACCCTTGGGAGATGGAGGACCCGAGTACGTCGGACCACGGGCCGGGTCCGTTCGGAAATGCGCCCGAGGAAATCCAGGGACGCCGAAGACCGATGAGGCCCTGCACGTTTAAGAATAAATACTTCACCGGGGATCCCACAGCTTACGCCGAGTTCAAGAGGCTCTACAGCATCCCTCCTGACGTTGAGGTTCGGCTACTCGAAAACACCGACCCAAAGAACCTTCCGCATCGGTCGGGGGAGTTGATCTTCCCCCTGATGGCCATATGCGAGGGGGGCATCAGGTTTCCCCTCCACCAGTTCGTACGTCGGGTGCTTCGAACCCTCAACCTTACCTCCTCCCAGCTCACGGTGAATTCTTACCGAATTATTACCAGCATCATTGAGCTGAGGAGGCAGTTTAACCTGGTGTTCGGTATTGAGGAGCTCTTCGGTGTCTATCTCCTGGGGGTTAACCGAGGCCACAACCGATACTATCTATCCTGCAGATCAGGGAATGACACATTCTTGATCGATCATCTTCCGGACTCCGAGGAGTGGGCGAGTATCTATGTCTCGGTCACCGGGAACTTCATGTTCGGGCCCGGGGAGACCATAGATATAGTCACTACAGTCCCATTTGAGATCGGAGTTCCTGGTCGGTAACCTACCCTTCGGTAGTGAACTTATTTTAATAAACGCTTTTTCTTGTAAATTTGTACTGATTTCTCCTTGTTTTTGACAACTTTTTGCAGCCGAAGGCACCGTTCAGGAGCTTCGGGAGAGAGCCCTCCGTTCTCGGATAACCGCCGCCTACGCAATCCCAATCACCAGCCGTTACGCCCCTCAGCTCCTCGGTTACGTCCCCTCGTATACCAGTTACTTAAAGAAAAAACCGAGGAAGCAGGGGACGCCGAGGGCAGGACGAGGGGGCAGAGGAGGAGGACGAAGGGGAGGAGGAGGAGCGGGTAGAGGTGGCAGAGGGAGCGCTTCTGGGACCGAGGGCAGCAGCTCCGAGCCCCAAGGCATCATAAGAGAGGCAGTTGACCGAGAGACGCCCGAGAGGACCGGCCTGAGCGGCGAGATGTCAGACCATGGAGCTCGGGAGGTGCTAAACCTCAGGTGTCGGACGTCAAGGAGCCGAGGCCGAGGTTCAGCCACAAGTACACCTGGTGCTGGGACCTCGGTGGTGACCCCTGTTTCTCCGCGGGAGCCCCCGGCGAAGAGGACTCGGCACGAGGGGGAAGGAAGCGGCCGAGGCAAGGAGAAGGAAACTTCTCGGATAACCGAGGGGGAAGAGAGGGCAGAGGAGCAGGACCGAGGGTCTGCAGAGAGGACTGAGGGGGGAACCTGGGTCCCTGCCACCGAGGTTCCTTGGGCCCCGAAATTCTATCACTACGCTGGGCGCCAGATCCACCATGCGGATAGCGTGTCAAACCTTGGTACAGCGTTCGGGATGCTCCGTGGCTGCATTCTTCCTAGGGACGCCCGGGCCGTCCAAGGATTGACCGAGGACCTCACCGCGGAGATAGCTCAGGCCCTTTTCACTGTAAGCTTGTTACTTTCCACTTTATTGTTGTCAGCTAAGTCCATATTTGTGATTCTTCTTTGGCTCTCTGCTCGCAGGCTGAAGCTCGGGCCTTGGCTATAAACGACCGATGCAAAGGTCAAGAGCTGGAGATGAATGAGCTGAAAAGGGCTCTTGCGCAGAGAGAGGACGACCTGAAGGTGGCTCGGGAGACCTGCGATCTCTATCTTGCAGACTTTCAAAGGTGCGACAGGGAGAGGGTGGGAGCCGAAGCCCGTGTTGCAAAGGCCGAGGAGGATGTCACCACACTGAGGGTTACCCGAGCAACTGAGGTTGAAGCTGCTAAGAACAGGGGCTATGACGAAGGTTGGGTCGCAGCCGGGGTAGAGTACCAGAAGCAGGTTCGGGAGATTGAGGCCGAGCTTTACAGGGATCGTTTCGTGGACGGGCTTCGGTTTGGCCACGAGACTCTTTTGAGTAAGCTCGATCTCCCAGCCGACTCCGAACTCCGGGTCCTTCCCGAGGTGCCACCCGAAGAGGTTATAGCGCCCGAGGAAGAAGAAGAGGAGGGCGAGCAGGTGCAAAACCCCGAGGCAGGTATTCAGATTGCTCCTGTTGCCGTTGCTTCGACCGAGGAGGGTACCCAGACCGCTCCTATTGCCGTTGCCTCAACCGAGGATGGAGCCCAGACCCCTCTGCCCCCCAATGCTTAGGATTTTGACTTCTTTTGTTTCACATTTGGCTGGACGGCTCCGAACATTTGGATTTTGCCGTTCCAGGGTTTGTAAATGTTTTTTTTGCTAAGTAGGTACCGAACAGATAACCGAAGTATTGTTGGGCTTTAAACTTGCAATCCTCTTTACTGCTTTTGAATGAATGGTTTCATCCGCTTCAATGCCTTGTTTATTTCTGAGATGCTCGAATGGTTTTTACGCTTGTAACCGAAGGGAGCCTCATGCCCCTGCTTCTGTTGAAATGTTGTGGAGTAGCAACAGATTTTAGCCGAAGCATTAGCCGAGGAGGTTTTCAAAAATTCATTTCAAACCTAAGTAAGGCAGAATATAGGATTGAGTAAGCTAAAACGAAGCAAAGTAGTTAGCAATTTTTGAATTTTGCATGCCCCTGCTTTGTTTTAACTGACGCCGAGCCGAAGGGAGTAAACCGAAGCAACTCACTGGGGCGTTGCTATTTAGATTAGGGCTAGGGTCCTGAAGTGGGAATGGCGTCGGCCATGACTTCGGGACGTAGCGAATCTAAATAGTGCGTGACTTATTGGAAGGGGGTCGGTGTAAGGGGCTCGAGATTAATACCGAGTGTCCTTATCGCCGACGTCCGGAAGTCTGAAAAGACCGAAGAGGCCGTGGTGACTTGGTGAGGGATCTGTCCGAGGAATATCCCGCGGAGGACAGTCCCTGAAGTCAGGATAAAACGGTTCACGCAACGGCGAACCGAGTACGAAGAGTAAGTGACAAGATTAGACTAGTGATAAACAAGAGATTCTCATTAAAAAACTGTCGTAGAATCAGGCCATTACAAGAGTAGTTTGGTTCTAATCCCATGTTGACAAGAAACGAAAATTGTTCGAAGAAATGAATCCGAAGAGGCCGAAGCCTGTCTACCCATAGAATTTCTTCAGGTTATTGGCGTTTCAGGTCTTGGCGATTGGGGAGCCGTCTAGCTTCTCTAGCTTGTAGTTTCCCGAGCCGAGGTGTTTTAGGACTCGGAAGGGGCCCTCCCAATTAGGCATCAGCTTCCTCTTTTTGGACTTATCCACCACCTTTTTCCAGACAAGGTCGTCCGGCTTGAATGACCGAAGGCGGACGCTTCGGTTGTAGCCCTTGGTAACCTCTTGCTGATAAGAAGCTAGTTTGATCCTAGCATTCTCCCGTTCTTCTTCGGCCAGATCGAGGTCCGCAGCAATGTTCTCATCATTAACTTCCTCGTCGAAATCTTCGGTTCGGATCGTCGGGAGCCCGACCTGGAGGGGGATTACAGCTTCCATTCCAAATGCCGGGGAGAAGGGGGTTCGGCCAGTAGATCGCCGAGGCGTTGTACGGTAGCCCCAGAGTACCCGAGGGAGCTCTTCGGCCCATTTGCCCCGGCGTGACTCGAGCCGGCGCTTGAGTCCTGATGAGATTGCTTTGTTTGCAGCTTCGGCTTGCCCGTTGCCCTGGGGGTAGTACGGAGTGGAAGTGTCCCATTTGATGCCGAATTCATCCAAGAGTGCTCGGTACTTTTGACCGGTGAACTGGCTGCCGTTGTCGGTTAAGATGGCGAAGGGTACACCGAAGCGAGAAATTATGTTTCTCCACACGAAGCGCATGATGTCCGACTCTTCAACCGTGACCAATGGTTCGGCCTCGACCCACTTGGAGAAATAGTCGGTGGCGGTTAAGAGAAACTTGAATCCTCCAGGAGCGACGGGAAGCTTGCCGACGATGTCCATGCCCCACTGGGAGAAGGGCCATGGGCTGGTGAGAGGGCTGAGATCCCGAGCCGGTTGATGTATGATGGGAGCGAACATTTGACACTTCTTGCAACGCTTCACAAATTCTTCAGAGTCCTTCTTCATTGTTAGCCACCAGTACCCTTGGGTAATTGCTCGGTGAGCGATGGAGCGTCCACCGGAGTGGCAACCGCTGTCGCCGGCGTGTAGTTCCTCGTTGATCCCGGGGACCTGGTGGGGGTGTGCAACCAATAGATAGGGGCCGGTGAACGACCGTCGGTAGAGCTTTCCATTCGGATTGAGCCAGAAGAGGGCGGCCTTGTTGCGGAGTCGGTGGACGTCCTTCTTGTCGTGTGGTAGGGTGTCGTCGCGTAGGTAGCCGATGATCTCATCCATCCAGCTCGGACCAAGCTCCACGTTTAATATCTCATGACTGAGTACTTCAAGCTCGAAGCTCGGTTTGTCGATGGAGCTAAAGGAGATGGAGCATTGTCCTGAAGCGGCGCAGGCCGTAGCAAGTTCGGCGAAGGCGTCGGCGTGAGCGTTTTGGTCCCTCGGGATGTGTTCGACGCGGATAGCTCGGAAGCTTTTGAGGAGCCGAACGGCAGAGCTCAGGTAAGTACGCATCCGATCGTCCCGAGCCTCATATTCCTCGGAGAGTTGGTTGACAACCAGCTGTGAATCACTGTAGAGAACAAGCTCTTCAATTCCAAGGGCTTCGGCAGTCTTGAGTCCGGAGATGAGCGCTTCATACTCAGCCTCGTTGTTTGAGGCCGGAAAGTTGATAGAGATGGAGCTTTCATGTAATACGCCAGAAGGAGAGAGGAGGACGATCCCAGCCCCGGCGCCTCGGCTGTTTGAGGCGCCATCAACATACATTTTCCAAACATCGCCATGGAAGAGCTTCCAGGCGGTGCTGGGACGTGCTTGGAGAACGGCTTCGGGGCGGGGGGCTGGATTTGAAGCGAGGACGTCGGTCGGGGTGAGCTCGGCGATGAAGTCGGCGAGTGCCTGGGCTTTAATCGCCGTTCTTGGTTGAAAGTGAATCTCGTAATTGGCCAGTTCGACGGCCCATTGGGAGATTCGGTTCGAGAGGTCAGCTTTTCGGAGGAGAGACTTCAGAGGATACTCGGTTAATACGATAATGCGGTGGGATTGGAAGTACGGGGCGAGCTTCCGAGACGCGGAGACAAGGGCAAGAACAAGTTTTTCCAAGGGGAGATAACGTGTCTCGGCAGGCGTCATCGTCTTGCTAGAGTAATAAATCGGCTGGTGGTCGCGTTCTTCCTGCCGGACGAGGACCGAGCTTATGGCGTGCGCCGAGACAGCGAGATAAATGAACAGGTCTTCCTGGTCCCGAGGAGTGACGAGGAGAGGGGCCTTGGAGAGGTATTCCTTCAGCTGCTGTAGAGCCCGGTCGCACTCGTCGGTCCAATTGAAGCTGCGCCGGCTCCCCTTCAGGAGGGCAAAGAATGGTTTGCACTTGTCGGAAGATCGGCTAATAAACCTGTTGAGGGCGGCGGCCATGCCGGTTAGATGCTGCACATCTCTCTTGTTATGGGGGGCCGAGAGTTTTTCGATTGCTGTAAGTTGTGCAGGGTCGGCCTCAATACCTCGGCGGGAGACAAGATGCCCGAGGAACTTGCCAGAGCTCACACCGAAGGCGCATTTCTCGGCGTTAAGGCGAAGCTTGTGCGTCTTCAGAATCTTAAATGCCTCGGCGAGGTGGGTGAGATGGTCGCCGGCCATCATGCTTTTAACCACCATGTCGTCGATGTAGGCCATCATAGTATCCCCCAGCAGACGCTCGAACATCTTGGTTATCATTCTTTGGAAGGTTGCTCCGGCGTTTTTAAGGCCGAAGGGCATGACAAGATAACCGAAGATGCTGTGGGGGGTGATGAAGGCCGTGTTCTCGACGTCGCCGTCGCTCATGGCGATTTGATGGTAGCCCCGGTAGGCATCCATGAAACTAAGTCTGGCGTGACCAGCCGTGGCATCGACGAGCTGATCTATTCGGGGGAGGGGGAAGAAGTCCTTCGAGCAGGCGTCGTTGAGATTTGAATAATCAACGCAGACTCGCCATTTCCCGTTTTTCTTCTTGACCACCACGGTGTTGGCCAACCACTTGGGGTATTGCACTTCTCGTACGGCTCCCGCGTTTAGGAGTCGGTTGACCTCGTCTATAACGGCGTCGGAATGGACCGGGGAGGATCGCCGAGCTTTCTGGATGACCGGACGCTTTGTCCGGTCGATATTGAGCTCGTGGCAGATGAAATTTGGATCGACCCTGGGCATTTCGTAGGGTGTCCATGCAAAGACCTCAATGTTGCTCTTGAGGAAGTTCACCATGTCATTCCGCTCGGTTTCTGAGAGTGAGGAACCGACAAGGAAGAAACGGGAACCATCCTCGGTTAGAGGGATGGTGACAAGATCTTCAACTGCCTTCTCGTCGGCGGGCCTCCCGACGTCTTCGAGGACCGGAGCCTTCGGTACCTCGATGAAGTTCACCCTGGAAGTCTGTTTGCTGCTTCGGACAGCATTGACATAGCAGCGCTTGGAGGCGGTTTGGTCGCCGTACAGATCTTCCTGTCGTCCGTTGGCACCGATGAACCGGACCACCTGGTGATAAGTAGAGGCGACAGCCTTTAACTTGTGGAGCCAGGTGCGGCCAACGATGGCGTTATAGGGGCTTGGGACATCGACTACGACGAACTCCATATCGAGCACGACCGAGCCGGAGTGGACAGGTAGGGTAATCAAACCGACGGGCCAGACCGGAGCTCCGTTGAAACCTATGAGGGGGACCTCGGAGGGACGGAGATCGGCGTCCGAGAGCTTCAAATCTTTAAACAAGGAGTAGTACATAACCTCGGCCGAGCTCCCCTGATCCACGAGAACACGTCGGACGTTGAAGGTACCTATGCGCATTGTGACCACAAGGGCGTCGTTGTGTGGAAGTTGGACGCGCGCAAGGTCCTTCTCGGTGAACGTGATAGTCCATTTGGATCCGTCGTCGGTTCGGGGACGTTTGGGCTCGGGACCGACGAGCATGACCTGTTTAGAAGAGGAAGCGTCGTTCAACTCGGCGCGGATTATACGGGCGGCTTCAGAGTTGAGAGGGCCGTGGATAACGTTAATCGTCTGGATCTCCTCTTCGGCTCTTGTTTCGGCATTCTGCGCCCGTGCTCTCGTTTTCTCATGATCTATGAAGTTGTTGAGATGGCCACCGAGGACTAGCTGCTCCAGGTAGGCCTTGAAGGGCCTGCAGGCGGTTGTAAAGTGTCCTTGCTCGTTGTGGTAGCTACATCGGACTATCGGGTTTTTGATTTTCCCGTTCTCGGTACCGAGTTTTTGGTTGGGGAAGGAGAAAAAGGGTTGATCCTTTACTTGGTCGATAATCCTGTAGATGGGCATAGTAAAGACGGTTTTCTCGGCACTGAAGTCTCCTTGCTTCGGTGCCTTCCTCGGGGACTGCTTGATATTGTTGACTTGTTTCTTTGGTGTTGTAGCCGAGGCTGGAGCTGGAGCGGACACCGGAGTAAACGGTGCCTTGTAGCTCGTTGACTTCCCCATGCCCCTCTCTGCTTTGGTTTCGATAAGCTGGCACCAACCTTCGATTCGAGTCATGAGATCCTTCATGGAGTTTGGCTTGTGCCGAGCGAGATCGTCGTAAACCTGCTCGTCCTGGGCGGTTAGGCCGAGCTTGAAACCGCGGGCGGAGATGACACCGTCGCATCCTTCGATTTCGTTGAACAGTTCCCAGTAGCGACCGGCATATTGGCGGAGCGTCTCGTCGGTCCGCTTGCGTAGGGCGAGAAGGGAGTCGATCTCCTTTTCGTGCTTGTTGCTCGTGACAAACCGGGCCATAAAAGCGTCACAGAGAGAATCGAAGGAGGAGATCGATCTGGCAGGAAGCTGGTTGAACCAAGTTAGGCCCAGGTTGCCGAGGCTGGCGGGGAAGACCTTACAGAGGAAGGCGTCGTCCAAAGGCTCATTGCGAAGGAAAAGAGACATGACCATCTTGTACTGAACCAAATGAGTGTATGCCTCGGTTTTGCCGTCGTACTTTGCAAATTTGGGTTGGGTGAAGCCTTTCGGGGGGGTGACCGAGTCGATCTCCCTAACGAAAGGAGAGGTTGAGAGTCTCTCGAGACGGGCGTCCCGGTGGGGTCGGATCGAACGGTCGAGACCGTCTGGACCCCCGGTCGCGGTATGTTTCTTCGGCAGCGGTCGGTCCTGTCTTTCGTACTCCTTCCGCTTCGGTTGGGAGTTCCCTGACCGTTGAGGAGATCTCTCGTACTCTCTTCGCTTCGGTTGGGAGTTCCCTGACCGTTGGGGAGATCTCTCGTACCGCTGCTTCTTGTAGCTATCTCGAGCGTAGGGCTCGAGGCGCTCGGTGTTCTGGCTTCCTCCACCCACCCTTTTGTAACCATCTTTGGGGTGGTGGACGAGTGGACTCTTTGAACGGGGGTCCTTGTGTCGCTCACGATACCCTTTTGTTTGGAACTCCAATAGGGCGTTGTTTTCGTTAGCAAAACTTGGGGAGGTCTCCCGACGGCGCTCCTTGGATATGATAGGGTGGGTGGAGGAGGCGGAGACGCTTCCGCCACCAAGCCTTTCGAAGGCGGATCGCTTCCCTAGAGGACCCTTTGGATTAGGGGAGCGGGAGCGCTCCCCTCGTTCAACGTCCCTTTTGTTACGACGCTCGCCTGATGGTTCGAGGCGGTCCTTGACCGAAGGATGGGATCGGTGTTCGACCATCTGTCCTCCGTCACGGCTGCGGGGAGGGCTGTGGTGGCTTCGTCTTCCGCCACGGCCTCCGGAGGAATGAGACGCTCCTGTCGCGCTCCACCACTGTCGTGAGGTCGTCGAGCTTCCGTTCCAGATGGCGGATGTAGGATTGGAGTTCGGCCGGAGCCCCAGCCTCCTGAGCCAAAGTCCCTGCTGCGAGTCCGACGGACATGTGGGCCTTTCCAGGAGCGCCTGTTCCGCCGGACGCCAGGTCCCTGAGATCTCCGGGGCCGTAGGGGGTCTCAGTGCGGTGTACATCATCGATTTCCACCATGGTTGGGTTGGAGAGCTTTGAACGGAACCTTTGTGAGGAAGAAGGTGATTGAATGAAGAACAGCTAGGTCCCAAGCAGAGTCGCCAATTGTAGGGGTTCGATTAATCGGGACCTTGACTGTGGTGTCTGGTTAGGTTCCTTCCTCCGCTGCTCCGCTCGTCCGTCGCCTGACCTGCAACAAGTCACTAGGGCTTTGGCTGCCCAGTGACCCTCCGATGATCAAGTTAGATCTCAGGGAAGGTGTTTAGGTCTAGGGTTAGGATAGTATTGCGTACCTCTCTCAGGTGTGTATCACTTCATATTTGTAGACCTAGGTTTGCTTGGTCTTCACGCTAGCGCGTGGTGAGTACGCTCGGGTAACCGCCTCGGGTGACGTCACATATGACGAGGGGGGCGAGGTGGTTACGGAGCACATGGGACAGATCTCAATGATTGTGCCAGCTGCATGGGGAGCATGATCCCCATGGGTCCCATTCACAGAAACCGTTACCGCCTGGAAGCCTTTGGAAGCATGGGAACATGCAGTGAACCGAGGCTCCGAAGTAGATGACAATCGAAGCCCGGGAAACGACCGAGGTGCATCCCGAAGAGAGCTAGTCAGAAGACCTCGGCCCGTACCCTAGCTGCTGGTTTAGTGTTCGTAGCCCGGTTATCGAGCCGATAACCGAGGGCCCTACATGTACGTAGGAATGACTTGCCATATTCAAAAATCAAAATCGTAACACAATTGTTTGTTACTGTAGGAAAATAGTGCGGAAAACAATAATGAAATTCACTAATTTCTGTAAATTACAAATTTAGGAATTTACAACTTAAACATAAAATTACAGTAAATAGAACATAAACCGTAAAGGATCAAGAATTTGCAAACCGAGACCCGATTTGTACAACAATGCGCTTAAGACAAATTTGCCGCCTCACCGGTGCCGGAGGTTGTGTCGGTGTTTGTCTCCCAGGGTTGACTCGGTTACCACTCAGCCGCTGGAGCACCGTCGTAGACTGCTCGTCAAACCAACTTGTGTCTGTACTCTCTCTCTCAGAAAGAAAAATTGTATTACAGAAGAAGTAGCAGAGATTCTTTGGATCGTTTTCGATGTGTTGAAACCAAAGGTAGAGGTCCCATTAACTGAAGGAGGAGCCTCTGCCATCAATACGACAATGAATACAAATATTCATGGATGAGCCAATAATCAATAGGGGAATTGATTCAGTAATTCAATTTTGGAATAAAACTGATACTGTTATTATTCCCAAAATTGAATACACAATCGTGGTTAATAACTCTGGGTAATCAACCCAGCTTTGACCATCCAACCATGCACTGTTGTTGGTCCGAAACCCACTTTGAGAGACAATTTCTCATTCATCTCTCAATAGAATTTGTTCAGTCTTTCACCGGTTTAAACTCCTTAGCAAGGAGTATCTAAAATCCACTTGAGTCCACCTCACACGGTGTGGGTCCTACCAAATTCTCTTTCGTTAAAATTTCATTTTTCCAACAGTTACAAGGTATATAAAAAACCAAATATTCTGTGTCACAAGAACCAAGCAAGTTCAACATTTTTCATTTTTCTTGGCTGCTTCGCAATTCTCGATATATATCCAAGAGATCACCCCAAGCGTAGGGTATAAGCGTCCAATTGAAGCATAATAAATCCGGAAGTCCGGGATTGTACCCACAAGGATAACTAATACGGCTTGATGGATTGTAGATGTAAGTATGGTTTCCGGCTTTTAGGCAGCCAACTTGGTTTTTCGTATGCGGTGGAAAGTAAAAAGGCTAAGTTAAATGAGAATAAACTAGATAAAAAGAAGGTTAGGTCTAGGAATTACTAACGCCCACGACTCAAGCAAAATCACACTTTCCACCTCAATACACGGTTTTACCCGGAAGATAAGAAGGTTCGAAAATCAAGCTAGCTATAGAATTCATTTAGCAAACACCTCGAGCGACCGAGCTCCAAGCATCATGCGTGGTAAGTAGGCGAAGCTCTTACCTACACATGATCAAGGAGGTTATCGCCTCGGTAATTTTGACAAACGAATCCAAGCCCCACATCAATTTCCAAAACAAAGTTGCAAACTTTTTGGTGAAAAATGCAATTTTTACTCAAGCCATGGGGTGCTAATCACCCCATGACCCAACCAGTGGCGTAGCCAGGAATGAAGACCTCTGGGGGCATAACAGAAACACCACCTTTAAAAAAAAAAAAAACTATAACAAAATGATACAACAATACTACCAAAAACCAAGATATTCATCAACCCACATAAGAGTTAATAACTTGTCCACAAATACTAACAAAAACTACCATAGTCATAAACAAAAGTTACTAAACTAAGGTTTTACAATAGACCACGACGAGTTTTCATGTTTTGAAAGCTTTGCATGATAGTTTCATTGTCAATGCTTTCACATATGTCTCTCTCTATATATGCAACCATGCTATCACTTGTCCATTCATCACCCATTCGGTTGCGCCATTGATTCTTCACATAATTCATAGCCGAAAATGCCCTCTCAACTGTAGCAGTCGCAACTGGTAAAGTTAAAGCCAAAACTAAAAGCAAATAGACCAATGGATAAGCTCGGTGTCTTCCAATCTCCACCATTTTCTGTGCAAGATCACTAATTCCATGCAAGCTTGAAAACTCAATGGTAGTGCGCATATCAACAATGTAATTGTCAAGTTGATCATCAAGTATCATGAGGTCCATAGAGGAAAAATCTTGCGGATACAATTCATCCATATGGATCAATTTTTCCTTGTCAAAATAAGAGAACAAGTTAGATGGATTCAGACATGCCACACATAGAAGCAACTCCGTAGTCGATTCAGGGAAACGAGCATCAAGTTCAATAACTTGCATATCAATAACGGAGTTGAATATCTCAAAGCGGAAATGATGCAAGTTTGTCACCTTATGAGCTTTGCGCCTCTTCCCCCCACGAGGTACAAACAAATCATCCATATTGGGAACAACTATTTCATGTTTTTCACAAAAAGATGATGTAACATTCAATAGAGTGATCCACCCACTCTCCCTCATTGTTTGGAGCCGCCCTTTCGACAATTGAAGTAGAGCCATGGCATTAACAATATCTTGATCTTTCCTTTGGAGTGCTTGCGATAAGTCATTTGTAATTCCCAATATCGTTCTCATCAAATGAAGATACAAGATAAATTCAAAGGATTGCATTGCCTCAAACAAAGAAGTTGCTTCTAATCTTTGTGCTAAGTATGTACCATCCTCCTCAACTATTTCAAGCACACCAATCACCGACGCAAACATACCCATTAACCTAACCAAAGAACTATAATGAGAGCTCCAACGTGTATCCCCAGGCCGCTTGAGACTAGTTTCTTGGTTCAACCCTCGCCCACTTTCAATCTCTCCAAGATTAAGCGCTTTAACAACTCTTTCCACTTCATTTTCCCTAAGAATGTCTCGCCGCTTGCATGATGCTCCAACAACGGTCCCAATTTTAGAGACTGACTCAAAGAGATATCCAATACGGTCATCTTTCTTCGCCACAGCTACAAGAGCTAATTGTAATTGGTGTGCAAAACAATGAACATAATATGCAGAAGAATTCTCTTTTAGTATGAGTGCTTTGAGACCATTTATTTCACCTTGCATATTGCTAGCACCATCATAACCTTGCCCCCTCAATCTTCCAATACTCAATCCAAGTCTACAAAATAAATTATCCACAGCTTTCTTGAGCGACATAGCACTAGTATTAGGAACATGTTCAACACCTAAAAAGCGCTCAATCACATGACCCTTCTTATCCACATAGCGAATTGCAAGTGCCATTTGCTCCTTGATTGAATTGTCACGGGCTTCATCAACCAAAATAGCAAAAAGTGCATCACCAACATCTCTAACAATCACATTAACAGCTTCACGTGCAGCCACACACACAATGTCTTTTTGGATCTCAGGAGAAGTCAACTTATTATTTTGTGGAGCATTGGCCAACACAACAGCTTTAACATCTTGATTACGTTGAGCATGCCACTTTAAAAGTTCAAGAAAATTACCTTGATTACGTGAAAATTCAGACTCGTCATGTCCACGAAATGCAAGTCCTTGATTTAGAAGAAATCGAGCACAATCAATTGATGCATTCAACCGGGTTCGATAATCAATCCGAGCTTGTTCTGATTGCTTCAAAACTATAGTCTCAATATGTTACTTTTGGTTTAACAAATCTTCACATTTTCTCCAAGCTTGAGTATGCGCACTGTTGTGGCCCCCCACATGAGTACGTAGTCTACGTTTCTTTTTCCAATTTGAAAAGCCATTACCAACAAAAGATTCACCTCCCGCTTGATCGCCAATATCCGGCTTGAAAAGATAGCAATAAAGACAAAAAGCGGCCTCTTTTGTAATGCTATATTCTAACCAATCAGGAAATTCTTTAAACCAAGCCGGAATAAAACGCCGCCTCGTTTTCCCAAATGCTTTGTTCGGAAAGTTATGGTTATGAGGCTGGCAAGGACCTTTCTGTAGATATGCCCTACGGATTTGGTCTCGATCATTTGGATTGCAATCCATAATCGAAGGACGTAGCCCTGGATCCGCGGGAAGTTCTGTCAAATTGAGTTCCACACGACTTCGTTTGGAAAGAGGAGAACTCTCATCTTGTTTTTGGTCTTGATCATTTGGATTGCAATCCATAATCGAAAGACGTAGCCCTGGATCCGCGGGAAGTTTTGTCAAATTGAAATCCACACGACTTCGTTTGGAAAGAGGAGAACTCTCATCTTGTTTTTGAGAATCACGGATTTCATCAATTTTTGGCTTTGTTTTATAGTATCTCTCCATATCTGTACACAAAAAAAATAGTATATAACACATCCGGAAAAAAACAGAGGGGTCATTTTGATGGTAGTGGGCATTATTGATTATTTTGTTTACTAAGTAGTGTAGACTTATTTTATTCCCCTTGTTTTATATTATTCTATAGGTATATGTATATTATCATTTGTCACATTCACCTCCCTAGCCCTAGGTCCCCTTGTTTTCTTCCCCACAAGGCCACGAATCAGTCAAGCAGATGAATCATCATCAAAATACGATTCAGATGAACACAGATTAACTGTATTCGAACATAGATTCACAAAAAAGGAAGGAGAAACAACCCTAGTTTTTCTTGTAAAGGGAGGAGAAACAAAACGAGGAAAGAAAAATACCCAATTGTCCGACAATCTCCGGCGATCGGCTCTCTGGTTCTCCGCTCTCGCTGGCGATTTCGGTCGCTTTTGGAAAGAGAGAGAAAGAGATGGGTCGGTGGAAATTAGAAAAAGAGAGAGAAAGAGATGGGTCGGTGGAAATTGGAAAGAGGACAAAAAGGTGGAACTGAGGAGCAAATATATTTTTAAAGTCAAAATTTAAAAATAAAAAAAAAAGTTCCGGAATTTTGCAGCAGTGGGGGCACCTGCCCCCACTCGTCCCTTCTTAAATCCGCCGCTGGACCCAACCTTATGAAACTACTCACACATATCTAAAAAGATAAGAGCAAGCAAAAATCTACTTAGCATAAGTGTAAACACAACACTAGAAATAAACTAGTTAGAAAGATAGATCGGGAGAAATTAAACAACTTTAATTAATGAGACAAGAGCAAAAACTAACTTACTAGAGTTGAAAATGCAGAAATTAAGGGCTGGAAAAATAAGAACACTCAAGAACACGAAAAACAATTCAAATCTAGCTCTAGATCTAGAAAATACAATGCAAAAAAAGTAAAAAAGGTGTTTGTACCATGACATCACGCCTATAAATAGTCCCTAAGTACACGGATGGAATATTCTCCAGAGATTCCCCCTTAAGGCCTCGGTACCGATGGCAATGGGCTTAAAATGCATTTAAACTCTCGGTACCGATGTCCCATATATTAGCCATCGATGCCAAGCTGCTTTGTGGCTGACAGGAGATAAGAGCTCGGTACCGATGTCTCCAATCTTAGCCATCGGTACCGAGGGCTTATCTTCAGAACTTGGTCTTGACCGCGCGTTGACTTGCCTTGCTTTGCTATTTTTGCTCGGGCCACGTCTTGGCCATTGCCTTGCTCGGGTTGCCTTGCCTCGCTTCCTTGGCGTGGCTGTCTAGCTTTGGCCACCGGGTCATCTTTTGAGCTTTGAATAACCTTGGCACGCTTTGGTCTTTAAATTACCTGAATTAAATGGTTTCTCTACAAAACAAAACCAAAACGCCTTACGAGCAAAAGTAACTAAAAACAACTAATTAAATGACAAAAGTAACTAAGACTAGACACTAGCGCACCCTTTATTACATTCTCGGGTGCTTATCATTGGCCACTAGTTATGGATCAAGATCCTTTCACATGGTCCTTGTGTGATTCAAAATTTAATTCATGACGGCTTGATTTTGACGATCCAATCAGTTTATAAATAAGACTCACTGTGTTTATCATTCTTGCAAAAATTCCCTCCGGACTAAGTGGTATATGATTGTCACAGAGTCTAGAGTGCAACCTCCTTGGGATTCTTCTCTCGTGTTGTGATGTCTTCTCTCTTACCCCTTCAATCTTATGTAATCTTTACATTTGATTAATAAAATTTCTCTCTTTTTACTGTTTAAAAACATCATTCTTGCAAATATTCATGCTGTATGGGTAAAAGCTTGGTCGCGATTCATATTAAACTGAAAAAATTGGACGGTCACCGTTCATTTTTATTGTAATATTGATGTTCGATGAACTTTATTTTTTGTCTAGTCGACCCACCCATTGAAAATTACAAAATCAATGTCCTAGGAAGTTTTTTGGGCAAAGTCCACTTTCACCCTTGTGGTTATTGCCATGTGCGGATACCCCCCTCATGGTTCAAAATTGAGCACATAACCTACCTGTGGTTTTGAAAATATGCGGATAAACCCCTTGCCGTCATGTTTTCCTTCAATATTAACGGAGGTGTATCTCACACGCCTTTAGAATGTAATCTGAGTCGTTCATAATGTATTAAATAAAGAATAGAGTATCTCTGTAAAAAATCATCTCGATCAGGCATCAATAACCCAATGATCTAATTTTTAGTAAATTCAAATTTGAAATTTTAATTTCACAACAAAATTGTTTCGACCATGAGCTTTTCACTTTTTGATTGACTTGAATTTTGGCATAGATGTAGTACTCGTCAAAATTTACAATATCAACGGTTTGGATTCAATTTTTGGTATAGGGGATGGTGTGGTTAGATTTTAAAAAGAAGAAGAATCAAAGAACATGATGAGGGTATATCGGTCTTTCAATGTTGTGTCCGTTAATATAGATGAAAAATATGACAGCAGGGGGTCTATCCGCACATTTTCAAAACCACAGGTAGGTTATGTGCTTAGTTTTGAACCATGAGAGGGTATCCGCACATGGCGATAACCCTAGGGGGTCAAAGTGGACTTTGCCCTAGTTTTTTGACGGGGGTTGAACACGTGAAACACGAAAATAACACATTGAACACGTGAAACACGAAAATAAAACAGCCAACACGGTACTTATTTGTGTCGACCTGTTAACACGACCTGCTAGAATACGACCCTAACACGAACATACACTGATACACTATAATACTCCGGGAAAATGACGGCCAATGACGTGTTTTGATAATTAATACCCGCCAAGGACATTTTCAGTATTAACAAATGTTCTCAGCATGTCCTTGACGGGTATTAATTATCAAAACACGTCATGGGCTATCATTTTCCCTAATACTCCCGAGCTGTCTAAGTTTCGTAAGAATTATAACTTGGCCCAAACCGACCAATCAGCCTGTTAGGGTTTCATACTAACTTTCATTCCCTCAGCCTGAGTAAGTCATTCGCCCACCTCTAAAAGTCTCTCGCTCCTAACTTACTAGTAAGCCCGATGTTACCTGGATTGCAGATCGCTGAGGTACAGGAACAGGAACTGGGTATGCTACACCCTCCGGAACGGGGTACAGTAGGGGTAGGCTTCTTCGGATCGTAAATAGGGAACGAAATACGTTAAGTCGGAATGCGGAATGCTTTTTTGGATCGTCTTAACAAGATTACATATATTTACCTTTTGTATATGTAGGTTTCTTTATTTTTTATTTTTCTTACCAAATACATTATGAGTTGATTACGTTGCGTGACAGTAAAGTCTTTGTTTCCAAGTTACATCTAAATCAGAAGATTTGTATGATCTTATTTACTTAATTTAAAAGATAATAAAATTTCTTAATCAATAGAGTTACAATCTTGTTAATTATCTCTATTATAAAACAGAAGGATGTGAGGACAAATTGTTGGAACGGCTTAGATTCATTTGATCCAAAGGCTGTAGTGCATTCTCTTACTTCCGGTTAAGTGCCCATGATTTTCACCTAAATCACACAACTGCCATCCATTTCCAATCGGGATGCATAGTGCCGTAGGCACGAACTAACACTAGTAGGTATATGAAAAGAAATACAAGTATCTATGTGAGTGGGCATATGAATAAAGATACTATGCATATATATATTTTTTATTTTTAATCCAAATAAAGATACGGTAGTATATCGTTTAGAGAGCTTTTCCGGTTTTTTAGTGTGTACACGTGATTTCCAGTAGGGCTGCGCAAGGTAGGCCTGTCAATGGATCGGATTTGATCCGGATTCCATCCGTAAAATTCAATTCGAATCCGAATCCGATAACGGCAATCCGTAATCCAATAATCTGAATCCGATAAATACGGATCGGATTCAGATCGTGTCGGATTAACAGCCCCTTTGGCTGCCCAGGTGAGAAAGGGGAGTGGTCTCCCTTATTAGTGAGAGAAGAAAAGAAAGGGGAGTGGTTTCTCACCAATCCATCTAAATACAAGTGAGAAATCAAACTCACTCCCATCTCCGGCGACTGGTCTCTTCTCCGGCGACCTAGAACTCTCCTCTCTCCTCTCCGGCGACCGCACAGCCATTGTTCCGACGACGAAAAGACGCCGTCGTAGCTCGCACGCGCTGCCGGAAGTTGAGCGAGTGAGATCTACTCTCACCCACGCTCCCCACTCGCCTCTCTCCTCTCCTTTCTCACGGAATCACGCCAAAAGTGGCGAGAAACAGAAACGGGCTTTAAGGGGTTCTCGTCTCTTGCCCTTTCTCACCCTCTCTTGCCTTGTGGATCATCCAAACGGAGGAGAGATTGAGTTCTCCCTCCTTCCCCTTTCTTTTCTTCCGAAATCCCTCAGTCCAAATGAGCTGTAAATCCGACAACAATCCGATCCGAATTGTTTTTTCAAAAACCCTTCTGTGTTTGCAGTTGATCTTTTTAACTAACAGCAATGGAAGGAGGAGAGAGTTCCAACTGGAGCGAAACTGTGGAAGACCTCCTCGACCAGGGAGACGTCGACAAAGCCATCTCCCGTCTCGAATCCGTAGTCTCCGAACTCCGAACCCTAACGAATCCATCGCAATCGGATCATCTCCAACTGTCCTCCGCTCTATTCAACTTAGCCAAGCTCTACTCCGCCGAAGGCTTCTCTCTCAAAGCCGACGAGGCTCGATCTCACGCACTACCCTTCAGAAACCACTCTGTCTCCTCCAAGTTTTTTTTTCCCCCTCTCTCTTTGGTCTTTGTAATTAGACATATGAGATTCTTTTGTTCTTTTAGAGAATTTTTTTTTCCCTTTTTTTAAAAAATTTTGGAATTTGAAAAAAAAAAATCAAATCGGATCGGATTGGATCCGATTTTTTCGGATTCGGTTTACCACTATCGGACCCGATAGGCTGACAAGCATTTTATAGGGGACATTGTTGGGGGTTAGTGAAGATAACCTTTTTTGCTATGACAGATTCCCATCTATTGTGAGATCCTACGGCACTAATCGTTGGGTTAGATTATGTCTATTTATGGTGTAGAGAACAAGATAGAGAATGAAGAAATAATAGGAGCTATAGACTGTAGTGTCAAGGGTCAATTGTTTCAGATGAAGTATCTGTCCTGAGTTTCTGATATCCCCTGTTAAGTTACAAATCATTTCTACGCAATAGGTATCCCAGTTATTATAATATTGCTGAGTTTAGTTGAGTTTGTTTTATTTCAATTTTACGAGTGTCTAGAGATTGGTACACCTGGTAGATGGTATCCTTCTAGCAAGAATTATTTATTGTGCATATTTTGCACAACAAAATTTGTACTCTGTGTAATCTATATATTATGTGCTATATTTTATTTTTGTTTTACCTAATTTAAATGACATCTATATGCGTAACTTAACAAATGCATTAATTGATGTCAGTTTACGTCTTCAATTTAACCTACACATGCCATAAGTAAAATGGCTTATTTTTTGAAACCTTAAACAGGACGCGATGCCAAAGAAATTCGTGTACTGTGTTGACCTAAAGGCGAATCTCAATAATGCAGATTATCTGGAGGCAATCAAGGACTCGAAGCTTGTCTTGAAGCTGAAGGTACAACGTAATCGTTGAGTCCACGAGATTTCTTTTTTGTGCTTTACTGCTTTTCTCTATATTTCTGAGCAAATAATTCTTTCAAATGTTTACTTTCAGCTGCTTTGTCATTACTGAGGATGTGAAAGTGAACCCCTCACATTATAAAGTGTGCTGGTTACTTACAAGAAGGAGAGGGTGAACCTCATCCATAGGGTGTGTTCTAGTTGAGAATTTTGGCTATTTCACTTTTCCCCCCCTTTCTTTCTATTGTTTTGGTTGTTTGGTTTTAAGTGTGCAAACTGTCAGACTCGTTGTGGGACGGTAAAAGTAATTGGCCTGGACAGCCGTAACAATGTGGTTGGCGGTAGGGAGGTGTATGGCTTTGACACCCATCTTGTGAACGGCATAACGGTTGGTTTTGTCGGATTAGAGGGCCAGGGTTTGTTCCCCAAACTGGATTACTTGGAATTTGGGTTCGCATGGGCCGTGTACAATGTAAGACTTGTTTCAACTTATTGTTGATTCTTTCATTTAGCCCCTTGTAATTAAGCCCAAGATGCTGTTTTTTTTTGTTTCTCTCGGATCGAGCACTCCACACATGGACATTGTTTAAGCCATGCTTTGGTTTATGTGTTTAATTTTGTCACTGCCGTTGAACGTTGTTTAATTTTGCCATTGAAGTAGGACATTGTTTCATATTGTGCCGTGTATTATTTCTGGATTGGAAAATGGAGATCGTTCACTCAGTCGATCAGTGAAGAGATGCTCAGCTATTGAGATGTACGTTTATTACTTGATGGGTTGCTGTCATGCTGCTTCTCATTTTGGTTTTTTGATTGTGCGATAGACATCTTTGCTTAGCTATTCTGTGTCACAAGAACTAAACGAGTTTTACATTTTTCATTTTTCATTTTTCTCGGCCACTAGTTATGGATCAAGATCGTTTCACTTCACATGTTCCTTGTGTGATTCAAAATATAATTTATCATGGCTTGATTATGACGATCCAAGTAGTTCATCCCATCTGTAAGACTCAATGTGTTTTTATCATGGGAAATTTATAAAAATGGTCATTCCAGTTTCACCCGAGTCTCATTTTTGTCCTTCAAGTATCAATTACAACTCTTTTGACCAAGTTTGATTTTCGTACCAAATTGGTCCAATTAATAACTTCTATTAGCCAAACTGGACGAAAAAAATCAAATTGATGGCAGTTTGGACGTTGCAATTCGTACAAAGTTGGTCCAATTGATAACGTCTACCCTCAATCTGATTTTTTCCATCCAGTTTGGCTTATTGGTGTTATCAATTGGACCAATTTGGTATGAAAATCAAACTTGAAGGTCAAAAGAGTTGCAATTGATACTTGGAGGACAAAAATGAGACTCGGGTGAAACTAGGATGACCATTTCTATAAATTTCCCTTTTATCATTCATCATGGCATAGGATCATCATGTGTTTAGGGTGCCAACTTCTTTGGGATGGTTCTCTCGCGATGTGATGCCTTCTTTCTTGTCCCTTCAATCCTATGTAATCTTTACATTTGATTAATAAAATTTTACCCTTTTTTGGTGTTAAAAAAAGAAGAATAAGTCATTCTTGCAAAAATTCATGCGAAGTGAATATGGGTAAAAGCTTGGTCTCGATTCGCGATTCATATTCAACTGGGAAAATTGGACAGTCACACTTTCACTTTCATTTCTCGTGATACCGATGTTCGATGACCTTGATTTTTTTTTCCCTAGATGATCCACCCATCGAAACTTACACCTTGATTTTTTTTTCACTAGATGATCCACCCATCGAAACTTACAAAATCAACTATCTGAAGAGGAATACTACATATACTACTATCCATTGCATTTTTTGTGGGGCTCATCCTGAGTCCAAAAAAATACATAAAAATATTCATAAATTTGATAATAATATTTTATGGGGCCTGTAAAAAATCAACTCCAACGGATATTTGTAAGTATTATTTCTTGATTCATAGGAGCGAAACTACTCAACTGCACAGTTTCGCTCCTACGAATCCAGAAATAAAACTTACTGATATTTGTTGGGGCTGATTTTTTACAATGTCCCATAATATATTATTTTAAAATTTATATACATTTTTCAGTATTATTGTGGGACCCAAGGTGAGCCCTACAAAAAATATAATATAATGAATGATATAGTGGATAAATGTACTCAACCTAAACTTACTGCTATCGGAATGGTTAAATAGAAGTGATTGGATCACCAAAAGAGGAATCGTCATTTGACTTGCAAGTTATCTTAGGAATAGGAAGTAGGGGTGAGCAAAAAATTCGTCAAATCGCGAATCCAGTCCAAACCAATCCAAACCGGAAGGTTTAGTTTGGGTTTTTAGTAGTATGGTTTGGTCATGATTTAAAAAAAATTAGAAACCGCGTTATATGGTTTGATTTGTGGATTTACGTTTACGGTTACGGTTCCAAACCGATCCGAACCGTATAATACATATATATATATATATATATATATAAAAATTAATTATGATTCACCCAATAGATATGGGAGCTTTTAGTTAACTACTTTCTTAATTTATTGATCCCATTAAATCCACTAGAATATTTAATCTTCCCTCACTGTCAAGATAATGATTTGAACCTTGATGTAAAGTGATATCACAAGTTGGTTTCTACCATGCTGCTACTATTGCTCTTTTGTTACCTCATTTCAATTCAATAGTTTTAGAAATTATTTTTGGCCTTTTATTTGGTTAAACTATCTTAAGATGTTTAGTAGTTGGTATTATTAGTTGGTTCATTTTAGTGACTTACCAACATTTTATTTTCTTAGTTTAAGACTTAAGGCAATTTTTGGTATCCTACTCTTAATTAGTTGGTTGATATTAGTGTGTTTTAATAATTTGAATGAAATTGGTTTAAATATATGTATTTTTTTAATTTATCTTCATAATGTTAAGTACTTTAAATATTTTTTGAAGACAATAGCTTAGTTCAAAGCAAACCGTGATTTAAAATCGAAACCGAACCGTATTTAAATGGTTTGGATTGGTTTGATTTTATGCCTTTTGTGGGTTGGTTTGGTTCTCCAAATTCATAATCCGTAAGTATTGATTTGGTTCTTGGTTTAGTATGAAACCGAACCAATCCGGACCATACTCACCCCTGCAAGAAAATTTGTCGGGTAAATGGGACCCAATCCAATCAAACTCATGCATTATTACACCAACTTCTCCGCAAGAAGACACAGCCATAATTGATTCCAAACTCAGCACGACGACGACGTCTTCGACGATCATATCCGCACCACTTCCCGTGCATCTCTCTCTCTCTCTCTCTCTCTCTCTCTCTCTCTCTTAGTACTCTGGTCTGCACTCGTCTTACTCCTTCCAAATCAATAAGTTCAGGTAAGTATTTCCAATACCCTGCTTACATAGCTATTCTTTCATTGTCACTTTGGAGCTTTTTAGTTTGTTACCAACCCCTTTGCGATGAAATTTTAACTCTTTCTTCTAGCAGTTACTGAGATTGTTTCGTATGGGCTGTCGTCCTTTCATTTGTATAGTTTTTTCGTTAGATTTTCGGAATTGTCACTTACCAGGCACCATGTTAATCCATTTTTAGTTTCAGTTAAAGTTAATAGTCGGAGACAATTCACTAATGCATTAAAATGGAGCACGTAAAATTTCTGTTATGTGAGCCCGCTTAACTGATCGGTTAGAGCATCGCATTTGTATGGCGATGGTCATCGGTTCGATTCCGATTTCAAACAATATTGTTGACAAAGTTTTCCAATTTATAGCTAGCCACCATCCCATAACAATCTCAAGCATAACTAGTGGTTCTGGCTTCGGGTTGTGTTGGAACTTGTGGCTCATATGTTGTGTATGAGAGGTACTAAGAAATTCTCGTAAAAGGCCAGTGCTGAGTGGAGTGGAGCGGAGTGAGGGGAGGCACTGGCCCATCAGGTTCAGTTGGTTGGGCCGAAGGCCCAAAAGGTTTGGGGCGCCCCCCGTGGTACGGTACGAAATAATTAGGGTTGAAATAGAAGTCGTGAATATATATACTCTCTATTGTAAAACCCTATGTACTGTGATCATAAATAAAACAGCTCCGCTCCCGTGGACGTACCCGGTTTGGAGAACCACGTATATCTCTGTGTCAATCCTTTACTGTTTATACTCGAATATTGTGTGCGTGTGTGTTTAGATCCTTACATGTTGGCAATCCTATTACTTGGTTATCTTCGCTTTAAAAAGTGTTTATATATCACAAGAAGGGAATGATAGTAGTAAATGTAATTACTTATCTCTCGAGATGCAATCATATTTTGATAAGTAATTAGATTTTTCTTTTTTCGCTTTCTTGCAAAACTTTTGCAAGGTTAAAAAAAAGCTGAGGTGGCCAGAGCAGTTAGAATTTAATGGGAACGATGGCGATCGCCTTAAATTGGCATGAAAGGGAAAGATCTCTAATAAGATGCAAGTACAATCTGTGTGTCTGTCTACCATTGCTAATGAAGTTAATTTTTGCTGCATATTGCCAGCTAGAGTCAACAACCCGATTTTACAAATCACTTGATGATGAATATATCAATGGGTTAGTGTTGAGAGGGACACATAAGTAATTTAAGAGAATTTACAAATAGGAGTGGGTTTCACGATTACATGGATTTATACTTTTGGTGACTCTATTGACTCACCAGTCACCATCCAATACGATTCTCGAGTTTAACATTCGACTAATTGAACTTTAAGTAACTATAGAATGGACTACATTACTGGAAATGTACCACTCCATGGCTGTGTTTATAGGAGAAATGGCGGAAGAACCGGTCAATGTGAATGAGTTCCAGGAACTGGCAAGGCGAGCCCTTCCGAAGATGTACTTTGACTTCTACAATGGAGGAGCTGAGGACCAATACACTCTAAAGGAGAACATGGAAGCATTTCATAGAATCACGTTAAGTATTACACCTGTCATTCTTATTAGCAGAAAAGGACACCATTTTAAATCTCTACTCTTGACTGGTTCAGTTTTAGGCCAAGAATTCTCGTAGATGTGAGCAGGATCGACATGTCAACTACTATATTGGGTTACCCTACATCGGCACCAATCATGATTGCTCCAACTTCACGTCATAAATTTGCTCATCCCGAAGGTTTGGATTCAATTAATGCATTTCAACTGAAATATGTACTTACCTAATTTGGTTTTGTGTTCGATTTTGAATTTTGTTTTATACCAGGAGAGGTTGCAACAGCCAGAGCAGCAGCTGCATGTAACACCATAATGGTATTGATACTTTAATCTGAGCTCAACTTTTTAGGTTGCCCTGTTGAATACTGAACCATCCCGCATCGTAGGGATTGTCCTTTTCGTCTACCTGCACAGTAGAGGAGGTTGCTTCCAGCTGCAATGCCGTTCGCTTTTTTCAGATATATGTATTCTACTCACTCTCCTCAGCTCTAGTCAGCTTATGTTCCTTGATATTTGATCGTTCTTTGGGATTGGCCACATGGTATATTACTCTGATCCCAATTGGAGAATCAGAATTCAGTTTGGTATCTCTTTGTTGATATAGGTATGTAAAAGGCGGGATTTAACGGCTATGTTAGTGCAAAGAGCTGAGAGAAACGGGTTCAAGGCTATGATTCTTACTGTCGATTCTAATAGGCTTGGTCGAAGGGAGGCAGACATAAAGAATAGGTGAAATTCATTTCCTTCTCTTTTATATCATTTTCACAGACTACTACCTTCAACATCCTTCACATTTTGGGGTTGTTTCTCTTGTCTAATATCGGGATATGCAATGGTTGTGCAGAATGATTTCTCCTAAATTGAAGAATTTCGAAGGTCTATTATCAACTGAAGTAGTTTCTGTGAGTAGAGGATTTCTGTTACCCCACATATGCATTTAATTATGATCATGAACAACGTATTTTGGTTGTTCTCTGTTCCAATTTGATAATGCATAATATCTACTACATTATATAACCGTTGATTTGGTTCTCACTGCATATTTTGGGGTGTGGACACCAAGCAGATCATGTGAAAAGAAATAAAAGAAGCACCATTAATTTGTTATTGCAAACTCACCTTTGGGTTATTTGGATGCCTTTGGATTACTAGACAGACCAACTTCCCTGACAATTGCCATTTTTACGAATGTATGTGGGTTCAATGGGGTTTGAGTCAGTCTAGTAGTGAAAAGATGAAGATGAAGTAGAGGTGTTTAGATTTGCTGATTTATTTGCGACTCATTCACCCTCAAGTAGCATATGCCTGTGGCAATTATGCTGTTAGTTCCAGTTTATGATGGGCTGGCTAGTTATACATACTAATGGGAAGAGAGATTGGACAACTTATGCAGTATCATATATATGTGTTAAGCCTATGTTCCTTCTCGTGTCGGTCTGTAATCTGTGTAGACAACAGATTCAAGTTTTCGTGGTCTTTTGCAGTTGCGTATCTTTGTTCAAACACCAATCTCCTTGTGTTTGTTGCTGAAGTATGTACCTTAGTAACATTACCATATAATATCCATATCCTGTTAGATTAGTAACACTGATCACTCACTCTGCAGGATAAGGGTTCAAGCCTTGAAGCTTTTGCAGCAGAGACGCACGATCCATCTCTTTGTTGGAAGGTATAATCTAATAGTCTACCCGTCGCTACCTGATAATATGATCACACAGTCAACCATAACAAAGGTGTTACTAGTCTTGGGTCGGATATCTACCTTGCTTGGAAGTATCACTTGAAAACTTTGTAATAACTACTCATTCATAGGATGATATGTATTGATGTTTTAGTAGTTAATTTGATCATCAAGATCTTAAGGTGGTTTTCTTTACATTAGTCTTACTTTGGTTAATTTCGTTTAAAATTTCCAGGATATAGAGTGGTTAAGATCTATCACAAGTTTGCCAATTCTAATCAAAGGGGTGCTTACTGCTGATGATGGTAATCTCATGACTCTGTAATACATGTTTGTCTTACTTCATATTAAACGTTAAGGGAACCCTTGATTTGTTGATGATATCTTTGAATCGCTAATAGGTTTTGAGATAAAAATGACGAGCCTAAACTATTCGAGTCTCTCATCTTTTACTTATGTTTACAGTGACAAACGAAAATTGATTATAATCTGGTATGATACTCTTGGCAGCGATAAAAGCTATGGAAATAGGCGTTGGTGGGATTGTTGTCTCCAACCATGGAGCTCGCCAACTGGATTATTCTCCAGCCACTATCACTGTTCTAGAACAGGTTAGTTATGTTTGAGTTTTTCTCGGCTTAGTTGATGGCGTCTGATGCAGATATGCCAGCAAATTGAATTCCAATATGTGCTATAGTTGGTATCTTATATTGGCAATATATCATGTGGGACAAGGAAGATTTTCATGCATTAGGTAACCTAATTAAGCCGGGTAAAGGCAAACAGAATTCACGTCAGATCTGAATTGGGTATAGAACTAATTTTGCTCCCTCTCCAGTTCTAGGTTTTCCATCTTCCAACTTAGTTATTTTAATGCTTGAAGCAATTATAACACTTCTAAATATGTGGAGGGTTATGACCTGGTTGTTTCAAGAAAATACTAGTACTTAACGAGTCATATGTTGGAATGTATGTCTCGAAACATGGTATACTTCCATCCACAACACTTAATTTGGTATAATTTAACGCTTTTTTCCCTTCATTTTTCTCCTATAGTGTTCTTCTCATGGTAACAAGCATCAAACATAAAGTATTGACATTTTTAAGATCAATAAATCATGCCAAAATTCATCAGTAGCTGAACTTATACAGAAAGTACTTCGAAATGTCCTCTTACATGTTAAATTTATGCGATTAAATTCTATCCTCAAATGCAAGATTATTTGTGTGCACGCGCCATACATCACATTGTGCATGCATGACGAAAGGCATTAATGAATGGGATACTAATATTTGAATTCTGCTACAATCCCTTCCGTTTCATTTTTCTAGTATAAAAGATGGCTTCTAGCTTAGTTCATGGATCGTGGTTGATATAACACCACACTCTTCTGTTCAAACCTCATTCAGAATGGAACACTGGCTTCTTGCCTAGGCAGAAAACTTTTGGCCAACCAATACCAAACAAACCGAGCCTTGTGTCTCAATCAATGAATCCTATTTTTCCCTTCATCTCTGTCCAGGGCTTCATGTCTAGGCAGAAAACTTTTGGCCAACCGATACATCATCTCATAACCATTATACTGCAACTGTAAACCAGTAGTGATTGTTCGGTGCACTGGTAAAGGCTCTCTTGATGGCAAGCATGAGAAATCGGGTTTGAGTCTGAAAGAAGCCACTATGCTTATAATGATGCCAAGTGGCTAGGTGTGTATCCAGTCCACCCCATCCCAGCATCCTCATAGTTGAGGAATACAACGGGGGAATGCAAGAAGAAACCTCCCAATGCACAACCCCAATATTGCCAGTCAAAGCCGAAGACAAACCAAAACAACCCACCTTTTATTGAGCCAATTACTTGTTGGAGCCTAACAATATGGGTCACTATGCTTAAGTCAGTTATTTGGTTGTAAAGGGTCGTTCATTATTCATCCTTCACACTTCTTTCAACCCATTAACGTGGCATTGGGATGTCACACAAATAGAAGACTCAAAGTCAAAGACTAAGAAAAGAACATGGAACTCCAACTTACATTCATATCACTGATTGCGTTGACTACATTTTGAAGCAATAATACGAACTCTGAACCGCACACGCATAGAGATGCGCCAATTCCTTTAGAGTGGTTGACCCACATCTGGTTCTATAGAAGCTGGGAAGGGAACCGTTGTTTTACAAAGCATTCAGAACTTTAGAATAGACGAGATATCTCATCACAAAATCTCTGTATAGAGGTTGTTTTACTAGAATCGAAAAGCTAACAATATTGCTGTATGGTCTTGGAAATTACCTTTTGTTTCTGGTAGGCACGCTTCATGTTTCAAACACATAAGACAATTATTGTATTGTGAATGCAGGTGGTCCGTGCTGTTGGAGGGAAAATTCCTGTTCTCATTGATGGAGGAGTGAGGCGGGGGACAGATGTCTTCAAGGCATTAGCTCTTGGTGCACAAGCTGTTCTGGTAAACTCTGACTATGAAGTTTTGACACTTCTGACATGTCAATATGTTCTTCTGCTTTTCTGCAAAGTGCTTTGTTTCATGTTGCACTATACTGTATTATATCTCATAGGAACAATAATGGCTGGAAAAAAAAAAATTTGATAGTTTGGAAGACCATTGTTGCTCCATTTATCTGTTATTTGGGTGCTGTATCTCCTGCTTGGCCCTTTCCTAATTTTGTTTCTTCTCTCATGCAGATTGGGAGGCCAATCCTCTATGGATTGGCAGCAAAGGGAGAATATGGGGTTCGACGAGTCATTGAAATGCTGAATGCTGAGCTTGAGCTCACCATGGCGCTGTCCGGATGCCCTACTTTGAAGGATATCACAAGAAGTCATGTGAGGACGGAGCAAGACAGACTCAACTGCAGACTTTAGGTTAACGAAATATTAAAGTAGGACCACAGATAGGTGATTCTGATCAACTATCATGGATCCAAATACTTGCTGGAGTTCTGCAATTGTTTTCCCTTCTCCCTGTTTCTTAAAACAAATCACTAGAAATTATGAATTTGTTCTATGATGATGCATGTGTGCTATGTCAGAAGTGAAAGATCAAATCTTCACCGGGTCCTTGTTTATGTACAAAATAGATGGTCATGGGGACACTTCCACTTACTATGAAGTTTGGCAGTTTAAATATAATAACCTGAGAATCTTGGTGTTACATTAAGAGAGGAGGAATTTTTGAAGTTTCTGACCAGAATTTATACAATAGACTGTAATAACCTACGGTTATTATATTGAATACGCTTAGTGCAGAGAAAGTTTCTGTGATTCTCATACTCAATCTCAAATGGAAAATTTGTGTTAAATGCTGAATTTGCCATTTTCAACTCTGAAGGGTTTCTGCTACGTACTCAAGTTTGAATTTTTTTCCTTAAGTATTGGTTGTGGAAGAAAATTTGACAAGGAGTACGTTCTTAATTGAAGCTGTGTACTACCAGCCTAGTCTCTTTGATTCGAAGTTTAGCCTCTGCTTAGTTTTAAGACTCCAAGGGATCGTTAATTAATTGCATCATGATCATCGTACGTAATACACAATCATTTACTAGTACTAATATAGTTGCATTGAACAAAAAAAGGTCCCTAGAACTACCTTTCGCTTATTGTAGTATTCAATATATGCGGTGGTGAATCAAGCTTTCTTGTCATAAATCCTTATCATTTTGGAGTCAGTTATCAACTTTATGCGTGCAGCTTGTATTTAAACTGCGTTCTTTTAAACTTATAAGTTTGGAACTTATTTCGGTATTTTTTACTTTTTGGAACTTTTTGCGAACAAAACACACAAAATGAAGAAATAAGTTAAGTTTAGAAAAACTCAGCCTTAGTAGCTGAAACGTTTGATACAGTTCCTTTAAATGCTTGTTGTTTTCGAGTGGAGTCATTGTGTAGTATGTCGTCTGACGAATAATATTTTGTATTTCCTTCAGGTGAACTGAGATGGAAGGAAGTGAAGTAAAGATGGCTCTATAGTATACTATAGGGATTAAAATGAGAAAGGGATTCATGCACTTCTTCTATGTTTGCTCACTTCGCTGTCGGAATTGGCTTTTGATAGGAGAAGGACGTGTCTCGCTTTTAGTTGGTCTATGGTTTATCTATTTGTTTGTGTTGTAAGTTAATACTAACATTTTATTTGATGTTTCATTCATATTTTTAAGGCTCGGTTTGGAGGAAAATGATTCATGTAGCCAACCCCAAGTGATTGGGACATAAGGCTCGGTTGGGTTTGGTTTGGTGATTCATATTTTTAAACAATAAAGCACTGGTACCCTAATTTATGTTTCCTCGATCGTCCATAATTTAAGCCATCTTTTGGTTTATGTGTTTAATTTTGTCATTGCCGTAGGACGTTGTTTAATTTTGCCATTGAAGTAGGACGTTGTTTCATATTGTGCCGTGTATTATTTCTGGATTGGAAAGTAGAGATCGTTCACTCAGTCGATCAGTGAAGAGATGCTTAGCTATTGAGATATACGTTTATTACTTGATGGGTTGCTGTCATGCTGCTTTTCATTTTTGGTTTTTTGGTTGCGCGATAGAAATTTTTGCTTAGCTATTCTGTGTCACAAGAACCAAATGAGTTTTACATTTTTCATTTTTCTCGGCCACTAGCTATGGATCAAGATCCTTTCACTTCACATGTTCCTTGTGTGATTCAAAATATAATTTATCATGGCTTGATTATGACGATCCAAGCAGTTCATCTCATCTGTAAGAATCAATGTGTTTTTATCATTCATCATGGCATAGGATCATCATGTGTTTAGGGTGTCAACTTCTTTGGGATGCTTCTCTCATGTTGTGATACCTTCTCTCTTGTCCCTTCAATCCTATGTAATCTTTACACTTGATTAATAAAATTTCACTTTTTTTTGGTGTTAAAAAAGAAAAAAGTCATTCTTGAAAAAATTCATGCGAAGTGAATATGGGTAAAAGCTTGGTCACGATTCATATTTTACTGGGAAAATTGGACGGTCACACTTTCACTTTCACTTTCATTTCTCATGATACCGACGTTCGATGACCTTGATTTTTTTTTTCCCTAGATGATCCACCCATTGAAACTTACAAAATCAACTATCGAAACTTACAAAATCAACTCTCCGAAGAGGGATCGACGCTATGGGAAAATCTTCAATACACACCCCTTTAAGGTGTGTATCATATGCACCTATTGTGTGGTCCATATTGTGCCACCTCATAAAAAATTACCTGCTGAACTGGTCATTCATAACATTTTAGGTCTATCGTAACTTTTATACCAAAAATTTGTAACTTTTCATTCATAATATTTTTCTTACAAATCATAACCTTTTAGTGCATTCGTAACTTTTACACTAATCAATCGTAACTTTATAGCAACAGATTCATAACATTTTTAGAATCATAACATTTTGGTGTGTTTCATAACTTTATAAAAAAAATCGTAACATTTTCAGTTCGTTACATTTTCACTATGGAATCGTAACATTTTTATTCCATTTCATAACTTTTAAATAACGTATAATCAATTGTGCAATCAATTACTTAATTAATTTTTTTAATGGTAGTTAATCAAATATGTAATCTATATGTCAATATTCAATTCCATAATCGATTAGACTTTATAATTGATTTTTCAATTGATTAGACATCATAATCAAATATATAATTGATTTTGCAATTTTGTAAATAGAAATTATAATAAATTAGACATCATATTCGAATATGTAATCAATTGTTATGTTCAATTATGTAATCGATTAGACAATATAATCGATTTTGTAATTGAATTGAAAACGATTGGAAAACAATGTGAAGTCGATTACTCAATCGATTTTTTAATTGATGGGTGTCAGTAAGTCCTCTAATCAATTGCGAAATAAGTTAAAAATAACATTGCAATAGATTTCAAAATCAATTGTTCTAAATAACACAAATAATTGATTACATGATATATAGATTATATTTTTCTGCGGTTTCAATTGCGTAATTGATTGGTATCGATAACACTTGTAATCGATTACATTATCAAATATGAGTATTAGTTATTTGTAATTCAGATGCGAGCACTAATTTACAAAACTCTAGTAGTATGTCTATTGCCAAAAAATAAATAGCACGTCCTAACTATTATTGTCTTTTACACATAACTCTAAAATGAATTGGTAAATTTATCTCACCACCATCACTCTCTTGATCACCCATTAACTTTGTTAGTGTTTCCTATTTGATTAATACGGATGATCGACTTTGCTATTCCTTTTAATTGGACTATTTGTGTGAAATATTTTTTTTTGATCGATCTACATATGAAAGTTCACTATGCAATTAAAGGTATTGTGAAAAATGTTAAACATTATAATATTTCAAAAAATTCCAAAAAAAAAATTGGCTACATATATGAAACACTTTAAAAAGGGTGCTGATTTTGGCACTTCCCATTTTGTTAATGGCACTCCCCTTGGGAGTGGGAGTGCCATTAACAAAATGGGGAGTGCCAAAATCATTGGCCTTTAAAAATCCTGTAAAAAAAAAAATGCCTTAACTTGACTTTTTATTACATTATGATAATGATAGTATCTTTTTTCTTTAATAATTATCGAGAACAACGTTTTTTACAGAAGTAAATTATTTTCACTTGAAATAATTTTAGCTTCAAAGTTCTTAAAAAATAAAATTATTATTTTTAACACAAATTAATTATCAAAAATAAAATTGGGCCTAATTTTTTGAAGGAAAAGAAAGATATACGCTGATTGGGAAGAGAGTGAGAGGCTTCAGGGGATTTTCTTTCCATTTTGGTTAATTCATAGGGTTTACTTGTTGCATTGGTAACAAGTTATTTGTTAGTAACCTATCGTAACATTTTAAAGGGTCCAGATCATTTTTCAAACATCCAATGGTAATCAATGAGGGTGCATATGATACACATCCAAATAAGGGGCGTGTATTGTAGCACTTCTCCGATGCTATATACATTACCATCCATCCACTACATTATCTATTACATTTTTTGTGGGGCCCTCCCCGAGTTTCAAAAAAATACAGAAAAATATTCATAAATTTTAGAATAATATTTTATAGGATCCTATAAACAATTAGTCTCCACAATAGTATTATTTCTGGATTCGTAGTTCGCCAAAAAATGTTTGTCGGGTAAGTGGGACCCAACCCAATCAAACACATGCATTATTACACCAAATTCTCCGCAAGAAGACACAGCTATAATTGATTCCAAACTCAGCACGACGACGACGTCTTCGACGATCATATCCGCACCACTTCCCGTGGCTCTCTCTCTCTCTCTCTCTCTCTCTCTCTCTCTCTCTTGCAAAGCCTTGTCTTTGCAGTGTTTTGTAGTACTCTGGTCTGCACTCGTTTTACTCCTTCCAAATCAATAAGTTCAGGTAAGTATTTCCTATACCCTGCTTACATAGCTATTCTTTCATTGTCACTTTGGAGCTTTTTAGTTTGTTACCAACCCCTTTGTGATGAAATTTTAACTCTTTCTTCTAGCAGTTACTGAGATTGTTTCGTATGGGCTATCGTCCTTTCATTTGTATAGTTTTTTCGTTAGATTTTTGGAATTGTCACTTACCAGGCACCATGTTAATCCATTTTTAGTTTCAGTTAAAGTTAATCGTCGGAGACAATTCACTAATGCATCAAAATGGAGCACGTAAAATTTCTGTTATGTGAGCCCGCTTAACTGATCGGTTAGAGCATCGCTTTTGTAAGGTGATGGTCATCGGTTCGATTCCAATTTCAAACAATATTGTTGACAAAGTTTTCCAAATAGGAGTGGGTTTCACGATTACATGGATTTATACTTTTGGTGACTCTATTGACTCACCATCCAATACGATTCTCGAGTTTAACATTCGACTAATTGAACTTTAAGTAACTATAGAATGGACTACATTACTGGAAATGTACCACTCCATGGCTGTGTTTATAGGAGAAATGGCGGAAGAACCGGTCAATGTGAATGAGTTCCAGGAACTGGCAAGGCGAGCCCTTCCGAAGATGTACTTTGACTTCTACAATGGAGGAGCTGAGGACCAATACACTCTAAAGGAGAACATGGAAGCATTTCATAGAATCACGTTAAGTATTACACCTGTCATTCTTATTAGCAGAAAAGGACACCATTTTAAATCTCTTCTCTTGACTTGTCAGTTTTAGGCCAAGAATTCTTGTAGATGTGAGCAGGATCGACATGTCAACTACTATATTGGGTTACCCTACATCGGCACCAATCATGATTGCTCCAACTTCATTTCATAAATTGGCTCATTCCGAAGGTTTGGATTCAATTAATGCATTTCAACTGAAATATGTACTTACCTAATTTGGTTTTGTGTTCGATTTTGAATTTTGTTTTATACCAGGAGAGGTTGCAACAGCCAGAGCAGCAGCTGCATGTAACACCATAATGGTATTGATACTTTAATCTGAGCTCAACCTTTTAGGTTGCCCCATTGAATACTGAACCATCCCGCATCGCAGGCATTGTCCTTTTCGTCTACCTGCACAGTAGAGGAGGTTGCTTCCAGCTGCAATGCCGTTCGCTTTTTTCAGATATATGTATTCTACTCACTCTCCTCAGCTCTAGTCAGCTTATGTTCCTTGAGTTCCTTGATATTTGATCGTTCTTTGGAATTAGCCACATAGTATATTACTCTGATCCCAATTGGAGAATCAGAATTCAGTTTGGTATCTCTTTGTTGATATAGGTATATAAAAGGCGGGATTTAACGGCTATGTTAGTGCAAAGAGCCGAGAGAAACGGGTTCAAGGCTATGATTCTTACTGTCGATACTCCTAGGATTGGTCGAAGGGAGGCAGACATAAAGAATAGGTGAAATTCATTTCCTTCTCTTTTATATCATTTTCACAGACAGTAACCTTCAACATCCTTCACATTTTGGGGTTGTTTCTCTCGTCTAATATCGGGATATGCAATGGTTGTGCAGAATGATTTCTCCTCAGTTGAAGAATTTCGAAGGTCTATTATCAACTGAAGTAGTTTCTGTGAGTAGAGGATTTCTGTTATCCCACATATGCATTTAATTATGATCATGAACAAAGTATTTTGGTTGTTCTCTGTTCCAATTTGATAATGCATAATATCTACTACATTATATAACCGTTGATTTGGTTCTCACTGCATATTTTGGGGTGTGGACACCAAGCAGATCATGTGAAAAGAAATAAAAGAAGCACCATTAATTTGTTATTGCAAACTCACCTTTGGGTTATTTGGATGCCTTTGGATTACTAGACAGACCTTTTGTGAAACTCAATGGGGTTTGAGTCACTTTAGTAGTGAAAAGATGAAGATGAAGTAGAGGTGCTTATTCAACTAATTGTCTTTTGCAGTTGCGTATCTTTGTTCAAACACCAATCTCCTTGTGTTTGTTGCTGAAGTATGTACCTTAGTAACATTACCATTTAATATCCATATCCTGTTAGATTAGTAACACTGATCACTCACTCTGCAGGATAAGGGTTCAAACCTTGAAGCTTTTGCAGCAGAGACGCTCGATCCATCTCTTTGTTGGAAGGTATAATCTAATAGTCTACCCGTCACTACCTGATAATATGATCACACAGTCAACCATAACAAAGGTGTTACTCTTGGGTCAGATATCTACCTTGCTTGGAAGTATCACTTGAAAACTTTGTAATAACTACTCATACATAGGATGATATGTATTGATGTTTTAGTAGTTAATTTGATCATCAAGATCTTAAGGTGGTTTTCTTTACATTAGTCTTACTTAGGTTAACCTCATTTAAAATTTCCAGGATATAGAGTGGTTAAGATCTATCACAAGTTTGCCAATTCTAATCAAAGGGGTGCTTACTGCTGAGGATGGTAATCTCATGACTCTGTAATACATGTTTGTCTTACTTCATATTAAATGTTAAGGGAACCCTTGATTTGTTGATGATATCTTTGAATCGCTAATAGGTTTTGAGATAAAAATGACGAGCCTAAACTATTTGAGTCTCTCGTCTTTTACTTATGTTTACAGTGACAAAACGAAAATTGATTATAATCTGGTATGATACTCTTGGCAGCGATAAAAGCTATGGAAATAGGCGTTGGTGGGATTGTTGTCTCCAACCATGGAGCTCGCCAACTGGATTATTCTCCAGCCACTATCACTGTTCTAGAACAGGTTAGTTATGTTTGTGTTTTTCTTGGCTTAGTTGATGGCGTCTGATGCAGATATGCCAGCAAATTGAATTCCAATATGTGCTATAGTTGGTATCTTATATTGGCAATATCATGTGGGACAAGGAAGATTTTCATGCATTAGGTAACCTAATTAAGCCAGGAAAAGGCAAACAGAATTCACGTCAGATCTGAATTGGGTATAGAACTAATTTTACTCCCTCTCCAGTTCTAGGTTTTCCATCTTCCAACTTAGTTATTTTAATGCTTGAACCAATTATAACACTTCTAAATATGTGGAGGGTTATGACCTGGTTGTTTCAAGAAAATACTAGTACTTAACGAGTCATATGTTGGAATGTATGTCTCGAAACATGGTATACTTCCATCCACAACACTTAATTTGGTATAATTTAAGGCTTTTTTCCCTTCATTTTTCTCCCTATAGTGTTCTTCTCATGGTAACAAGCATCAAACATAATGTATTGACATTTTGAAGAATTGGAGTTTTTGCTGGATAAGATCAATAAATTGTGCCAAAATTAATCAGTAGCTGAACTTATACAGAAAGTACTTCGAAATGTCCTTTTACATGTTAAATTTATGCGATTAAATTCTATCCTCAAATGCAAGATTATGTGTGTGCACGCGCCATACATCACATTGTGCATGCATGACGAAAGGCATTAATGAATGGGATACTAATATTTGAATTCTGCTACAATCCCTTCCGTTTCATTTTTCTAGTATAAAAGATGGCTTCTAGCTTAGTTCATGGATCGTGGTTGATATAACACCACACTCTTCTGTTCAAACCTCATTCGGAATGGAACACTGGCTTCTTGCCTAGGCAGAAAACTTTTGGCCAACCGATACCAAACCAAACCAAGCCTTGTGCCTCAATCAATGAATCCTATTTTTCCATTCAGCTCTGTCCACGCTTCATGCCTAGGCAGAAAACTTTTGGCCAACCGATACATCATCTCATTACCATTATACTGCAACTGCAAACCAGAAGTGATTGTTCGGTGCACTGGTAAAGGCTCTCTTAATGGCAAGCATGAGAAATCGGGTTTGAGTCTGAAAGAAGCCACTATGCTTATAATGATGCCAAGTGGCTAGGTGTGTATCCAGTCCACCCCATCCCAGCATCCTCATAGTTGAGGAATACAAAGGGGGAATGCAAGAAGAAACCTCCCAATGCACAACCCCAATATTGCCAGTCAAAGCTGAAGACAAACCAAAACAACCCACCTTTTGTTGAGCCAATTACTTGTTGGAGCCTAACAACATGGGTCACTATGCTTAAGTCAGTTATTTGGTTGTAAAGGGTGGTTCATTATTCATCCTTCACACTTATTCCAACCCATTAACGTGGCATTGGGATGTCACACAAATAGAAGACTCAAAGTCAAAGACTAAGAAATGAACATGGAACTCCAACTTACATTCATATCATTGATTGCATTGACTACATTTCGAAGAGATAATACAAACTCTGAGCCGCACACGCATAGAGATGCGCCAATTCCTTTAGAGTGGTTGACCCACATCTGGTTCTCTAGAAGCTGGGAAGGGAACCGTTGTTTTACAAAGCATTCATAACTTTAGAATATATGAGATATCTCATCACAAATTCTCTGTATAGAGGTTCTTGTACTAGAATCGAAAAGCAAACAATATTGCTGTATGGTCTTGGAAATTACCTTTTGTTTCTGGTAGGCACACTTCAAGTTTCAAACACATAAGACAATTATTGTATTGTGAATGCAGGTGGTCCGTGCTGTTGGAGGGAAAATTCCTGTTCTCATTGATGGAGGAGTGAGGCGGGGGACAGATATCTTCAAGGCATTAGCTCTTGGTGCACAAGCTGTTCTGGTAAACTCTGACTCTGAAGTTTTGACACTTCTGACATGTCAATATGTTCTGCTGCTTTTCTGCAAAGTTCTTTGTTTCATGTTGCACCATACTGTATTATATCTCATAGGAACAATAATGGCTGGAAAAAAAATTATAGTTTGGAAGACCATTGTTGCTTTATTTATCTGTTATTTGGGTGCTGTATCTCCTGCTTGGCCCTTTCCTAATTTTGTTTCTTCTCTCACTCAGATTGGGAGGCCAATCCTCTATGGATTGGCAGCAAAGGGAGAATATGGGGTTCGACGAGTCATTGAAATGCTGAAGGCTGAGCTTGAGCTCACCATGGCGCTGTCTGGATGCCCTACTTTGAAGGATATCACAAGAAGTCATGTGAGGACGGAGCAAGACAGACTCAACTGCAGACTTTAGGTTAACGAAATATTAAAGTAGGACCACAGATAGGTGATTCTGATCAACTATCATGGATCCAAATACTTGCTGGAGTTCTGCAATTGTTTTCCCTTCTCCCTGTTTCTTAAAACAAATCACTAGAAATTATGAATTTGTTCTATGATGATGCATGTGTGCTATGTCGGAAGTGAAAGATCAAATTTTCACCGGGTCCTTGTTTATGTACAAAATAGATGGTCATGGGGACACTTCCACTTACTATGAAGTTTGGCAGTTTAAATATAATAACCTGAGAATCTTGGTGTTACATTAAGAGAGGAGGAATTTTTGAAGTTTCTGACCAGAATTTATACAATAGACTCTGTGGAAACAAGACTAAACCTCCAAGAGGGACACATATATTGTTCTGTTCCTCTGTAATGAGTAGATGTTCGTACAAACCGACAAGAGAAACAGCTCTGCCGCAAAACATTTTCATTGTTGAATGATGGCAAGCACAAACTAGGGCTCAAATTAACATGTTTTCTTCCTCTTTATAGCCTCTATCACATATTGGATGAGGAAGCTCTACTCATCCAGAAGACACAGGCTAATACAAGGAGGCTCCAACTTTATACCTACAAAACATGCAGCAGCATGTAAAGATAGCATGTTTTACCTAAAATTCACGCATTTGAGCCCTTAACACTGGATCATCAGTTAAACTAGAACATATCAACTACTTTTCCTTTTATTTCGGAGCAGAATACGCCATCAATTCTTCGGTTTTCATAAGGTGTACAAACATTTAGTTGACATGACTGCATTGCCTTTCTTGGCCATCCAATTTATTCAACTTTCCACATCCGTATAATAGAAAATCAAATTGAAATCAGGAAATTCATTTGTTACAACACCATTCTCATTCCTTCTACAAATACAAACCTGAAAATTCCTAAACCTAATTGGTACATATATTAAGAAAGGTGACCAGCTTACATAATCGACACCGAAAGAAAAGGGAATATCATATGCCCAATGTACTTGGCTTAAATTCTCGATTTATTTCTTGGCAGGTTTGGAAAACCCAACAGAAACCCCCACAAAGGAATTGAACATCCTCATCAAGGAGCACCTGAGTATGATATTATTTCTTCGGAATGATATAAGAATCACCTGGTTGATTCAGCTCCATCTCCTCTCTAACAACTGATAGGAAAAGAAGAGGGGATTTGAACCATGGACAGCTACAGCATTACTAAGGTGAATTGAAACCAAGCTTTGGTGGTCATTAACTCATGCATTATTAACAGAGTTACTCTTGTTCACACCTTGTAGCTCCATTGGTGAATTAGTGATACTTCCCACTGAGCCAAGGGTCTGTGAGCTCAACTGAGGGCTTGTGGGACAAGCTTCAGGATTTCCACCACTCAGGGGATGCAAAGTCCCCGAGCTCAGTTGTGGGCTCATAGGAGTCCTCTGGCCCATTTGCTGTGGGCTAGCTTGCTGTTGCTGCTGCTGCTGGGATTGTGGGTTTAGTTGCTGCGGAATACCCAGAGTTGAGGGCGACCCCACCTGTGGCGGTGAAACAACAGCTTGTAGGGGTGAGTTTGTTTCCTGCTGCTGGAATTGCTGCTGTTGCAGCTGCTGCTGCATCTGTTGTTGTTGCTGCTGCTGTTGTTGTATCTGCTGCTGCTGTAACTGCAGCTGTTGCTGTTGCTGTTGCTGGTGCTGCTGCTGCTGCTGTTGTTGTTGTTGTTGTGGTTGCTGGTTCATGTAAAGGTTCATCCCTGTCATCAACTTTGGTGGTCCCATGGGCCCCATTGCTGTTCGCTGCAAGGGATTAGGGTTAGCCCGATTTAGGGTCTGGCCGAGCATTGAAATGCCAGCGGAGCCCGGGTGCATCTGTCTAGCTCCTGAAATCCCGCCTATACTTGACTGAGGGCCCGCCAACATGTTTGATGATCTGTTATGGTTCATTCTAAGTTTAGAGGCCAGGAGGGCGTGTGCTTGTACTGGCGTTAGAGCCCCAGAACGAAGTTGTTGGGTTAGGGCGTTGCTAATATTCGAGGCCTGAGCCAGATTAATTGGGTTCTGGCCTATGTTGCCCATGCCCGAGATTGGGCCCATCGGTGCTGAAATAGAAGTTCCTCCCATCCCCCTTGGACCCCCCATACCCATGACATTGCCAATTCCTCCAAGCCCAACCATGTTACTGCCCATATTTCCCATTCCCATTCCCATTGCCGTTCCAAGTCCCATCATCATTTTCCTCGGCATTTGTGTCTGCTGCTGCTGCTGGTGTTGCTGCTGCTGTTGTTGTTGCTGCTGTTGTTGCTGCTGTAAAATCTGAAGTTGGAGTGGAGAGTGTTTGTTAACCATGTGATTACCCAGGGGCATGTTGGGATTCTGCCCTACTGTATTCATGTTAGAAAGTTGATTTGCTGCAGCAACCATAAGAGGCGATCTCTGGAACTGGGAAGGTTGCTGTTGCATCAAGGACTGTTGGTTTTGTTGCTGATGCTGTTGCAATACTGATTGTGGCTCGAGTTGTTGGGGCCTACCAGGGATTGAAACTCCAGCCAAGAGGCCTTGAGAGTTTTGCAAGGCCTGAGCGTTTCCAGGAGGTAGCATCCTTGAACTTGGTAGATTCTGGGTTTGTGCTAGTGATGAATTACCACTATTAGTTGGGTTTGCAACTTCATTGGAGGGTTGGCTAGAAACTGGATCTGAATATTGCTGCATCTCTACTCCTGCATTATTCTGACTGATTCCAGCAGCATTAGATTGACTAGTTGAGGCACGATTAGGGCGGGCGGGTTTAGGTTGGACATGATCTTCCACATGATACCCTTCACGTATCATCTGCATAATCAGATCCCCAGAATTCATAAAACACTGTGATAGTAGAACTCAAAATCCAAACTAAGTTAAAAGAAAAGAACATACCAGTGAGCTCATTTGTGATGCATGCAAGTCCGCAATATGCTGTCACAGGAACAGTTAGACGTATAAGACAGGGCAATGGAAAATCATACTAGTAGAGGCTACGATAATGCATATAAGTACTGAAACGTGATGCTACTCAAAAAACTTTACAGTATCCTTAGAAGTGTCCATTCCTACTCTGAGTGCAACAGGAAACCACGCCATTGCTAGAAAATAGACGAGCAGACCACCCACAAAAACATAATACCTTTTCTGACCAAAAGCAAAGTTCACCCATACAATATGTTCTACAGAAGAGTGAAATCCATGAAACAGTAAGAGATCCACACATTCTTACCATATCGGAGGCAAGAAGTTGGCCACTAAGACATGAGGACTAAACAAGTATAGTGGAGTCAAAGATGCTTGAGTTACTGGTCCTACTGGACTGTCTACGATAAGCATAAGAAGCAACATGTCAAGGATAAATCCAAGGAGTAGCCCAATACGGGTAACAGGAAGGACCAATTAGTGGTGGCAACCAAAGTTGTCAATCCCGTACCAGCCAGCGTACCATTTTCACTACTGGAATGGTACGTACCGGTACCGGACTGTATCTCGGTACCGTTCCGGATTTACCGCAATTAATATTTTATATATATTTAATATATATCTACCAGGTTGCAAAACCATTTTCGTGAAACAAATGGCAGCAAAAAATTATCCAAAAAGACTCAAAACAAAGTTATGAAACAAATCAGGATTCCATCGTGATCTTAATCGAAGAAAATCATATATAAGCCCATAAGTTTCTTTTAATTAGTTTAGAGCCCACAACTTATGTCATAAAAAAAAGAGAGAAGGTAATTTTGTACCGTCCGGAACACCGGAAAATGTCCGAAATAGACCGGTATCGTCCGGTACATCCGGTATTCGCCAGAACAGGCCAGTATTTCAACCGGAACGGATCTTGAATCTTTGTGTTCCGTTTAAGCACCGGTACGGTACGTACCGGCCGGTACGGATTTCACAACTTTGGTGGCAACACCACAACTGGAGTCGTTTAGTAAATTAATGTGATTATACAAATTGAAGTAACTCATAAGGGAAGAGAATATCCTGAAGACAACTATAGTTTTATGATTCTAACTCTGAAAAACTATGTCCCATTATCTGATCCAAGAGAAGATTGTTTAACAGGATAGAGCGATGATGAAGTACTATATTGATCACTCCAAACAACTGAAGATGGGCTACATTAAATCCAAACCTGAAAAGTATTAACTGTAATATGCTACGTATTATGTCAACTTTACAGATGTAGGCTAGGAACTCACAGCATTCGGCAAAGTAGGAAGATAATCCTCAATAGCCCAATATTCATTATCTTCTATGTCTCCATAGTGCATTGCTATGGTTCCATCATTTGGTTTCCCTGACAAGATCATTCTAGTCCGTGTCCTAGGAACAATAGAAAAACCATTTCCTGACAGTTGAAAGTGGAATTGTTAGCAAGGAAAGAATCAATGAGTTGAATAATTTCACACGTTTAACCATTTGTGGGAAAAAACCTTGAGGTATGCGCTCAGTCTGCACAAATTTCAAAACCCTTATCTTGCAAACATTCATGCTACCACCTTCAAGCGATTTTGACAATGGCATTGTACATGTTTCATCTCTGAAATCCTCGTTATTGGAATCACTGGAGAGAAGAACCAATAGGCTTTCGGCAGGATATGTAGAAGGTTTTCTGATGGGTTGCTCAACCACCTTAATCTTCTTGCTATTAAGTTGATGCCTGAAAGAGAGAACAATTAAATCGGTTCCCAAAGAAAAGATGGAGAAACATAGTGTGCATAATATAATTGAAACTCTGACTAGCTTGATAGCAGTAGGGTCAGAAACAAATGAAGCCAATAGGTTTACATCAAGGATAGAACTAAGTACTTAATTTTTCCCTTAGTTATTGATGGACTTAAAGACATGGATACTCAAGAGTTACTTTTTTCCTTAGTTATTGTCTTATTGATGGACTTAAAGACATGGATATTTAAGAGTACTACATTTTAGTTGACGAAACAAGAGAATGAATAGACTTTGAGCTAGAATTCTGGAGATACCTTAGTGTCTAAAAGGTTTAAGTGGAAGTGAGAACGTATGAAGTGTAACTTTAGCATATCTAAAAAAGTGGATGACTATTGACTGAAACTTGATGGTCAAGCGGTACCTAAGAGCGACCATTGTCAATCTAGGGCCAATTTATTTATAAAGGGGAAAGATTGAAGAGAATGTGCCTCATAGAAACAGAGCGGAAATGCATAAAATGACAACCATGCTTGATCCACATTATACCTCCCAGCTATCATCTCAATCTTTGAGAACCTATCAAGCATTATCGGATCAACCAAAGACGGAGTACCAACTGGAGGACTGCTTGCGTTTAGTGGAACACTCATATTACCGACGCTGGCAGGAGATCCAACCCCACTCATTGCTTGGGTCTTTGGAAGGGAATTTGATCTCCGTTTGCTATGTAGTTGTGCCTGGTGTTGCCGCTGCATGGAATCATTAGCACTTGACGTCATAGATGTTGTTCCGCCAACTGCAGGAACTGAAGTAACTGCCATTTTCTCCTTCTGACACGATCCCAGTGCAGATGTTGCAACCGGTCCAAATTGGGGTGCCATTGAACCACTAGAAAATTCTCCAGATTTTGAGGACAAAGGAGATTGAGGCAAACCCCCAGCAGAAACACGAGGACTTTGCACTGATTTCCTTTTTGGAAACTGGTCCTCTTTCCTGGAATTGTTGTCAAGAGTCTGACCAAGATTATTCCATGGACTTTGTGGAAAATTGGATCTCATTAATCCATGTTGGGGTAACCTCTGCTGTAGTCGTGACTGCTGGAGCTCAATATGATTTCTCTCTGCTTCCAACATGTGCATTTCGTTGTTATTTTGGTTCAGTTCAGTTTTTTCCAGTCTCTCTGTCTCAACTGGCTCTTCCTTCGCATTTCTCATCCCCTGATGTGCCACAGTGAACTGTGTCATCCCACCTTCATGATTTAAACCCCCTTCAAACACCTGCTGGGGATACTTGTTCATGCCATTATTTGGATACTGAATCCCTCTAGCAATTGGCTGCTGCTGCAACAATGCAGCTTTCCAGTGTGAATCCGACCCCTGAAAGCTGTCCATATGTGGTGCCATATGCTGCTGTTGATATGCATCAGGACCCAAAGATGTAAGCCTCGGTCTCTTATTCACACTGGACATGGGTGACAGCTGCCCATCTTGATTTTCTCTCTTACCCTGAACAGAAGAAACATTAGAGTTCACATGGTTGGCATAAGAGATCATCATGTCCTGCCCAGAAGGAGAAGCTCCTGGTGCATTCGAAATCAGCCCTGACCCATGATCCTGCATCATTCTTGGATTGCCTACCCCCTGTTGATATTTTGGTTGGTGAGATACTATGGGCAATGCCACAGAAGCATCTGGCCCAAAACTTTTAGCTCTTGATGCTAGCAAATTACTAGAAACATTTTGTGCAGTAGGATTCTCATGCACATTCTGGTGCATGACAGCGCCATATATGGGTCCTGCGTCTACAGACCTGAAGTTTGAGCTCTCGGGCACCCTATCTATGCAGACCTTTTTCCCATGGATTTTATTGTTAGAAGTGATGGTAATTTCTGGGATCTGTCTGAGTCTTTTCCTCCGTAGGCTACACAGAGCCAAATTTAGCTGAAAATTAAGTTGAGCAGATATTAGATATGACCTCCAGATGAAGAGAATACATCAAGTGTCCATTTCATTACCTTCATGGGAATGGGGTTATCACAGAGTCTATCTAACTTAGGAGTAGGATCTAGACAAAGTTGCGGCTGCAGGGCTTTCAATATCCGGGACTCAACTTCCTACAGTGAAGAGTGTACATATATCAAAAGGCGTCAAGTTCCATTTGGTCAGAGATGAGAAGAGTGCATCATACTCACCATTAGATCACCATACGTCCAAGTACTATCGGAGATCAATGGGATGTCCTTTACCACATTCTCCAGTGACATCCTAAGATGAACTTTATGAACAACAGGAGGACCGTTTGAAGAAGAAACTGTAAGCCCTGCTCCAGAAGTGCACTTCCGAAAATCTCGCACCTGCCATGATTCAAACATCTGAGGCCAAACTTCTCAAACCAAACAAGTAAATGGAATGATCAACATCAACTATATCATCTAACATTCATCATTTTTGAAACTTTGGAGACATGAACAATCAGTAGTATTTATGTTTTTCTATGTACGAATTGCGACTGTAAACAAGCTAACTTTCACAGTCTACAAGAATTAGTTATAACTCTAGATAACTTACCTCACACACAAGCTTCCCATCAACATACTTGCAGGGTATGTCATCTAGGATATCTCCAGGCAATCGGCCAGACTCAATTGCCTTGAAGCACATGAATTCAGAGAGCAACAAAAAATTAGTACAAGAAAATGTTGTACCACAGATAAAACACCACATAAAGACACAAACTATGCATCCACCAAAAAAAGAAAAAAAAAGAAAAGGCAAATTTGGCATCACTCCCTTATGCTGGCAGTATGCTATAAAACAGTCCACGCATAAATGGGTCAAGCCAAATGGTAGACGGGCTTCTACGTAGAATTTCTCCTTCCCTTTTAAGTGAATTGACCCAAATAGCAAGTTCCTCATCAACCTCTAGATAGGTAGCCCAAGAGAAGCACAAGCAACAAATGTCTAATGCCAGGCCACACTATACGAGGTACCATATACTCCTATAGCCCGGAAAACAAAATAAAAACTAAATGCAAAATGCAAAATCACTCACTGACAGATTAAAAGGGAAGAAGTCTAACAGATGCTCACCGAGAAGAGAGTTTCAGAAGTCCTGTCATATGGATGTATAAACTTCTGACCATCTTGCAGGGTTGCCTGATACACATTTTCATATAAAAACGTCATTATTTGTCTAGAATACAAGGGGGTACAGAACATCAATTGTACTGGATCATAGCAAACTTTCGAGAAACCATAATTGATTTTCAACAAACCTCTGAGGGATTTCCTATTGAATAGCCATCTGGGAAGAGGTTCAGCGTGAAGGAAACTTCACTCTCTGTCGAAATAACAAAGAACCAACAAACTTACTACAGAAAAGAAAGAAGAGTAAACTGTATCCAGCAGACATAAGAAATCATTCGAACGTCAAGGACAAACCAGGTATTGTAACATCATCCTCCTCCCCTCTGGTGACGTCAACCTACATCGCAAGACACTCACAATTATCATATAAAGAAAACAAGCCAACAGACAAAATCAGAAGATATTTTCTTTAGTAAGAATTCAAGCTAGTTCTGTTCTCCAAAAACCAACAGAACAGCTCTATCAAGGTTTGCAGGCACCCAAAATATTTACCAACTCCAGAAAATGAAAGTAAAAACAAAAAAACGGCAACAGTGATTCTCTATAAGGAAAACAAAATCTACTTATTTTATGTTCACATTGAGAAAAAGGAAGGGGGGGAAGGGGGCTACAAACTGGGGACATTGCAAGCTCAGCTAATAAACTCGTTTAGAGTTGGATTCCTCGTGCAATAAATCCATATTGTCTTCATACCTTGACTTCAGACTTTAGGTATATCTTTGTCCAATTCTTTCATCATATACTTGGCTACTACCATATACGGTACCTCCTCCTTTGGGTTACAAAATAAACTGATATTAATTCCTCCATGAGGTGTTGAATCATCCCGCTCAAGCTGGGGCGGTTCCAAAAATGAGGGAACAGAAGGTCCAGTGGGATTTGATATATTTTCCTCTGCTTTCTCATATCTTTTACAGGACAACATATAGAGGGAAAACAAGCTAAACCTTGAACCTCCATTAAGAAGTTTCTTGTTCAGTCAGGCCCAAAAAATATCGGAAGTCAACAATCAAGATTCAAAATTCAATTTTTTTGTTTTTTTGTTTTTTTCTAATTCGCAGCTGCCTACAACCTTTGCTTGAGTTGGGAGGTGATTACACGATCGATCTAACATACAGGCGAAAACATGAACAGAAGTACCACGTATTATCCACCAACATCCCAAATTAACACATAGCAAATTCATACAATACCCACTGCTTCAAACTTTAAACTGGAATCAAGATCATAGACAGCAATCTTCCTACTATCAACGAGTTAAAAAGAAGAAGAAGAAGAAGGAAACCCAATCTGTCCTTAAATCAAGCAGTAAACAAGATTCATCCAATAAAATCTGAAAATTTTCAAGACTCAGAATAACTGCACCAGACTCTTAAGGTGATACTTCATCCCAAATCGTAAAATCAGATTCACCCACCTCCGTCCCAGAAAAATCGTCCATTTCCACTATTTAGACCTCTCAAAAATTCGTCTATATTACGTAGTTCATAATACTCTTTCCAATTATAAAAACTTTGCTAATAGAATTGAATTGAGTGACATCTATCAAACAAGATCCATACTGCATATGAAATACACTATAAATTAGAAAATCAAGACTATTTTACGAGAGAAGTGAATACTGAAAAAGGACTTTCCTTATGGACAGGATGGAGTATAAAGTTCATTTATCTAATACAAACTGAAAATTTTCAAGAACCAGAGTTACTGCATCAGATTCTTAAGTTGAGACTTAATTACGGTCTCGAATCATAAAATCATCCTCCTTCCGTATAGTCCATTTTCACTATCTAGACCACCCAAAAATATGTCTATTTTTTTTTATAAACTCATAATAATTTTTATAACTACAAATACTTTATCTATATGCATCAAACAAGATCAACACAGCAGAAACTACAGACGATTTCATGAGGGATGTGAATAGTGAAAATCGACAATCTTTACGACAACGGGGCATAAAGTTCCAACACTTTCCAAAATTTTCTCATCATCCAAACAGGAAATTGTTTGAAAGAGAGGGAAAAAAAAAAAGCACCTCGAGCTTCTTAGTGGATGTGGAAGTAGATTCATTTCGACCAATTTCCTTCTGATTAACGCCGGCACCGTCTTCTTCCATGGCGGAGTCGGGTTGGACCGGTTTGGGTCGAAACCTCGTGCCGGTTTTTGAGACCTTGAACGAGACCCCCATGGCCGTGTCTCGGATTTCTGAATTGTTTCAGGCTTAGGTCGTGTTCGAAGCTGTTAGATACATGGGTGAATTGTATGTAAGGCGATGCTGAACTTCAACATGACATTAAAGTGTGAGGGAAAAACCCTAAGATGTGATCAAGTGATGCTGGGAATTATAGACAGAGTGCTTGATCTGTGAGATACACACATGGAGAGAGAGAGAGAGAGAGAGAGAGAGAGAGAGAGAGAGAGAGAGGTAACATCAAAAAAATGACAAAAAGGAACCAAACGAAAATGTGCTTATATATATAGGAACCAGAACGGGGAGTTACTACAAGGCTGTGTTTGGGAGATTGGGATGTTAGAAAAAGTTTCGTACTTCTTCCTTTGCCCAATTTGTTAATTCCATTCTAATCGGATAATAATTATTTACAATGTTTTTTTAATGGAAAAATTTGCTAATATAAAAAGTAGTAGTATGAATTTTGTTTTTTTAAATAAATTTTTCTAAATCTCATAGTATTTTATGAATGAAAAAATATATGCAATTTAAAAAATAACACAAACTAAAAAAAAAAAAAAAAAACCTAACAAAATAAGGATGGAGGGGGTAGTAATTTCTATTTTCCAATTTTAGGCTTCTTGTAAGAGGAGATGTTGGGTTGAAAAGAATTAAGTTGTTCGAGTTAAAAAGTTTATAAATTTTATATTGTTCTTGGCTTGTCGAGAAAAATAGAGCTTAAAAAATCAAGTTGTTTTGGAGTAGTATAAGATGAATACTTAAGAAGATGTTTTCACTAACCAATAAGTTGTAGACTACAATTTTTTGGTTGTCCTTATTCAATTTTTTCCCGCATTTGTTAGATTTATGCCAAACTTTACTCCTATGTAATACTAGTTCATCTCAACGAGAAATTGAAAAAGTAAAAAATTACTATAACTTTTACACAAAGTATTTTTAAAAATATCCAAGAAAAAGTTCAAAAAGTCAATTTTTGGACTCATCCCGCATCCAATCGTGACCCAAGGTTTGCATACAACCAAGTAACGATAACAAAGGCACGAGCCTAAGACTACGTGCACCACTTGCCAGGATGTCGTTTGGCCTCACCATCAGCTCACCTAGTTTGAGGAATAAGATCTATCATCCTTGCATCAGCTCGATGTTCTTGGGGAAGATGATCAAAGGCTGGATGCGAATGATGGCTGACAACTATTCAAGGTTTGGACCTTCATCCCAAGGTCGACGAGCTAAGATCCTTTCTTGGGTTCTAGTCCTATCGACAGATAACAAACGGGTACCTGGTGCAGCAGCTGTATTCATGGAATTTTTTGAAGGCGTATATGGCATTTACTAATCCAGATTGGCATCCTCTTGCTCAAGAAAGTTGCAAGCCTAATGCCATTGAACGGCGGTACAAGATGCAAGGGAAATAGATTCAACGAATTTAACAGAGTCGGAACCAGATCAAAGCAGCAAAAGTTACACCCTTGAGACAGGGCATCAGAGAGATAGTAAGTAGCCTTTTCCTACATATTGTGAAGAGATGAATTCTCACTACTCAAGTTTGTGTCACAGTGCATCAGCACTAGACAACCATTAACTTCTTCGACGACATAGACATTACATTTGAATGACTGCAGTGCCGCTATTATGATTCTATAGCTTCATACAACAGTTAGACTGAAATCCAATTAAGAGCATCTCTCGCTGGTTAAAGTAGAATACCAAATTAACCCACAATTCCCACCAAAACAAAAGGCCTCGTCAAAGCAAATACAACCCACCTATAGCTCTAATACAATTGGAAAAACATGCTGAATTTAATAAAAAATTAGGAATCAGCGGGCAGAATCTACCAGAAGGGGTGGTTAGTCCATCACCGTTTGATGCTGTAGATGACTGTCCATAAACAACTATTGTACATGACGATGATAAATCTTCTCTTCCACCACCCAGCAACTTGAACCGCCATTGTGCAGCTACGTTGGCACTTTATATGTACACACTCGGAAATCAAGAAGCTAGTTCCTCTTGAAGCTCCATCTTGTATATCGAGTACTCTCTCTCGAATAATAAGAACTCCTGTCAAAATAAAGCAGATTACTAAATAACCCACTGCATCCATTTGTCGATACAACCAAAACGACCAAATATCAAAGTTGATGATACGGTCGGATATCGAAAAATAAGACTGCGGCGATTGTATAGGTAAAAGCTATAACAGGATGAATTCCAAAAAAGGGAAACATGAATTTTATAACACTGAAAGATGTTGAAAATAATAGTCTCGTCTCATCCATCATGATTTCAATAGAAACACAAATAAACAGGCTATGTAAATCAACAAAGCGACACCAGCAAAAGGCACATGCCTAGGAAACAGAGCAAACCCAATTAAAGTTGCTACGGAAGGTGATGGACACTCTGAAGATGAATTAAACAGGACAAGTCACCATAGCCACCACAAGCAAGTAAACATTAGCACGAAGCTTCCATCAGAAAAACAACTAAACATACCTGCAATTGCTGCTGACTAAACAAATGGAGAAACCCAGTTTCAGGGCAAGCAACGAGTTCAATCAGCTGATCATGGTCTTCAGATGGACTGCCCAACTCCATGAGAGAAACAGAAACCTGAAAAAATTAATGAGAACTGAGAACACTGAAAACTACCGATCCATAGATCCTCCGTGTCTCACAAATTCCATCAATATTACTTCACACGAGGAAATCAGATAAATGATGGAATAATAGACGATAAAACCAGATAAAGAGACTTCCTGCTTCAGGGAAACAGGCTTACCTGCATACATCTAAGAATTACTTCAGGAATGCAACACCTGCGACAAAGGCCGCGCAATATGTATGTAGCTGGGCCTTCCAAGGAACCATCTGCATCTGAATACCAAGCATCTAACCGCGATATCTCCATTGTTACTCCAGCTTGAAAACGAACAAGCTCCCCTGTATATGTGAAAAAACATACTACCCTTAATCAAAATCAAAGAACTTTGCACACTACCAGGGTAACTGCAGCTCAAAAACATATATTATGGGTCAAAACACATTGAAAACGTAAAGACTCGATATGTGTATATCTGATGTCCTGTCAAACTTGAAAAGTTCCATGGCACATCCTCTGAACATGGAGTCAACAATGTGGGAGTCTTCAGGATCAGTCAAATAGCACATCAGACTTTCTCTGAAGTGAGATTGCCATCTCTGGGGATTTAAGTGATGAGTTTGCATCCAATGCATTTGCATTCTTGTTGTCAGAGCTTTACTTGTACTAAGGTGCAAAGAAGACCAACTCCATCGAGAATGGAAAGGGGCCAAGAAAACTCCTATAGTATAGAGTTACAGAAAAGCAGGCTATTACATATCCATGTCTTCTGTACTACTATTTCAACGAGTTCTTCTAAATTATAGTCAGCACATTAAATGGCATAATCCTACTGGAAATCACGGAAACATACAATTAAAGCTAGAACTTTAGAAACCCATACACACATGATCACATATGTACATACGGAGTCTTTGGGTTTTAAATCTGTTTTGATCCCATCAAATTAAAAAAAATTGCATGATGAATTCACTTAACATGGACCAACTAATAACTAGGAGCCTTCAACCACTTCCAGTTCGCTGTTTTAGGTTTCAAAACAATTTTTTTTTTGCAAATTCTAGAATTGGGTGTGAAAGGTCAAATTAAAGCTCCATTTAAAGACAGATTCACAAGAATCATAAGTAAACAGAGGATGAACCATTTGATATTCCATGGAACATCCAAACAGGGCTTACTTTATAGTTACATAAAAAACATTCAACTAAATATAAAATCTAGACAACATTAAAGAGATACAATTAATTAACACGTTCTTGGGGAATAAGGAGCATCCAGTAGCACGATACAAGATTCCTACCAAAATATGATTTGAATGACGGAAAAGTTCAGTCAGGTCAATGCACGCCAACATATGTGAAATTGTGAATATGCAACAAGAAAACAGAAATCATCACTTCATTCTTCATGGTTACGTTTCCTTCAGGCAGTATAGCAATGCTGGCAAATCAATTCTAGTAAAAAGCAGTTTTGAAAGACAACTGCAGCTACCCATTTTCCATACCTTTAAATCCAGCTGCAATCACAGTAGCAAGAACACCACCATCATTTAGGTCATGTGGTCCAAGTCCATCACCGTCTGTTGCCAAGCAGCGAAGCACAACCTCAATACAGTAATTATCTCTTGCTGAAATAGAGACTGCCACCTTTCCATGGCGTAGAAAAGTCAGAGAGAGAGAGACAGCTGGTTTGGGAGAAGAAAAAGTGGTGTGTATGCGTTTTACGAAGTTGAGTTATTAACTTATTGAAACAAATCACTGATATGCACCGGTATTATATCAGAAATGGAAGGGCCAAACGGAGTGATGATAAGATATACAAACTAAAGATTAATATTCAGACACTCGGATGGCAGATAATAATATTTGTTATGGTTAATGAATGCATTAGTAGCCAGTGAGCTAACTATAGAATGTCAAAACAATAGGCGAAAACTCATGCGCAATCATAGTAGGCCCCCAAAAGAAAAGGCACAGGTGGACAAATGCACAAAAATGTGATGGAAGAAAGGGAGAAGAAAACAAAAACAACGAACAAGAATGCACATGGTTCCATAAATTATAACAGCACTGGGTTGGATGTCATGACTTGGAGACATCAATAATTGCACGAACATAACCCACCTCCTGGTATCTAAGGTACCTCAAATCTAGATTGTTCTTTCCTCAACTAGAGTTGTAAGTTGTCTCCTTTGTTACTCGTTATCTCCAGCAAAGGATGATTAGGTTACTAATTTTGGATTTGATCCCTTTCCAAAACATTAATCTGGTTTTGAATACCTTTCTTGCCCTTCTTCTATTACTTTCCTTAGTTTTCTTTGATATTAGGTGAGTTGACAGTCAAACCCATCAGGGAGGTGGAATAGACTCAATAGAGTAGGATGGGATAAAAATAATCGACAATAACCAAATATACGATAGTGACCGTCCAATCCGATCCCAACCAACTCCACCATTGTATTCATTATCCCACGGGAACACCCCCCACCCCACCCCACCCCTAACACACACGCGCACACACACCCAAAAAAAAAAAAAAAACTAACAAACAAAACAAAAAATTTATCAAAAGGGTAGTTTCTAACTCCCCTTATCATATCTGGCAACCAAATGGGGCATGAGCTACAAAGAATCACAAACTATATATAGCTAGCAAAAATTACTAGCTTCTTCCATATGCTTTTCTCGCTATATCAGATATCAAGATAAAAGGAAATACCATACCATCAATTGGCGAGTCGATACAACTTGCTCGTCTACTGAAGAGTAAAGAGCACTCATAAGTGTTGCACACAAGGTAGCATCCGGGCACATACATTCACCAGAAGGCAGACATAGCATTGCAGTGGCACGCAATTCGAGGAATAGTTCTACTGATTCATAAGTACTATCTTCATTGGGAACCAACCATGGATTTTCTTTTCCTGGAAGGAAAGTAAACCAGTTAGAGTGTGAAATATAAAGTTCAACTCAAAACATCTAAAGATTAGAAAGGGGAAAAAAACATAACGAGACCAAATCAACAATCCATCATAGAAACTATACAACTAAACACAAGATAGCTAAACCAAACTTTTCTATGTGCAGTATTCCAAACATATAGTTGATTCCACTCACTTAGAAGCAGAGACAACGATGAATTTAGGCTTTCATTAGCAGCCATAATAGCTCTCTTCTTTTCCTCATCTGAGAGCTCAAGGGGAGAAACCTCTGCATTCTCTAACTCAACTTTCAGCCATTTGCGATAAGTTGCATCACAAGAGTAATACTCGCTCTAGTTAACAAACCATTGTCAGAATTGCAGTCTTAGGAGAAGTTATTCATAAAGTAAAAATGAAAAGAATCAACCGTATTCAGTGCAACGAACAACCCAGAAATCCAGATAAGGCATTACCCAGTCCTCAAACTCTCTTATGTTCTCCAACACGTCATGATCTTCGTCAGAAAGAAGGGCTTCTGTTGGCTGTTTCAACGGTTCAGCAAGTAACCTAAGCAATACGTGGGCACCAATTGGCATTGCTGGTACCCTCCACATAGAAATAAGAGCAAACTCCCTGAACAGTACATTGCTGCAATAACAGTGGGAGGTTATTTTCTGGTAGCAAAAATAAGGGGGTGTTCCGGTTTCTAGAAAAAAGAACTTTTAGAAAAGGAAGGTAATTTCAAGCTCAAAAATCATGTGTTTACGCAAATAATTTTCCTATCAATATGGATCTTGTTTGATAGATCTCATTGAGATCTTTTAAACGGTGCAAAAAAAATTAAAAAATTATTTTTCATTTTCATTATATTTGAGCTTGAAATTACCTTCTTTTTGAAAAAGAAGGTTTAAAAAGAAAGCGGAACGGCACCTAAGATGAGCCATCAACGGAAGGCAGATAAGGAAAATAGTGAAGGAGTCACTGTTAAACAGAAACATGACACAACATTCGGACAAGTACTTGAACCACAAAATTTAAAACCACAAAAGAATATGACCAGTATGTGCAAATGTAGTAGAATCAACTACACATGTCCAACCATACCCACTCGAATAGGGTAACAGAGAGAAAAGATGTATGCTGCAGTTGAGTCCTCAGGATTTGACAAAACTATAATGGTACAATTTTACTCCTATTATACTTTAACCATTGACCCTCATGACTAGCACACTATGCAAAGCATAGTCAGTTGGGTCCTAAACATGTGGATTCATATACAAGAACCCCTTGTTACATTCTTTCTTTTCCCCTTTCTCTTTCAATCAGAATGAGTTTCATAAGACACTTTTGAGGTACTGACACAATTCAAGTGGTTTCAGAGCCTTCAAAAACAGTGTCTCCTACACAAACTTCACTTTCAAGAGCTATTTCCAGGTGCATTTGTGATATCTCCGTAGGAATGAAATTCTTTAACATCTCAAAAGGCCATAAGTTTAAAGATCCACTTTAAAAATGCTAATGCAGTAGATCACACAAATGCAACTGGCCCATAATCAAGTATTGCTTGTCAAGAAATATGACAAACATAAAATTCATAGCCCTTAACATTATCAATTACCTATGTAATAATGCTCGGAAGAGAAGTTTAGCACTAACAACATGAGCATCATTAATAGTGGAAGGAGGCGTAAAGCAGAGCCACTGAACGACCATAGCCTTTTCCCGACTCTGCAGTCGGTGCTGCTCAGCAATATCAGATGATTTATCGTAATTTCCAGTTTTAATTTCTCGAGATCTTGACAGGACCCTGTTCAAGAAGATTATACTGAAGTCAGATGCTATGGAAGCAACACAATTAATTTATCTTTTCTATAAAACTGAAAACGAGATCAAGGAGATAGAAAAACCTGTCGATAATTTCTTCAAAACTGCCTTTTGAATCATCTCCCGGAGAAAATGGCAAGTACTCAATAGCAGAACGGAAGACTTTATATTTGACTTGCACACTGTAGGCCAGTTAAGGGGAAACAAAGTAACTACATTAGACAAAACACCAGACTTCCAATCAATCAGCTATAATAAGATTGCAACTCCTACAATTGGTACCATAGCACGTCCCTCCTAGTTTAACTTGTAATTTGTTGGGTCCCGTGAAAGGGAAACGTACAAGTGTGATCGTCACAAACAGAGGTGATTATCTGATAAATCTGGTTCTATACTTGCTAGATTTTCTTTTCACGAAAACAAATATTCACACTTCTCCTAGTTTTATGTCAGAACTAATACTTCTGCAAGTTCATTCACCAACGAAAATAGTAGAGAAACTTAAGATTTAGCAGTTTTCACATACAACAGCATTGGATCTTCCCAGTGTCCTAGTGATTAGATGGTTAACTATATACAATATGCAACATCACATCAATACAATATGCAGCATCACACCAGAGATGTGCATGCTTATGTCACAACAGCTACTTGAGGATACAAACAACCCAGAGGAAAATAGATGGAGGAGTTGAAGAAAGAAACATGAACGAGATGACACGAATTCATTTGCATCAAAAAAAAAATACCTGCTACTCAGCCTTAATTCCATCATGTGCACAAATAAATCAATACAACGGTGACGTGCAAGCTGAGAAGCATAAATCCCAATCAACTCCTCATGCTGCTTTGAAAATAGAAACATAGCATACCTGAAAATTCAATTCCAATTTATTATGTCTCCCAACACATGGAAAACCAGCGGCATTGAAAAGTTTTAATCAACATGCTATCAGAACATATCATGGGAAATAACAAAACATCAAACAATGTCCACTTGGAACTAGTTTTAAATAACCTTAGACAACTCTCCTACTTAACAGTATTTGCAAGGTGATAAACTTTATTCTATGGTTAAATTGAAAGACTCGCACTTCATAAAATAATAAAGGCTCAAAAACACTTACATGTTAAGAATGAGGTCCCCAACAGTCATGATCTTCTCTCTGAAAGCATCCTTCATTTGATCCCCAAGTAAGGACCTAAGTACAAGAACTAGGTGTGCACCAAAACGAATCATTTGAGCATCACCATGAGGTCTGACAGAAAGAACAAAGCACACGCAGCTCAATGCTTGAGTATTGATCCTTGCTCAACCAACTGATTGGTTGTAAATTGTAATCAAAACAACTGTTATCGGAGGATGTGGCATATTCTTTATGCTTGCTATAACACAAAATTAAACTTAGCATTGATTTTTACACATGGCCTGTAACAATGAAAGAAAAGCTAACTTATATGCTCCAGAAAGGTATAAGACCCGAAATATGAATTCTCAAACATTTCTCTGCTATATCTTCGATAACTTCATGAGTCAGTTATATTGATCTTGCTTCCAAATGGCCAACACAAGGCTTCACCGAATCAGAACAAGGACCTATATATCTATTTGGAGAATACCAATGACCGTAACAGGTTACAGGGACAGGAACACCCTAAGGAAGCAATCTGGTCTTGTCTGTTCTGTCTGAAAACATAGAAATCTACCTCTAAATGCAGACAAACATTATAAATCTACCTGAAGAGACGTTGCTCGTCTTCTGAAGGTGATATCCATGACCATATCAGGTCTAAAAGATTTGGTATATCCCCCATCATAAGATTCATCTGTACAGAAATATTGAATTAGCAAACTAGCCAATGGCATGTGATCCCGATTAGCAAAATAAACCATTTGTCAAAAGAACATGACTTGTTTTAAGTGGGTTGAAAGAAACAAATAAAAAGACCAGGGAGGTAATTTTAGAGACCAATTTTAATTAAAAGTACTCAGTTAAAACAAAGTACATAAACTTAAAACTAAGAAAGAAGAAGTGTGCAAAAGAAATAGACAGGTAGTGGCAATCTAAATCTTTTTCTTGCTTTTGCACATCTGAGCATTCACACAAAGGTAGTAAGTTAATTGCTTCCCCTCGTAGAACCATGAACACAGGCAAGAAAAGAGAGACACAATTACCATCAAATAAATGTACAATGAGCCAAAGCATCAAACAAAGCCAGCTCAAATATTTTAAAAGTACTGGAATACAAATGAGTCGCTAGACAAGCACCACCACATTCAAGCTGTATTAGGTGTAAGACCAACAAGAGAATACTGACACTTTCAGAAGCCCTTCCCATTTTTTAGGTTGCCAAATTCTACTGTGCTCGAGAGTACAAAAACACCCCCTAAATGCCAGAAACATATGGCACACGTAAGCATTCAATTCTTTCTGCCCCCACAAATTTCACATGAACGGTGAACCTATCTTCCAGCAAGTCCATTCTTTAACTAAGAAACTACCATTTATCGAACATATGCCAAAACACTCTGTCCTGACATTTACAGTAATCAACTTATTGTTCACGTTTATGGAAATATTAATTTGAGTGGGATGGACCATTACATTTTTCTGTGCCAATATACTTTACATGGGCACGAATAACTTTGCATGACTAATCACTTAGTTGACAGGGTAAAACATGTGATTCACAATCAGGAAGGTGAAGCCAATATACCATGTGAACATTTACTCAGTGTCAACATGTTTATTTTTCCCTATCAAACGAACTCAACAAGTGATAGAAGTAAATAGGTGCCTTGTCAATCAAACAAGATAGCAGTGAACATTATTTAAGACACGTCGCCCACAATCCTATATTACGGAGGTCCATATCTCATTTCAGAGCTTATACATACCATTTGGTACTACAAAGTGCCATCTCAATAACAAGAATGTTAAGGCGTTTTTCAAAGAGGAAGCTCTTACTTCAATTTTCCGGTGCTGCTCCTTGCATTCACGAGTAACAGCTTCATGTACTGAGTCACTAAACCATGCCGACAAATAGAACTATTAATTCATGGAACGATCTACTAAGAAACCTTAATAATTGGTGCTCAACTATTACCTTGAATGGAGTTTCTGAAGAAGGGAAGAAAGATGTCGAGGTTGCTGGTTCACAACTTGGAGTGGCCAACTTTCTGACCCAACTACAGGTGGAGAAACAGAATCTCCTTGTCCAGGACTTCCATCAAATGAATCTTCATAATAACTTTTAAATTGATCCATTCCACCTGGTTGCAGGCGGGCTAATTCTAAATCTACCTGAACATCAAGCCATGACTTGGCCATCGCCCAACATGCTGACTGCGAAAGCACTATAATTAGATTTTGTAGATTAACTGTATGAGTACAAAAGTATGATATGCAACAAAAATGAGGAAAAGGAATAAAAAAAAACTCAATATACTAAAATTCTAAAGATAGTCACAACAAAAGCAGCTAAACCCCAAGATTTCAGTCATTTGTCATGATTACATATACCAACTATCAAGTGGTAATCAGTATGCTCGGGCTCAAACTTTCGAACAACACATCTCTTGTTCACAGAACCTTCCAATATACTGTCTACTAGCGTGAGACTATATTGAACTATCCCAGATCACATTAAGATCTGGGAGATGGCAGAAGTATGCACCAAAATTATACGCACCTAGCATAGGTAAAGTCATTCTGCTAAAAGGTGTGGGGGGTTCAGGGAAAGTTACTCTACAGACTTCAATAATGGAAATCAAATGAAGTTCAACATAGTATCCCATGCCAAATAAACCTTGGAAGTGTCTTCCGATTCTGAAGGGGTGATTCTAAAAGCTTCTACTTCTGAAGTATATCTACACCCAAGGAATTGTTTCCTTAAAATTGTGCTATGCGAGAAGTCATTGAAAAGCTCAATCTAGTACGAATGTTGCAACTAAATATGGTACAGTCACATATAACTGTGAACAGCTACGGTATGAAGAGGTGCGTGTCCATAAATATATAAGTGGCAAAAGTAGATGGATCCGCTAATATTTCTGATTAGTCTTTGCGGGTAGAAATAGTCCCAAGCATTTCAAAGGCAAATATGAGACACAAAATAAGATTCTAGGTCCAAGATAATTTGACGCTGTATGGAGACGTACTCTCATCTGATGTCAACTAGTGAAGGCTCTGCATTTGGACTTCAAGATCGATTACAAGTTGCAGGTAGCCAAATTTTGTGCTTTGTAGCCTTGTATAAGATAATAATAGCTATTTGTCCAACAAGATATAGGAGGAAATATCCAGGAATATGTGACTGAAATATAAACAACACCAATTTCAATTCAACACTCTGCAATTCATAACTCCGCTGCCTATAGCATTTTAAGATTAGCAATTCGACATCTTTTGCAGTAGGACTAAAAAAAGTTTTTGAGAGCAATCATTTGCAATAAAGTGCCCTCCAGTATTAACTTACTGATTAAAAAGTTTGCATAGACAACCAACTTAAACGTTTAGAGACAATATTTAACGAGCCAGTTTCCGTCTACTAGCATTGCTATACCGGTCATAGATGCATCTCAAACGTGAGTTACATTTGAACAAAACCTGAAGGGACCAAAATTTACCTCCCAGTCTTTACAAATAGGAAGAATGCGCTTTAAGTTACTACACTGAGCTGCATATACTGCTGTTTCATATTTCCCGCCATCTTGCTCTGCAATTCTCTTCAATATGAGAAAGCAAGAACAAATCTCTTAGTTTATATCTCATTAGCATCTGTCGAACAAAAAATGCGGCTCCATTTTACTCAGACAAGAATACTGGGAATCTCAAACAAAAGAGCAAGCAACTGTTCACTTTTAAGTTCAATTTATCTATCAAAATGTTATTTTTCAATCCACTGCAGCTGCTGCAGAGAAAAGCAAGAGCAACAAAACTGAAGAGAAGGGAAGGCAAAATGAATGTGCAACACATATAAGTCATTGTGATCAGCCACTAAAGTTCTTCCAAAAAAATCACATCCAATGTATCTTTCACCATTACCTCTGATGCACAATATGTAGCCCATTTCCAAAGACGCCATTGACGACCAATACCGCTTTCAAGCTCAATAGCTTGCAGAGTTCTATTCTTTCCATTTTTTACCAGGGCTTCAACCGATGGAAATAAGTCCAATCCCCCAAATGGGCATAGAGTTGCAGCTCTCCATGGCTGTCCAAACACAAATTAATACAAGGATGGGACTGGAAGCAAATAAGCTCGCAATAAAGTTTTGCATACCTGCCCAGCAGATCGGCAAAGGTCACACGCCTCTTCCAGTCTTCCGGCCCTTAATAGAGTCCAGACATCTTCGAGAAGAGATTCATCTTGTTTCTGTTATATAATGTAATTAGTGGCTATAACCATAAAAGAAGACATTTTTAAAGAATGCTATAGAACAATCTTTAGATCTACATGTTCCACGAAAATTGCATCCAAGCAGATGAGCAGTACAGGATAGTATACTGATACAAAGCACAGTGGCAAAATCAACTAGATCTGAAAAAGGCTTATTCCATAATATAACCCAAACAACTGTACATAATTCCAATAAACACAAGCAGTTAATGGGAGAAATAAAGGCATATTTCTAGGTTAATGATATCAAAGGGGGCAAAGTACTTTATCATCAGGCAATTGTTCTGCACATTCACGCGTTGGAGCATCAAAATCCAAGTGATGAACAGTTTTTGGTTTTGAGACACCTTTCTTCAAAGACCGTTGAGTGTGACGCCAGATCCCAGAGCTGGGGAGATAAGTGCCAACATGAGAACCTCTCACCTGTACAAATTAAAGTAAGTTATGCAACCAATTCATAATACTTACTACTCATAACCCAAATACAGGCAAATTGTGAAGTATTAACAAGGTCTAAATTCACTGGGGTCATGAATTTGAAGGTGGACCTAGGATAAATCATAGCAATAAGATAGAGTCACAGTTAGATCATATTTTGACCAGAGTCAACAACAATGCCCATGTACATTAAGAGAGATCACATGAATTCTCTCTCTCAGTAGACAACAATGCCCATGTACATTAAAGAAGAGAGATCACATGAAATATTTCAGGTAATCATTCAAACTATAAGAGAACCGAAAGACACTGAGCTAATGAAACAATTTGAAGGAGATCCACAACACATTCATCTTGTAACCCATGTGAACCACTCAATGAGACATCTAACTACCACAAGGATCAACCAGGTAATTTTTGGTGGTATGTGTCGATAGAGCACTGTCTATTACGATGACATGGGAGTTATAAACTAAAAGACCTTGTGGGCCAAATGATATCCACCGGAGGTTTTTGAAGCTAGGGCTGAAGATCTTCAACAAAGAAGAAGCTGGAAATTTTTAATACCGCAAAGTACTATGGAAACTAAAAACACGTCGATAAAGCTAAATCGTTTAGAATCATCATGAACCAAAGTTTGAGCTACAATCATCAACCAGTGGATTCTGATCAGGACAAGCATTAGACTGTCAAAAAGGAGAAAGTATTCTCATCACCTTGTTATCTAAATAAAGGGATTTGGAGGCTAATCCTTCAAGCCAATGGACAATTCGGAGGCATAACTGTGCTGTATGATCTGCAACTACAAATTGGCAAGCCTCCAAATGCGATGTTGTAGGGTTCTGCGGTAAGGAACTAGATAAAACTAACAGCATAAAAGCAAGGAACAAAACAAAAAACTAGTGAGTTACTACGAAAATAGGCATCACCAGCATTAGATCTTTTGGAAGTTCTTCATTTCCTGCAAGAAGATGAAAAGAAATTACTTACCCAAAAGGATGAAAAGAAATTCTAGTACAAGTCAGAACGGGCCAGAACCTCCTTAAAGCATACAGAAACATCTAAGAACCAAAAAAAAAAGCCTTCCTTGCCCAAGTGTGCAAGGAAAACAACACCTCGTCTACCAAGTAGTTCAGATTTTAAATATGCTGCCGCATTCCCAACTAGGACATTACATGACACAAACAGGCTAACAACGCATAAGGGACTAATTCGTACTCCCTCTGTCCCAAAAAGATTGTCTGGACCGCCAAAAGAGAACTCAAAACAACTGCATTTTTCTCAAGAAAAATTCAATCCTTTTTTTATAAATTAAAAGAATTCATTGATATTTGGTATCTAGCGACAAAAACTTCAAAACAAAATCAACAAAAATGCATTAGTTTTAAATTCTCATATTGCAGACCATACAATCGTTTTGGGACGGAGGTAGTACATTTTTCCACAATTTTTTTGGAATGAACTCGTAGTGGAAACTTATGATTAAGGATGGGGATATACAAAGGCACATATCTATTGGAAAAGCATATAACCTTTCCCATTGGAAAGAAATATGTTTGACAAGTTGAAAGCGAACACAAAATGTAAAATGGCCACGGGTGAAAGATATAGCAATGTTGCCTTGTCAAGATCTACACACCATGAACCATTAAGAGAGTCCAAACACAAAAATGGCCTAGACTGAAAGAAGGAATTAACAAATCGGATACATAAGAGGAGTGATCAAACAAATATAACATCGACAGAGAAAATACAAGTTAATGTGAATGTCTAAAAGAAGAGTCAGATCCCTTGTATATATGCTGCTATATTCAGCAAGAAACTGGGGAACTATACCCTTCTTTTATTCTTCATTTTTCCTGCGCACTTCTTTTTAACAACAAATGGATAACTTGCTGCGAGGAGATAATGTACAAAAGCACCTCATTAATTGAATCATGAAAATCGCAAAACTTCAATGAGCACATATTCAAGAAGTTGCAATAGAGTTGTAGAAACATCCCAGAGCCCATCTATCTACACATGCGATAGAAACATCAATTCTACAATAGTAATAATAGAGGCAGAGATCAGTAGTTCAGTACCTTTGCCATATAGGTACCACAAAAGAGACCAGGAAGCAGCCTCATCAAGTAAGAGCTGAGCCTTCTGCTTCATTAACTTGTCCTCCACAATTCTGTGTTTCTCGTTTGATGCATACCTACAGAAAGGAATACAGTCAGCCTACCAGATATGCAAATGTTTACACAAGAACTCAAACTTATGTTAATGTGAAAGGAATATCTTGCACAAAGACCCCGTTTCTTTCCTTTTCACACAAGAACTCAAACTTCCACCTCCCTTCTTTTCTCACTCTAGTAAAATTCTAATTTCTCACACATGCATAGAGACATATATAGAGGAAATACGCACGAGTTGTTACTCATATACCATCATGACTTTACTAAACCAGGACACCTAAGGTAAAGTTTTAAGCTGACAAAAGAAGTCTCCACCTGTTTATTGCCAGGAACAAAAACAAAAAGAAAGAAAAACAAAAGAAGAAGCAAATTTCCATTTCCTATTTCCTAGATAAGCAACGAACAGAAATTACTCGTGATGCCCACACAGATTCTCCAGAAATGTTCAAAATAGAGGACCAGGCAAGTTCTCCATGGTATGTTAGGCATCTAATAGAGTTGCAGGCATGTATTCCACAGTATCGAAGGCATCTGATAAACATTGTAAACTTCTTCGTTAAGGAAAGAAATTTCCAACCTGTGATTCCCAGACTGTCATATTCCAGGTTACTAATGTGACATAAACTAGAAAAATGAACTAATGAAATATCCACACTGACCAGTGTACTACACACCTGTAATACCGGGACTGTTATACTCAAAATTATATGACATAGGTGCCGTTCCATTTCAACAGTAAAAGGAAGTTTAGGAAAAGGAAGGTAATTTCAAGCTAAAAATCATGTGTTTACGCAAATAATTTTCCTACCAATATGGATCTTGTTTGATAGATCTCATTGAGATCTTTTAAACAATGCAAAAAAAATCGAAAATTTATTTTTCATTTTCATAATATGTGAGTTCGAAATTACCTTCTTTTTGAAAAAGAAGGTTTAAAAGAAAGCGGAACGGGTTCATAAACTAGACAGAGGAGTAATGTAATATCCACTCTGAACACTACACACCTGTGCATATTCCAACAGACATCGCAACCAACATACAAAATTTCAAACTTATGATACCAGATTATTTTCAAAACTATGCAATATAATCTGCGGAAAGGTTCAATAAGAAATTCAAACTATCCAATGTGTTACACAAATGCACCTATGCACATTCCAAGAACACTTGAACCAAGATACAAATACATGGCTATTGTGAGACAAACCTTATTGATTCTGACACATTGCGGCAAGATCTCTCAAACTGTAATATGAGATCAGAGATAGGCATCAACCCTGGGATAGAAAGAATGTCAATTGAAAGATACACAATCTGAACCAAACTGTAGCTTTTAGTCTCATATCATGCATTGTGCTAGAAGAAAGAATAATGCAGGAGGGAAAGTTCGAAGAGTAACATAACAATAAAAAACGCAGAACAAATTTAATCCAGCTTAGGAAAAAGAAGCATATAAATAATATTTCTGAGAACTTCAATTAGTACCATGAAAGGTATCACGATCCTCCAAGTGTTATGGTGTGACATGCTTATTAGAGCAACACAACACGCCGTAAAAAAGCTTTTAAATGTGAAAATCTAGGAGGAGAAGATTCATGTCGTTTAAAGATTAATAACTTAATACCTAGAATACAAATGTTGGCATAAAATGAGCTTCAAAGATTTGAAGTCAAGACTAATGCCATTTTTCTACTTAAACATTATTAATCCGCTCTTTGATATGCATGATTCCACACAACCACCATAGATGTTTAATAAAACAAGGCATGATGCGCTCAGCTCTTAAGTTAGCAAAACAAGTCGATCAAAATATTTACTTATTTTGTCTCCCGCCACTATTGCTTACATGAATCAATGCCATTTGAACATATTTATGAAACCAGGTAAAAACTATGACAATGGCATAGAACAATGTCGAACATTAAACTTCATAAATTCAATTTTTTCAAGCACCTTGAAGAGCAGAATCGAGCAGAGACGCAAATAAACTAAATGTTGTATCTCCGCCATCAGCCAGAGCATCATCCTCGTGCTTGCACGATTTCATAGAAAAACTTCCAGGTCGAGTGACAGAATCAGCACCAACATCTGCCTCAGATATGCCACGACTGTCAATCGATACTCTTCGTCTTGAAGCAGACTGTGTCTTGGTAGATGTTAAATCGAACTGATCACCATCGTAGCTCTCAGCCTCTTGTTTAATATCCTCTAGGAAAAGCGCAGCATTGGGTCGTCTCTCAATGCTCTGCCCATCATACAAAAGCCAAGCTCCACTTGAATTTTCCTGATGGGGTGATATGCCGGAAGTTGGGCCCCTTTTCCTGTGCATGTTACATAACCATTCCAGTAGGTATACACAAAGGCAAAATGGGTTTGAGCAAGTGGCACTAGTACGTCAAAGGAAAGTAATACAACTTGCAATCCTGGATGGGAAGAAATCCCTTGGAAACTTTGAAATTCATATCATATGGGTATGAGGCATAAATACTACGTGTATACAAAACCTAGTCAAGCACGTAAAACCTAATCCAGATGTTTCGAGCTACCATGGCTCAGGACAGTCAAACGTCCATTCATGAGTACTTTCTTTACTGTGATACACAAACGTAAAAGGAAATTCACATGCTTTCTTTAAAGCGATACACAAACACAAAAGGAAATTCACAAGGGTTCCAAATAATTCTGAGTGTGTGTGTGTGTATATATAATTTTTTTTTTCTTTTCTTTTCTTTTTTTTTGCGATTGTTGGTGCAGGTATATTACACAATTAATATCCCCACGACTCCAAAATTATTTAAGTGTTCGATAGTGCAGGAAAAAAGCTCCATACATGAATTAGCAAGTCCTGATATTAAGTTTCCGGGCCAATGTGATTATATTCACACCTAGAAGACTGCATCCCCAATCTTGTGAATTACTGTATAAACAAGTACATGTCCACGTGTGCACTCAATAGAAAGTTTACTAAGCAGTTACGTGTTAGTCAGCTTACTTTGTGCAGTACTGCGAGTATACAAGTACTTATATGTAGCAACTGCTTGGGCCAACTTGTGGAATCAAATTAGAACATTGGGCATCTTAACCAACAACAAAAGCTTTAAAAGGTGTTCAGAAGCCAAATAACCAAAAGAATCGACTTAATCAAAGCTTAAAGGAGTGTGTATAGGCATACCCGTATCGACGAAACCGCTCCCTGGTGCTGAGATCTTGGGGATCGAAATAGCTTGGAGAAGTCTCCATATCGACCTCCATAGCTGCAAAGATCTAATCCGTAGCGTGATTTTTTCAATCTTTGTAAACCCTAAAACAGTATATGGGTACTCCAGTTCGCTCCAGTGGAAGCTCAAATCCTTTAGACCCTAAACCCTATCGACAAAAATCGTTTTATTGAGCGCGGGAAGGGTTTTAGTTTTGTGAAAACTCGAGACTGGGCTGTGTTGTGCTGTGGTTTGTTCTCTTCTCTTCGACTACGTAGGCTGAACAAGTCGGTTCGGGTTGCCGCTTCGGATTCCAACCCTAGTCTATACTAAAATTATTCAAGTGCCTCGCACAGCCACATGGTGGCCCAAAAAGTTTAGATACAAAGCAATCCAAACACGACACCATCCAGAACCTCTCAAGTTGGTGAATTGTTTATTTTGTCTCTAAAAGTAGATTCCATTTTCAAAAGTTAGTGAGTAAAAGTGTAATGATATGGGTAAGTAGGGAAAGTGGAGGAAAAAATTGATGTGAAAGGTATAATGATGATGTCTTTTTAATAAGTTGGAATTACGAAGCAGGACATTTAAAAAGGGACGGAGGGAGTACTATTTTTCTAAATTTTTATTTAACTTCTAGTATTTTAAAAGTGAAGGAAAAAAAGAGAAGAAAATGAAAGAATGTCACATAGGAGAGAGAATTAAGGAGAGAACTTGATTTTATTTTTAAAAACTGTATTTGCTTAGTATATAGCATGGATAACTTAAATGGCATTCTGATCAATTTTTTTTTTACTCTAGAAAGCAAAAAACAAAAATCCCTCTTCCGTAAGTAGAGTCAAAGTTTGGGCCCAAGGACATAACACAAAAAATGGTGGTCAACCTTTAAACACAAATGTTGCTCAAAAGATTGTACTCATTCCTTAATTATGTTTTTTTTATTTGTTTTATATGCTGAATTTCACATTATCATCCACATTGGTTTTTCATTGTGCAATTTTTTTGGAAGATATGGAAAAAGTTAGAACAGGGTACACCGAACTCATCTTCAACTAATCTGAAAGAAGATGGTCTTTCTAAAGTGATTGGTCCCGAGGGGTGTGACCGTTTAAGACAGTGGCAGAGCTACCTTGGGGCCCGGGGTGGCCCCAGCCCCCCTCTGAGTCCCTGAATTTTAAAATTTTTATTTTGTATATGCCAAATTCTTAAGCTAGTGATTTTTGACTCTACGGAAGAGGGATTTTTGTTTTTGGCTTTCTAGAGTCAAAAATTTTTTGAATAAGGACAAAACTAAAAAATTGTGGTCCACAACTTATTTGTTAGGCCATCCACAGTGGTATAATCAAAAAAAGATAATTTAAGCTTAATAATGTTAAGCTTCAAAATGGTCACTTCTAGTCCATAACCAAACTTAGGGGTCTATTACAATTTCTCTCTCTCTCTCTCTCCCCCTTTATTTTTCGCGCATTCACTTCCCTCTATTTACATTTTTTTGGGCAAAAATATATCGATTTTCTCTTTTAATTTTGGGGAAAAATCGGTGACTTTCTTCCCTCCTATTATGTTTTTTTTTTTTTGGGGGGGGGGGGGAATAAAAACGGGAAAGAAAAGTGAAATACCTTAATCCGGCGACGATGGGTTGGATTGTAGATGATCGAGAGATATGAGTTTCACTTTTGGAGGGAAAGAAAGAGAGATAATTTGTCGATGAAGTGAAGAAGATATAGAGTAGGCGAAGAAGAGAGAGAAGAAAATACCAGTTGAAACACGCGTATATACAAATTTTAGAACTAGTTAACTTATGTGGTGTGAAGTCCACAAATTTTGATTATTGAAATAGGTTGCTAGTTTTGGTTATCCAAAGCCTAAAATTTGATTATTTCTAAGGATGTTGCTAAGTTTGATTATACCATTGTGAGCCATTTTTTGTACCAACATTGTTAACTTTAAAAACAATTGACTTTTGATTATACCACTGTGGATGGCCTTAGTGGAAACACCCCTTAAGTGTTCATCCTATGCTACTCCAAAACATCTTTGACTTTTTTAAGCTCTATTTTCTCGGCAAGCCAAGAATGAGATAAAGTTTCGAAAACTTTTTAACTCATACAAATTAATTCTTTTCAACCCAACATCACCTCTTATAAGAAGCCTAAAACTGGAAAATAAAAACTACTTCCCCCTCCATCCTAATTTTGTTAGGTTTTTTTTAGAGTTCGTGTTATTTTTAAATTGCATATATTTCCTCATTCACAAAACATTATGCGATTTTAAAATTTTAACTTAATAAAATTAATTCAGATATAACAAAATTCATAATTTTTATATTAGCAATTTTCATTAAAAATATTAAAAATAATTATTATCCGATTAGGATGGGAATCATGGGATTAACAAATTGGGCCGAGGGAGAGTGCGAAATTTTTGCTAACATCCCAATCTCCCATACACAGCCTTGTAGTAATTCCCGGTCTGGTTCTTATATACAAGTAGTAATACAACACATACTTTCGTCTTAACGTTGCCCCTCTCTCTCTCTCTCTCTCTCTCTCTCTCTCTCTCTCTCTCCATGTGCGTTTCTCACAGATCAAGCACTCTGTCTATAATTCCCAGCATCACTTGATCACATCTCTGCAGGGTTTTTCCCTCACACTTTAATGTCATGTATCTAACAGCTTCGAACACGACCTGGTACATAAATCTACATAAATCAAAATCAAGCCGTCATGAATTAAATTTTGAATCACACAAGGAACATGTGAAAGGATCTTGATCCGTAACTAGTGGCCAAGAAAAATGAAAAAATAATGTTGAACTTGCTTGGTTCTTGTGACACAGAATATTTGCTTTTTGATATACTACCTTGTAACAAATGTTAAGATTTTGATTTTTGAATATGGCAAGTCATTCCAACATACATCAGTGTGTTTATATATAATCTTTTTGATCCTTGTACTAACAGGTATTGTGATTGCAGTTTGGCAATTCATGATACCGACAATATCAGAGGCAAAACCCTTATATATATATTATGCACATCACGCCAGAGCAATGAATCCACGTATGGGTGAACAAATGATGAAGGCATGTCATTAGAAGTATATCGATATTCCCGTAGGTTCTGTTGTTACTTACATATTCATTTTCAATATTAGCCTTCTGCTAGTTGCAATCTGATAGAGGTCTCTAAGTTCGATATTATTATATATGCAGTATCTGTTGAGTCGAGCCTGGTGTCGTATATGTAAACCCTGACTCGTCCAGTCGAATTTATTGGGACCTGTGGGTAATACGCAATTATGCACCTGTCGACCACCATTGATAGTTTCCGAGCCTTTTGGACCCCTTTCTCTAGCCAGGATGGAAATAAGAGTTTAATTGGTTGCAGTTCTGTTGACGCTTGTGCCTCGACCGTTCTGGATTGGAACGAACCTTCAATCTCTGAATTAATGGCGATATCCATTGATTTTTCGTACAAGTAAAAACGATATATATGTATTTTCCTCAAATTTCAAGATCTGTCGTTATCCAGTTTATCAATAAGGTAATTGGTAAATAATAATCGGAATATAAGTATAATAAAATAAATAACGAGGAAACAGAAAGTGGATATACATATCAAGACTAATAAAATATCTTGGGTGTTTTGAGAAAGAAACATTTGAATTTGAAGAAGATATTGTTCGATGATATATTTTGTGGATGTAAGTTGAGTTCGATTTATAGTGGGTTCAAAGTGTTCGATTGAATTGTGTTCGTTGGATTAAACTTTGGTACGGGCTTCAGATCCAACGGCTATCATGTATTAGTGTACACAAAACGCCAAAAGAGAGTAAATTAATTACGATCGTGCCATTGGTTGCTTTTTGACCATTGGATCTAGAGAGAGGAATATCATCCTACGGCTGTGGTGAATCAGTGTACACCCTTTGCAATTGTCCCTCAAAACTCTCCCCCCTTCAATCAATGTATCAATGTATACATAAGACAAAATAGCTGATGTCATAAGATTCTATAGTTCAAATGTGCAACTATAAATTACATTAAGGTCCCTTTAGTTTGCTGTTGGCTGCGCAGTTGGCCCGCACGTTCTAATATTACCGTGCGGGCCGCCGCCGCGTGTCACTGCCGTACGCTTTAATTTGAAAATGTGGGCCCCACGTGATGTGGACAGGTATGAGTGTGTGGGACCAGAATGACTGTGGGGGCTCCTAGAAACCTTAATTGTTTGTTATTTTTATTACTGTTGGACCCACTTAATAGTCTTATAGGGTGTGATGATGTCAATTTCATACTTATTTTCCCACCTGTTTCCTCGAAGGTTCCAGTATTTATAAGAGCTTGTGTTGTCCATTAATTACGATGTGGGCCCAACTCGTTATTATTAAGTGTATTACAGTATGTATAGGTCTGGTTATAAGCGATCTTTTGCTCCTAAGACACCCCAGAAAACCACTTACAAGAGGCCTAGATATGGTGCTAATAGAGTTTCTTATGCAAATAAACAGTTTTATGGTAGGCGTACTCGACTTGCAGTTGGATCTGCAAAGCGATTTCTTGCATCTAGATCTTTGAATGATGAGGTATTTGCCTCCGAAGAAGGATTGGGTCGTTCGAACCCTAAAGGAGAATACGTGACTCTTCCATCTTTAGGACAAGGTGTCAATTGTAGGCATACTAATCGTGTTAAAGTGTGGACTATTAACCTCAATGGTCGTGTTAATATTGCTCCAGCTGACCAATTAATGGGAGAAGAAACCGCTGGAGCTTCTGAGTTGTCTAATATCGAAGGTTACGTAGGTGTGTTCATAGTCTTGGATAGGATGCCCAATGCTACTCAACTCCCTTTGTTTGCTGACGTGTTTGGTCCCACCCCTAATAATGTTAGTTCATTGCTTGATCAACCTGTTCGAGTTGATCAGTTAATCGGGTTTAAGGTACTGATGAGGGAACGAAAGTATGTGAACACTGACTTGCATGGTACGCTGTTAACGTTGAAGCGCTTCATCAAGTTTAGTGGAAGGAACAAGATCTTGACTACATTCAAAGACATGGGCGATAATACCAGTGGAAGATATGGGAACGTTCGTGAGAATGCACTTGTTCTATATGTAATTTGGGAGTCGGCTGTTCAATCTATAATGCGTTATAGCATTAATAGTCGAATTGTGTATTTCCATTAGTCAGCATGTTTGTTTGATCCTTGTAATGGTTACCCTTTTTAATAAGAAGTCGGGTCATTTTGTTTTACATATTCAACTATTTCGTTATATTGGTGTTGTTGATGTTAGAGAATATTGAGAGGATATTGTTAATGGAGAAAGACAAAATTTGCATAATACCAAGAGGATATAATATATAAACCCTGAAAACCTATTACAAAAGTTGACAGGCACCGCAGGTGAACGTTTATTGTCAAACGTTACACCGCCGGTTTTTTCTTTGGATCTTCTCCCGTTGATGAAGTTGCTTTCATTGCTTGGGCAACAACATTTCCCACCATTTGGGCCAGTTCACTGGGCTCAAGGAGAATTGTATTGGACGTGTTGGACCCTACTTGGGAAACAGATGGGCCTGGATCTTCATCCTCGTGTCTTCGGAATTGGGCCATTGGGCCTATTGGCAGACTAACCGATGAACGGGCCTGTTGATATGTCAGGCCCGGTAGTATTTTGGGCCTTTGTTCACCCCTCGATTCGATTATGCTTCGTGTTCTACATAGTTGTGGTTGTCTTTCTGCGTATCCAACGTGTGTACAGTCTACGTCGTTGTCGGTGAACATCTTCGACCGGATTTTGAATTTCGGTGGTCGGAATGGTATTTCGTCTGGGTGTTTGCTTGTGCATAGTTTGATATGTGCCTTCATCTTGCAATTAACACCCTTTCGGATGTTTGATCCCTCCAGTCTGTATTTCGCTATCCAGGGACAAACTTGGTCGTTTTGTGACGCGTATGAACTTCCATAATAATATAGATCGATTCCGCATCCAACCGGGAAGACGAATTGGGCTTGTTCTTGATCTGTTGAGTCGAGCCTGGTGTTGTATATGTAAACCCTGACTCGTCCAGTCGAGTTTATTGGAACCTGTGGGTAATACGCAATTATGCACCTGTCGACCACCATTGATAGGATCTGTTGTTTTTTTGCAGCATATGGGTAAATCAACCCAGCCATTTTGGATTCGGCAAAATACTCAGAGGAGGTTGGTTGGTGGTGTCCCCCTGAGCAATGGAGGGATGGGATCGGCGTCTGTCCAAGGGACTTTCGAGTTTCTTAGACGGACATGAGGTGGTATGGGTTACCAACTTGTTAATGACTTATTTTATTGATGCATTCTTGTATGCATATCTAGATATGCTTAATTGTCTAGCTCTATTGGGGATTGGTAATTGTGTTGCTTATTTTAGTCAGGTTGAATTTGGTGCTTTTTGTAGGTGCGGTTAAGATTATGACCGTTGACCCCAGAAGAAGTTTGACCTACCACTCACATGTTGACGCGTGGAAAGATCGTGAGATTGACATGTGGCAAGCAGCTGCCCACAGAGAGACTTGGTGCCACGAGGCATAAGATGCGTAGACTTGACGCAAGAGGGGCCCCATGCAGCTGAATAAACTCGTGAGGGTAAAAAAGGCCCGCGAGAGTCATCGCGAGGGTAGTCGGCCCGCCAAGGTCCCGCTGGCAGGGCCGCGGTAGTCCCGCGGACGAGTGGGGTTAGCGGCAAGATGTGCCCCGCGCAGCTAAACAAGCTCGCGGAGGTATTGAGGCCCGCGAGAGCCATCGCGAGCGAGGGCAGCGCGGACAAGGCCGCGACAAGCCCGCGGAAGGGCGAGGCCCGCGACAATATGGGTCCAGCGGAGGTTTTGTTCCTTGCCTATAAATACCAGTGCTGGTATTCAGAAGAGGGACTCTCTCTCCTTCAGAGACAGACAGAGAGACTCAGATTTCTAGAGAGAGAGAGCCATCTCCTCTAGAGAGAGAAAACAGATTTCTAGAGAGAGAGAGCCATCTCCTCTAGAGAAAGAAGATAGATTTTCAGAGAGAGGGAGAGACCATCTCCCTGGGAGGAAATTGGAACTACGTTTGACCTGATTCCCTGTACACCGGGATACGTAGGCAGCCCTGATGACTCGGGCACGGTCGCACGCTTTATGTCTCCTCCATCCCTTCGTTCTAAACACTAACCATTCTTTACCTCTCCAGCACATTTTATTCTCATGAATATTTTGGGCTCTATTCTGAACCCCGAGGAGACTAGTCATTGCAAACGTATAAGAAAACTCATTCGACAAAAAAAAATACACAAATGTTAGATAAAGATAAAATAAATGCAAACGTATAAGAAAACTCATTCGACAAAAAAAAAAACACAAATGTTAGATAAAGATAAAATAAATGCAAACGTATAAGAAAACTCATTCGACAAAAAAAAAGACACTTTTTTTTTGTCGAATGAGTTTTCTTATACGTTTGCATTTATTTTATCTTTATCTAACATTTGTGTTTTTTTTTTGCTGACTAAAAAAAGCACCAAATTCAACCTGACTAAAATAAGCAACACAATTACCAATCCCCAATAGAGCTAGACAATTACAAGAATGCATCAATAAAATAAGTCATTAACAAGTTGGTAACCCATACCACCTCATGTCCGTCTAAGAAATTCGAAAGTTCCTTGGACAGACACCGATCCCATCCCTCCATTGCTCAGGGGGACACCACCAACCAACCTCCTCTGAGTATTTTGCCGAATCCAAAATGGCTGGGTTGATTTACCCATATGCTGCAAAAAAACAACAGATTTTAAACACAACTGCTTTTCAAAATGCAAAGGAGATGCATGTTAACAAGCAAAGGAAACATAAAGTTGAATGATCATGTGATGGATAAACATTAAATAAAGTAAAATGTAAGGCACAATATCAGCAATGTTGAGAACTATTTGCTTTCCTAATTTCTGGCCTAATGGAAAATGAAAACAAAAGGAACTCTAAAGTCTAATGTGACTAAAATGTTGTTAGCTATTGAGATGTTGGTGAACCTATTGAGATGTTGGTGAACCTACTGATGCTTCTTCTTTTGCAGTAATCTTATTTCTTGGTGCATGTACAAATCCCCCACACTTGTCAATGGTCACTGAATACATAGAGATGGGATCCTTGTATTATTTGATCCATTTAAAATGCTGCGTGATATAGGCAGGTGTGACATCAGGTCTGTTTTGGGTTTAGTTCTCTCGCAGCAGAGGCTTCACCCAAAATAGACCTCATATCCGTCCAAGGAACTCAAAAGTTCCTTCGACAGAAATTGATCCCTTCTCTCCATTGCTGAGATTGACACCACCAACCAACTGCTTCTGAGTTTTTCGCTGAAGCCAAAATGGCTGGCTTGATTTACCCTTATGCTGCAAAAAACAACATAACATATTTTAAACACAACAACTGCAAAGTTTGGGCTACATAGAATTCAAATACTGAGTTGTTTTATTTTATATATATATATATATATATATATAAATGTAATACCAAAACAATATGTAAATACTCAAACAAAAATATACTTGCTACATATCAAAAGCTATGCCCAGTTGATGGTTGCACGTGAGTTGCCCACGAGGCTTTGTAGAGAAATGAATGCTCTTCTCTTTGTAATTTTTTCCATGTGGGAGAAGCTCAAACGGAATTCCTTCTCACTTCTTTAGTCCCACGTAGGCTACCCAGCAAAAATGAGGTAAGGACCTGCTTACAGACATTGTGCGTGGCTTCCATTTCCGAGCTAAGATGAGCCGGTTACGAGCCTATTATTTGTGGCTCGACTCAAGCTCAAGTTGAGCTCGTGCTGATCTACTTTTTGCCAAGCCAAGTTTGAAAACACCAAAGCTTGATTCGGTGCGATTTGGCTTGTTTACACCTCTACTAATATCTCTTTCTGGTTACATTTTTAAATGTGTTCTCAGTCATTCCTTTTCTTTTATAACCCACCTTCTCTTTCTTCTATAGTTATCTACCTTCTCAATGGACTCTTTTATAACCCACCTTCTCTTTCTTCTATGGTTATCTACCTTCTCAATGGACTCGAATCATTTTCATCCAATGGCTGTTATAACCCCTCCTATATGTGCCTCCACAATTTTCTAAAAATTTCCACGCAAGTATAATATATAGTGAAGTCTTCTACATCTTCCGAAACCCTTTGGAAGTCTTTAATACTAACGACAAAGGTCGTGACCTTCCACAGTCGGGCCTTTATGATCGCCAGGTTTCGTACGAAAGATCTTTTTCTAAACTAAAAAGTCTACAAATACAACTTTAAAATACAAGTTCAGGAATAAAAACATCTGGAGCGGTTAGATGCATGTAATGGGTACATTGAACGGATGCATGTATGTCCGGACTTACTGTTTTAAAGTTGTGGTGGTAGGCTGGTAGCATTGCCTGCGGAGAAGATTACAGAGAAAATAATATAAGTCAACACCGGGGTTTGGAATAAGAATAACCTTATCAACAGAGCCAAACGCGCTCTCAAATTTTTCCTTCTTATTTCTAAAAACAAAAGTGATACATAGGAGTACACTACATAGTTACACTTAGTTTATGTGGGCCCATTTCTGGTCTCACAAAATTCAGTAAAATACTCATAAATTTTAAAATATTATTTTATCGGACCTATAAAAAATCAGCTGTAACGGGTATCAATTAGTAGTATTATTTTTGGATTCGTAAGAGCAAAAATGTGTAGTTGAATAATTTCACCGAATTAAAAGTAATATTTATCGATATTTGTTACAGCTGTTTTTTTTTTCCTTAACCCCCAATTTTTTTTTTATAACATTTATAAGTATTTTTTTGAATTTTTGTGAAATTCAAAGTGGGTCTTATATAGGAAGATCTAAAATAATTGTATGTAGAAGTACCTACCTTTTCGGTACGAGCAACTGAAAGGTCAGCACTTTTTATCCGAAGAGCAATGGCGGTGATCTTCCTTTGCTCCTCCCTACTCCTCCGCCCTGACTCCGCCGCTTCTGACCGCCGCCCATCTACCTCCACCAAATTCTCGCGCACAAGCTCTCGACTTGGTCTTCTCTCTCTCTCTCTCTCTCAGAAGTCTTCATATTATTGCATTTCTTCTATGTTCATTTGGGGAATTTCACTCTACTTTTTGTTTCTTTGCCAAGAAAGAAGAAACAACTCACTATTTCCGAAATTTAGTAGTTTTTTTAAATACACAAAATGGAAGTGCGGGTATGGTAGGGGTTACTTTCTTGACGGGAGTGTTGGCCCGTCACACCACCACTGTCTGTAGAGACCCACCGCATCTGCGTCAGGATCCAAGCTAAGGGCTCACCACTTGTGGGTGGTCTTAGAGATTATCTTTAACCCCATTAAGGGGCTATAGGGCCTTGTCCACCAAGTCTGAGTTTCTACCACTGAACCAACCCTCATTGTCCGAAGTATAGTAGCTAATCGAGTAAACCAGACAATGTACATCACATCTATGTGGTTGATCTACGATTTGTATCCTATCTACAGCTAGTAAGTCAAGGAAATAACTTTCAGAAGTAACTGATGGAATGCATGTACAAAGAGAGAAACAGGAAAAAAGGGGAAGAACAATTCGAGTTATCTTTAGTCTCTTTATGGTTGTGGAGTTAGACTCTTTCAAGCTTACCTATTGGCTATAGACTATAGTTTATAGACTCTTTCAAGCTTACCTATAAGATTACAATTTGGAGTGATATGTATTTATTCCATTTTTTTTTTCATACTTTGGGGTTGCTTTTCTCATTTACGTCGGGTGGGAGTAGATACAATTGAAATGGTTGACCCATTTGATGAAGAAGACTACCTAAATGTTGGGGTTTTGACAATGTAATTTTGTTCAAGCCAATTCTCTCATGGCTTAAGTAGAATAGCTGCAACGGATTGCATGTTTGATGTGATGGCAGAGTAGAATACAAAATTGTCTGCAACATCTTAGGGGAAAGTATTCTAGATCACTCCACTGCATATTTTGCTAGAAATACATCACAGATGCACTTGTTATTGTCCATTTGCTTAAGTTTCATGTTTAAGTTCTTATTGATATCAATGTATCATATATTGATAAAGCTGCTACTCTCTGAAGAATTAGTTGTTCACTTGAATCAATCCTTTGATCTTTTTCAGTTATTAGTGTGAGACTCTATCTCGTGTATACTATGTCGGACACCCTTTAGAAGTGATATAAAACCAGTTCTTGGTAAACATTGTTATAGTGAAGTCAAGACATGAAAGCTTGCCTTTGAAAGTAAAGCATGTTTTTTCAGGCAATACGGGTTATGTTCATTTTAAGGTAAATAAGTTATTTTTGTCATTGGGAAATGCTGCTAAGGAAAAGTTTGAGGCTCATCTAGCATTGCTAGGCAGACAGTCTATGCCTATGGTAGTGAATGATGTGAAGACTTCAATATCAAATGGAACTTGTGTCGGCCCTACACAACCAGATGATGACACCACTCCGGAAGGCTTAGTTGCTCATCAGGTATGATGGTGAGTCGTCCCACATCTTTTGTGCAGTTCTACTTATTCTGATGTGATATGCATCATTAGAGGGGGCTACACTGCCCCATATTAATTGCGGAGAACTTCGGATTTGTCAACGTATTGTCCTATAAAGTTACTGAAATTTGGTTTTGGGTCTCTAAAATTCTTGATGCTTTTCAAGAATCATCATATAAGATAAGTAAACTAGTTTATTTCCTTTTCCTATCACACTAATGGCATGAACTGTACCCTTTTTTCTTACATGAGTTGTATTAGATGGATATAAATATGAGTTAGACAAGGTTAACGGAACTGTCAACCTGTTTTATTAACCATCAACATGCATGTGCTTCATACATATCTGTGTTATTTGGAACGTATTTATGATGATGAGGGGCTCTATGGGCCACTGATGATAGTTTTGTTGCTCTCAATCAACTCCTCCATTGGAATTCCTTTGGCAGGTGATGGTTCTTGGAAGATCCCCAGCCTTGGCACTTATTATTGTTAATGCATTGATGTTTAGTGCACCCTTTGAAGCTCTGTCAGAAACATGTGAGGCTGATAAGTCTATCTTCAACATGCCATTACTACTATTTGTAGCCCTTATCGGGGCAACAGTTGGAGGTATGCCACATCTAGCCGCCGTATCATAGCCTTGTGTTTTGTTCCTTATTTCGGTGAAAAAGAATCGAATGTGAAGTTATAATATGCCCCACAGTCCATATCTTATACCCCAGCCTTAGTTTCTGTGCTAGCTCCAATAAATGCTTTCAGACTTCGGTTCCAAGCTTGGCCAGATGCATTGGACACCAATGCCCCCAATCTGAAGACAGCATAGGAGCATTCGAGATGAATCTAAATTTGAGGTCGCAACTCCTTGTCGACTAACTGGTTGCTAATCCACAATTGAAATTTAAGTTCACGAGCTCGAAAGAGTATACCTTCCATTATCTATCTTCAGCCATTGGAAGTAGATGCCCTTAGTTATGTGTCTAGGTTTTAGCTCCCAGTGAGTTTCAAAATACTTAAGAGTTCATTGGTATTACAGGATTGGTTGCGCGACAGAGAAAAGGTGAATTGAAGCGGCTGAATGAGCAGTTGCGCCAGATCAATGCAGCTCTAAGAAGGCAAGCAAAGATCGAGTCTTATGCACCCACTTTGAGTTACGCTCCTGCTGTTGGTAGAGTACCAGAAAATGAAGTTATTGTTGACCCGAGGAAGCATGAGTTGATTTCTCATTTGAAATCTGGAAAGAATTTTTTGAGGAATCAGGATCCTGACAAGGCATTTGTGGAGTTTAAGACGGCTCTTGAACTTGCTCAGAGTCTAGCAGATCCAACTGAGGAGAAGAAGGCTGCTAGAGGCTTAGGTTGGTTATCCGTTGCTGTATCCTCCTTTTCTCGGCCTCCTATCCTATGTATGTATGTTTGGTGCTGTTTTTTAAAAATTCTTGGGTACAATCAACCCAGATGCATTAATCTAGCAACCACACCTTGCAATTGGACAACATTGGCCCAGTGATACCTGAAAAACAGGGCTTGGCATCTGTACTTGGTGTTCCTTCAGGAATGAACATTCTCAAGGATGGGTTAAGTAAAGGAATGATGCCTTTTGTTCCTCTAGTTCTACACAACCCAAATGCAGAAAGACTTAGGCTGCGGAGATAGAGGATAAGCAACAAAAAGGTGGCCATAGAGTCGTAGACAGAAAATGTTGTGAAGTGGCGTGCTTTCTGTTCCTATTGCTGTTTGTTTATATAAACTTGAGCATCATGGCAAACTACAATCTGGCTTACAAATGTTGTGTCTACAGAATTGTGTTGCTCACTTTGACATGATCGCGATTATTTATTTCTTGACGACTGCTTAATGAAACGCTTGTATGTTATATTGAATTGGAGTATTTTTCTTCCAGGAGCCTCATTGCAAAGGCAAGGCAAATTCCGAGAAGCTATTAAGTACCATTCCATTGTATTGGCAATTTCAGAGAGGGAAGGAGAGGATTCTGGGAATACAGAGGCCTATGGAGCAATAGCCGATTGTTATACTGAGCTTGGAGATCTCGAGCGAGCTGGGATTTTCTATGACAAGTACATTTCACTATTACAGGCGGATTGATTTGCTATTTGTACTCAGAATAGTTCTTTTTCCTCGTTTTGTTGTGTTGAGGGATGAATTTATCAAGCGTTGATGACTTTGGGATCAATTTGAGTGGAAAATCATTTTTGTTCGGTAGGTTCTTGGTGGCAATATTTATCATATCTGCTTTATCTGTGTTGTGTTACCGTGTTATTATTGTCTTCTGTTTATCTTTGTTTGCTAACAATATGGATATATTCTGTTTCCTGCGGTCAATTGCCTAATAAGCCTGGGCCCCTGGCTGATGTCATATACTTCGAGTGAACCATGCCAATTGGAACTAAGAATGCTAGAATGTCAGGTGGGCATGGCAAATTACATTTGAAATAGATTCACAGTTTGGTGCGAGGATTTAGATCGCAACACGAAAATTAACTCCGTACGTAAGGACTTTTAAAATGGATGAGATTCTTGATTCATTCGCATCAAATCAAATCAGAAGACCAATCATTTTGATTCGTACTTTCGGAAACGTGCTATTGAGAGAAATGCACAAAAATAACAACAAAAAATTGAGTAAATAAATCCATTGCCAATTGAATCTTAAAAGTTAACCTATTCTAGTAATGTTCATAACCAGAAATACAGAGATGTTAAGAGCAAATACCAATTTCTTCCCCAGCATCAGTATACCATCTTAAGTATGAAACATTTTGAAGACCTTTCAAAACATATACCAATAACTGCACTAAACAGCCAACAAGTAATAACATTACCACTCATCCCTCCATAATACTAGAAAGCGAAAAAAACATACATAGTACGTATCAATATGGTAATAAGCACATATAATAGTAGGTTGATAACAACCCCACTACTCAGGAAAAAAAAAGTGAAAAAACAATAGATACTCCCTAGAAGTTCGGAGACTTAAATAAGACGTGCAACGGCCGAAAAACTACAGCTTCACCCACAATGCACATTCAATCTTGACATCACTGGTAGTACATGAGCTGCTGGGCAGCAGCAACATTCTGAAAGCCACCATCATAAATAGCTTGGCTAGCTCCGGCAGCACCCAATCCCATGGCTGCCTGCTTAAGAGGGTGGTGCTGCCCTTGTGGATGCATCAAGGCATGGACCCCACTCATTTTGCTCATTGCCAGTTGCCGCTCGTAGGCCAAAAGGTCAGCGGCCGAAAGTCCTCCTCCCATAGGTGCAGCTGCAGGTGGAGGAAGGGGGTTTGAACTTGTTCCGGGTGGAGTTGGCTTGCTACCCCATGAGCACTACAAGCATTAACATCGAAAAGTCAAAACCCATGTGATAAGAGATAATAAATGCATGAAACCAAACACCCCCCCCCCCCCCCAGTTCAGGGGCCATGTACTGTTTCAATATTCTACGTCAAGTTTCAAATAAAGGGATTCGACATTTGGACAGATCCATCTTGGATTAGCTACCTTATACATGGATTATGACATGAGTTTGGGAGCTTTATTATGATCGATTTCATCAAAAAATTAAGTGGAGTGATTTGAAATACTTCACGTTAAGGGGTAGTGATAATGCCAAAACTCCGGTGCATAAAAGTCTCGTATAAGCCTTTTGTGCACTAGAGTTTTGGCATCATCAAAAACAGTTTTGGCATTATCATTTCCCCTATGTTAATGGTTCTAATAATGCAAGGAACCCAACAAAATATATCCCTTCTACTTCTAATCAATCTTCCACTCTAGTTCGCAAGCCACCTACTAAACTTCTTATATTTTCATTATCTTGGAACATGCAATCCTTTAAACTAAATCCTAGTCTATAAAAACGGAGCCTGACTCTTCTAAATGCTTTAGTATGGGAAAACAGTAAGTATTTTCGACAAACAAAAACCAAAAAATAATTAAGTGGTACTAAAGCAAAAAACCTTAGACAACACAAAGGTAAAGTTAAGGTGCCTTAATTTAAAGAATTAGGACTGCTTTAAGGGGTTTCCAAATATAAACTACAAATCTCACAGAATTACAAATAACTGCATTATGAGTTCTTTATTCAGATTGCCAAATCTAGTCTATAAACATAAATACGAGGAAAAGAAACAAAACTGATGTTTATAAGCTGGCACTAAACAACTTCAATGTGATTAACTCATACGAGCAATTAAGAAGGCAACAAAATGGTGTACCTTGATTTGCTTGCCGAAGAAAAGGGACGGTGTATTTCCCATCTGTATGGCCAGAGCTGCCTCAGCATGGTTACTGTACCTTACAAAACCAAAGCCCTTATCACGTTGGATGCGAACTTCCTCAATCACTCCAGCCCCAAGAGCATGGAAGTGGCGATGCAGATCAAGCTGACTGACCTGCAGAATTCACGCAGTAGAACATAAGGAAACTGCAAAAATTGATCCATAAGATTCAGAAGAACATAATCAAAATTAAGTCTTTCCGAATATCGTAATTAACAAGTAGGAAATGATAAAAGGCATCTAATAATAAAAGAAGCTCTAGCACTATATCTATCCAAGAAGGGAAAAGAAATACTAAACAAGCTCCAAGGAAACTGTTGTGAGTGTCTTCAGACACAAAATGAACATCAATAACTTTCCACCACAAAGATATATGGTGGATCCCACAACACACAGTCATATAGAGAAGTTTTCTTGCCTCCGGAGCTAGGTTGCCGACATAGACAGTGGTGTATTGGGGGTTATTCTCAGGCGCATCATTATTAGCTGTCTCTTTACCATCCTCTGCAGAAGCATATACACAAATTTAAGCACAATGGTGGTTGGTTGTAAAGTTAGACAGTGCAGGCAGATCTTGAATTTTTAGGATACACGCATATCATAACAAGAACATCAGTGGACAACAGGCAAACAGAAGAACAACAAAACGACCAAGGAACTGAAGTACATATCTTTGGTCTAAGTTATGCATATGCAAATAGTTACAAAAGATAAATGTAATCTTTGGGGCCCGTTTGGTGACAGGACTAATAGTGAAGGGGTATATAATTCCATGGGAATCATGGGATAGATTCTCCCATGGATTAATACAGATTGGATTACATACCATACCTTTATGGTATTAGATCCCATAATGCGGAGGATTGCATATCCGATGGATGATAATTCCAGGCCAATTTTTCTTTAACCAAACATCGGATATCGGGATATGTAATCACTCGGATATAATATTAATATTCGGTCAAACAAATGGGCCTTTATGGGAAGACCAAGCTTTAACGAAAGTAAGTTAACCTAGAGTCAAGAATTAGAGCAATTAGTGCATTGTGAATCACCAATATTTGAAACAAAGTTCACAAAGAGCTCTTTGGACTTCAATCGCCGATTTTTTTTAATAATTCTTCTCATTTAAGGTTCATCTTTCTTGACTCACCTGAAGAGCCATTTGTTAGTTCCACCACACTTTTGGCATCAGAGCTCTGCTTGTCATCATTAGCTCCAGCACCTTTTGTAGCCCAGTTACAACGTATTTGCCTACTCCCAAGCCACTTTCCTGAACGATGAATATAAGAAGCAGAGCATAGAATTGTCCAATAGGAGGAGTAAAGCACAGAAAGTGATACAGTTATAGGCTGAATGGTTTGTGCAAAAGAATGGAAATCACAATCCTCTGCAATAATTGCCAAATCCATTACCCAGGGATCATATTTATTTGAAGCATCTAATGTTGAACTTCCTCATTTAAGAGGAATTTTTTGCTGCAATGCTTTTAAAAAGAAGACTTGTCATCCCACAAATTTCCGAGGCCATTTTTTTCAGATCCATTTTCCAGTTATTGCGGCTATTCCTTAAATTCAAAAGAAATTGCTTTGATGTACATGTTGAAACAAAATCTCAATTTAACACTCTCGTGAAGATGAAACATGAACAAAATTAATGCACTGTAACATATATCATCTGTACCAGTTAAGTCATTAATGGCACTTTGAGCATCCTGAACAGAAAGTAGGGGTAGGAAGAAAATGATATGTTAGTTCCAGAAAAACAAACCAAACGATCAAATTATCAATGATAATCATGTACAGAAACATCACCTGTTGATTCCGGAAAGAAACAAATCCAAACCCTCTTGACCTGCCAGTCTTCTGATCCCACATAACTCTTGCATCTCTATAAACCAGAAATGATGATTAGTCCACCCAATCAAATACGAAGCATCACAGAATCATTTAGGAACACAACCTAACGAATCTAGAAGCCTCCTAGGACAACAAAACAGAGTTTAATAACTTTAATTTAATCCCAACAGGCAACAGTAAGTATAGAAGCTTACGAGCAACTGGGATACACAGAGAAACATGCAAACAGCATAGCATCATTAACCTCAGGGCAGAGATCACCAACAAAAATGTTATAGTGACCTGCATAACAGGTAGCAATGCCATTCAAATCACTAAATAACTATACAGCCCTGCTGATGAATGCATAAACATTAAGAGAAATGATTTTGCCACTCCCTTTTTTGTTAACGCCACTCCCCTGCAAGTGTATTTTTGCACCAAAAATACACTTGCAAGGGAGTGGCGTTAACAAAAAAGGGAGTGGTAAAATCAGCAGCCAACATTAAACAACAAAACTATGAAAAACACCAAGTGGACCCACTTGACGTGTCTTCCCTTTGACCACCAGCATATGCCCAATTAACTTTGATAGGCTGACCAAACCTGTAAAAGCAAAAACTAAGATACTAGGGCAGAATCAAGCAAGAATATAATGGAGAACCACCACGAACTATTCTTACAGGTGCCTTCCATTAAGAGAAAGTATGGCAAGCCCAGCTGATCTGCGATCGTAGTAATGAATGAATCCATAGGATGACTGCATTTAAGAGAAACATAAACGTCAACCTCATTACGAGTAAATCAACATGATAACACACACACTATTCAGCCCCTGGCACCTTTTCACAGTACAGTATGATATCTTGGAACAAGAAAACTGGAATACAACTATGACACAGTACCTTCTCCTTTCTAATAAGCTTGCAACCCTCAACCGGGCCAGTACTTGAAAAGACCTCTTGAAGGAGAGGTTCTGTCACCTGTGTGTGAATGTTTCCCACATACCTGCATTTTCTCAAAAGAAAATAAACTAGAAGTTTTAAAAAAGAAAAAAACAAAGAAAATCAATTTTAGCAAAATGTCTCCTCCACTGTCAAATACAAAAGAGTAGGCATTGCATTATCATGTTGTACAAAGAGGTATTTGCTATTTTCAAGTATATTACAAAAACAAAAAGTAAAGAAACAAAGTAAACAATAAAGGTCAAGAAGCCCAAACAAGAATGCAACAAGTTCCTACGTAGAAAATATACAATGTGAGACATCAAACATGAAACAAAAAAGAACAAAAAAACTAGCAGGAAAAAAAATGTCAAGACGACACTCACACACTGCGGCATGTACTTGGATCAAACCCAGGAGGCAGATTTCCACTTGGGATAGGCTCAATCTGCAAAATAAAAAAGTGAAAAAAAAAACTAACAAAAAAGAAACAAAAGAACAAAGAGCAAAATATACCCCTAATTTAACTGCCTATGTGCTCAGCGATTGTCAACCCCCAAATGGAATAAAAACAAAGCTATTCTAGAAAGCTCTACCCAACCAAATTTTGGTACCCAAGTATATGACCAAGGCAAAGCAAAAGCGGAAAAACAAAAAACCCTGGAAGTGTTGTCTTATCAAACTTAATTCAGCAACTTAAAATCTCAACTCATCCCAAACATACAATAACAAACAGATGATTCTCGCATTGCAGGATGGCAATAATTACCCAGAAGAAAATTGACGAAAAGGTCTCAGCAACCAGGCATGTCAATGAGCAAGTTTTGCAAATTCAAATGCATTAAACAGGACATAGAAGAAATTTTCAGTTTTGTCACAACAAATGCAAAGTATTTCGATCCCCAGACCAAGCAAAGCCAACATAGTTGAAAACCATTTTTCTTTAACAGCCACTTTGCATTGTGAGAAATGATGTGATAAGAAAGGGGAGCTCTTCCTTAGGCGAGAAAGGCAAAGGGGCCAGTCAAAAAAAATCATCTTTATACTTTTTCTCCATTTCTCACCAAATCATTCAAACCAAATGAGCAGTTTGGTGAGAAAGTCTAATCCTTTCTTTTATTTTCTTACCCAAACACTCCAAAAGAGCTGCAAGTAAAGAATACATTTTACGGCAAAAAGACTGGAAACACCAGAGCACAAACCATTACATACACAAGCCTCTCATTAACTTAGACGACCCTACACACAAACACCGAAACACCCAAATCTCAAAACAAACCCCTAAACTCCACAAACACAAGCTCAAAAACCCTCCACAAAAAAAACTCCCCCCAAAAGCACCATAATTCAAAACCCTAAATTGTGAGAAATGAAGTGATACCAAAGGGGAAGGGGCCAATAAAAAATAATTCATTTTTTGTACTTTTCCTCTCCATTTCTCACCAAAATCATTAAATCCAAACAAGCAATTTCGCGAGACACTCGAATCCTTTCTTTTCTTTTCTCACCAAATCATTCAATCCAAAGAGGCTGTAATAACTCCAACAAAAAGACAAAAAAAAAAAAAAATCACTAAACACGCAACGATCCAACAATATCTCATTCACCGAAAACACAGGCATAATATGCACAGAAATAAAATAAAATAAAAACACAAAGCAATTGCGTAAATATAAGGATAAAATGGACGAACCTGAGGAGCGGCCAAGAGGCCGGGGTGGTACAAGGATTGCTGTTGGAGGAGAGCAGCTTGTTGCATCAAGGCCTGCTGCTGCTGCTGCTTCAACCTCGGGTGCTGCATTTTTTTTCTCTCGATCGATTCTTATGTGCGATTTGTTCGGAGATCGAAGGGGTAGGGTTCGGAGAGTGACGAAGAGAGGGGGAAAAAGAAAAGGGTCTGGAAGTGGGGAAATGACAAACGCGAAGAAAAAGAGGTCTCCAATCGGGACTGAGAACAAAATTACGCTGTCGGGGTGTATTTATAGATGGTGTTATTTCTCGGGTTTAAAGGCCACCCAGCTAATCAAATGACGCCATGTAATCCAGCAATGGAGAAAAGCACCAACTTCCTTTTAACTTTTGCTTTTGATATTTCTAAAAATGCTTGTGTAATTTTTTTTAAAAACTTTTTCGGTTAGACGAACCGATATTACATACTGTCTCCGTCCCAATTTAATAGTTTCTCGTTTTAATTCTAACCAGATGAAAAAATTAGTTACATTTTTAGATTGGTAATAAATTTTATATCCAATATGAATCTTGTTTAATAGATCTCGATTAGTTCTATAATACAATATTTTTAAAATCACATAAACTATTATAAATTTTAAAATATAATCAGTTGAAAAGTGACATGAACACCCAAAAAAGATTTTTAAATTGGGACATAGTGAGTAATTGTTTGGCGTCAAACTAACAAGAGATTAAATTCCTTCAGCTGGCGGCGAGAACTATTGATTTTCCACCATCATCATTTTGGGCCCCACGGTTCATTAATTACCGATCTGAACTATTCATCTGGTAGAACTCGTAGAATAATAATTTTTAAATTTTTTTTTAGCTTCATCGGATATCAGTAAATGTATCAAAGTTTAAATTTTGGTTTACGAAACAGGTGGTCATGGACAGTTTAACTTGACAGGACCACACTGTTCATTTTATAAACTAAAATTCAACATTTGATTGATGTATCGATATGCAATCAAGCTAAATTTTTTTACATGAATATTGTGGGCACGCGACCCAAAAATCCCCGCATTTTTAGTATGTGAAAATTCCGGGTGCGCCCTTTTTGGAAAGCGCGGCGAAACGCTTCGCCAATCAGAGAGTCGCCACTCGGGTTTTGCGGTTAGTACCCAAGAAACCGTGGTTTTGAAAATGTCTTGAATTGAATTTGATTCGAAATTGACAAAGGCTTTTGTAGACTGGACCGTCGTCACCTTCGATCTTGAGGTTCGGGAGCCAGATTACGAGAGGGGAAGGATTTTATGGCACCCCCCTCGCCCAGTCCGAAGACCGGTCTCTACTCAGGCGTTTTATAAAACATTTACATTTCTCTATTTATTTGATCATTCTTTTAACTAGTTAGGGCGGGGGAACAGTTAATAGAGATTAAAACTGTAAACAAGTTGCATTTATGTACAAAAATGTGACAAAATGTTTATGGATGTTGGATGTTTGATCTAAGCAAATATAATAGATTGAGAACAAGCTTTTGTGGACATTTTAAGCAGACTAGAACACACTGACTGTGAGATGGTGCACACAGGAACAAGCCTGCATGCACTGGCCAAGCCACTGCATGCAGTCATGACATGCGTGCGTCACGACATAACTGGCGTGCGCCGGTAAGCCTAAGACCACAGCTTCTGTTATCAACCCTCTGGGCTCTGGAAAGGACCAGTGCACACCCAGGACAAACCACACAGTTTATAAAGGTTACTAAGCTATTACAGACAGGTTAAAGGGCTTAAAAGCCACCAAATAGACAAAAAAAACCCTTAACAGTGAGGGGATGATGATCAAAGGCCTGGATGTAAGATCCATGCAAGGGCCAAGCCACTGGAACACAAACTACTACCGTACGCCACTTATTCAATGCCGTACGCCAGTTGTCACCTTGTTCCAATGCTTTGGCTTTGCACATTCTGGGCTCTGGAATAGGACCAGAGGGACCCAGAAGGCCAAACTAAGCAATAAATATGGACAGAAAAGAAAGCAGTTAAAAAAAATACAGAAAGCTGTAAACTGGTTTTAACATGCAGCAAGGTGATCAACGCTTAAATAATGCAAGAAAACAATGATCCATGATCCCCACGCCCGTTTTGCACATACAACCATTACTGGCGTACGGTACTTCTTACTGGCGTGCGCCACTGATCATTGTGCACGGTTTTGAAAACTTGTATAGATTACCAGCCTTGACCCTGCCAGCCCCCCTCAGGGGTCAGAACAGAAAGCAGGAGCAAAAGATATTATATCTTTGCTTGTGAGTTTGATGGATGGTTTGAACCTTGAGCTTGAAAGAAGATGGATGGAGGGTGGATGTAGTGAGGTTTGAGGACTGCGGAGAGTATGTTCCCTTGCTTGCTCTTTCTATGGAAGAGAAAGGAAGCAAAGGAGAATGATGAAGAAGAGGACAAAGGGGCTTGAACTCTTTAATGGTGCTAACCTTTTGAACTTGGTAACCCTTTGCAAGAGTGAGAGAGGGGAGTATATATAGAGGAGAGGGGCTGAGATCAGTTTTGGGCATAAGGGCTTGTTTGGCTTAAGGGAGCCTCCCATGCATTTAATGCATGGGACTAGTTGATGGAGAGTGTAGGAGAGAGAGGGGAACAGTTTCTGGCCGAAGCAATGATCAGGAGGCTGTCAGCTGACGTCAGGCGGCTACAAAAACTCCCGCCCAGCTGGCTGAAAAAGGTTGATTTGATTGGTATTTACTGGCGTGCGCCACTGGTTGAGTGGCGTGCGCCAGAGAGCGGTAATGACTGACACGTGGCAGTGGTTCCTGCGCACGCTAGTCTTCCACCAGCGTACTCCAGCAGGGTTTTGTTGAGGCCATTTGGCTCTGGCTTGAGGGTTCGACAAGGGTTTGAAATGGGTTTGGACGAGGTTCGGGACGCTCGAAGCTCAAACTCATCAACCAACTTGGTATGTTCTCGACCTTAATCATCATTGGGGAATCAAAAGACCGTAAATAAACTATTCCGGAAAGTCCAAAATAGGGTGTCTACAAATATACTACAATATCGGCCCTACAAGATGAAAATGGTGCGCATCATAACAATATATGAGAATGGTGGGGTTCACAATGAGCGGTAGTGGATAACCCATCATTTCCACCGCCGGCGGGAAAAATTTAATCTCAACTAACAAATGCGGAAAAAAATCCAATGAGGACAAAACAAACTTGTTGGTTAGTGGAAACACCCCTAAATGGGAATTGGAGACGGTTAGGGATGGCAATCCCAACCGCCCCGCTCCAAATGGGTTGGGGATTTTTCGGGGATTGGGTAGGGGATGGGGATAGTTTTTAAAAAAAAATGGGTAATGGGTAGGGGATGGGTATGAGTATGTCCCCGCCCCATCCCCGCCTACATAAATGAAAGTTATATAGGATTACTATATATACATAAGTGAGGAAGAATGAAAGAAACTAAAGCTCACTGTCAACTAACATAAAAGTAATTGAATTCATTTACCACGGATAGAAAATTAGTAGTAGAAAGAAGAGCTCAAATCGATAGTTCTAGTCAGTTAAATATTATTCACGTCTGATAAATATTGTTCACGATGAAAACTCATGAAATAGCGTCGTGTTGAGAGACTGAGAAACCGAAGCTTTAAAGAGCTCTGCGTGTGTTGTTTGTTCCTGGCGTCTTGCTGGAGGGATACCGGATTAAGAACACCGATTTTACCTGTGGTTCTAGTTGGATCCCCAATTCCCCGCGGGGATCCCCATTCCCCGTTTGGGGTGGGGATGGAGGGTAAGAACAATTCTCCGGTGGGGATCGGGGAGGGGATGGGGATGGATTTGGGTTTGGGAATCGGGGACGGGGATAGTGGTATCCACCCCTACCCGCCCCATTGCCAACCCTAAATTTTACAGACAGTGGGGGATTCGATTGGGTCTTTGCGAAGATAAATTGAAATTGGTTTTTTGTCCCGGCCCGAACGTGGTTTGAGAGCTCGGCCCAATTATGGCCCGTAGACCTACTGGGTAGTTTCAGACTACTTATACAGCAAATTTCACCAGGTCGAGAGGCCCGTTACCCCGTGGGTAACTGCTTCCTGTGTCGCTACCGCTCTTAATCCTTGTTTTTATGTTTCTTATCTCAATTTTTGCTCATACGAATTTTAGTAGTTTAAGATGTTATTCAAAAAACACTTTCGCTCACACATGAACATATTAATGTGATTTAGATCACTGCTCATAGTTGGTGCTCGAGAAATCTTCCCGTTCTTTTAAACGGTAGGTGATAAGATGTACTACAGTATTTTTTAGGTGCTTTCGAAAATAAGTGATAAGATGATGTTGCGTGTTGAAAATAGCAAAGTTAGCTCGTGGACAACAGACACTACTTTGTTTATTTTGGGTAACGCGGCACATAGGTGCAATGAGATTATGAGTGCAATTTAAAGTACATGAATTTTTAGGTTGGATTCAAACTGACATCTCGATAATGTAACCATAAACCTGATTAAGATTGTACTAACAACTACTACTACTACTTCAGTTCTGTTGGTATCTGGCTCGCTTGAAACTCATTTGAGAACATCATAAAAGATTAACGAAGTTTGTTTGAATGCACTTGTTATAAACTGTGTTAGATGTTTACATCAAAATTAAGCACTCCAACTGCTTCTGAAAAGTTCATTTTGCAGGTAAAAGATTTACTAAATGAGAAGGTCAAAGACCTCAAATGAAAAAACAAAGTCGAGTAAGCCCGTTTCGCTAAGGTTTTTATTTTTTGTTTTGCGAGACATGTTATTCTCTCACATTATATTACTTTTAATTCAAAAAATAAATATTTATTTGAAAAATAAGTACTTATTTTAATTAGTGAAACACATCATGACTTATAGCAGAATTCTGATTCCCTGGAGCGAAAACTTTTTTGGGTGAGGAGTTCATTCCCCTAGTACAAAAAACGGTCCAAAAGGCCACGGGAACATGAGTCCAGGAACCGGATGTCCCGACCAACTTGCGCGCATCTCGACTAATTGCAGGGCTCAAAAATTAACGACGGGACAAACTTTCAGTGGCCCCAAAGAGTTTGGCTAAGTAAGCATGAGAAAGCAACTAAAGGACTTGGTTGCGCCTTTCCAAATTGCCCCGCTCTCAAGATTATAATCTGCTGTTCTTTTGAAGTTCTATGCAAAAGTAGGAGCCGCATGGTTGATTTTTGAAATTCAATATTGCAAATTGCGCTATAGCCTCATTTCACAAGTACACTGCGAATGCACATGTAAACACATCAATAGAAAGTTGTGAACACCACCCACTCTTGCTAGGAAACAGTAAACGCTTCGGGAGTCACTTATAAAATGCTTCGAGAGTGACATACGGAATTTCTATGTGGTATTCCCAACAAATCACGCCACGACAAATTTCGTCGGTGAAACATCAATAGACATTTTTATTGGGTTGTTAATTAGTAGATACTGGCTAATGCGTATTGCAGTAATTTATTGACAAAAAATCTCTTAGGCTCCGTTCCGGAAACCTTCTTAAAAAATACGAGTAAGTACTTATTTTGCAACTTCAATTTCAAAAATAAGAAGGGTCATTCTACAAAACCCAAACAAAAAGTTTATTTCACATTTTCAAACTCAAAAATAATGTAAATGGGAATTTTTTATTATTTTTTTTGCACCGTATTAAAGATGTCAATGAGATCTATCAAACAAGATCCATAGTGATAGGAAAATTATTTGCGTAAACACATGATTTTTGAACTTGAAGTTGCCGTATATAAAAAATAAGACTGTTGCTATGAGAATGGGCGCCGGCGGAGGGAAATCGTACCGACAGCCGCACCGGGCCGTCACCGGCCACCGGACGGCTGATCCAAGCCGTCCAAAAATTCTTTAAAAAAAAACCAAGGGGGCTTACGCAGGAATCAACGGCATCCGAGGTATGTAAAGTGCTTGATCCGAGCACCCCTTTTCCGTGTATATATATGTTTCCCTTTGTTTTTTTTTTAGAATGTTTGGAGTCTTTGGACGGCTCGGATCGGCCGTCCGGTGGCCGGAGACGGCCCGGCGCGGCTGCCGGTATGATTTCCCTCCCCGGCCGGTCGGTACCTATATAAATTCTTCCAAAATAAGTATCACCTTTTTTATTTTCGGGAACAAGCCTTCTTATTACACAAAAAATAAATTCTTATTGTGTTTCTGGAACGGGGCCTTAAGCAATGGTACGTGATGCTTCGGGAGTCCGAGTGGAATTGGTCGGGGACCTACTGTAAATCATTGGAACTCATACAGTCAAACTTGACGACCAATACTTTATAAAAATAAAATAAAATTGACGACCAATATTGATGAAAAATGATTGGAATAAATCAAACAATTTCCATCTTCAAACTTGGACGAATCGGTCAAATAAAATCTAAATTTACAAAATCGATATCCTCTCAATAAATATAACAAAAGTGATCTAAGAATAAATAAAAAAGGGAGGAACAAGTTAGACTTTAGTCCCTGGAGGCCTGGCTAGAGAAGCCATTGCCCCAAATAGAAACAAATCAGGAAATATAAGTTCATCAATTATCCAAATCAAGCAATGTCTATAGGTTGAGATCAATCGGTTCCTTGTGTTTGAGAGACGAAGACGACGGGCCGCCGTGTACTTGGTATGGAGCTGTGGAAGCAACCCTGAAGAACAAAATGCAGATAACAAAAGCAAATTAGATAACTGGGCAACTTAGATACAAAGTGTCAAAAAAATTGCTGTTTCTTTTTTTTTCTTCTCAAAACATGGTATCAAGCTCAATAGACCGGTTAATTCGGAAAATCAATACCGCCCGGTTCAAATTGAAGTCGAGGCAAAGCTTCATTTTAACTGATTCAACGCAAAAATTCATAGCACACAGGTGATGAATAAATACCTATCTTTTCTCTTATCGAAGAACCGATGAAGTGAAGCTCTTCTCGCAATAGGTATATCTGAAACGAAGAAAAATCCCGGTTAACACAAGTTTTCCAGCGATCTTTTGGTCTTTTGGAACCAAATCAAGTCACAAAGCAATTACCAGCAGTAGGTCCAGGAATAGCGACTGATTTTGAATCACTGGTTTTGATGTTTTCTGCGGTGGGGGTTGAGAGAAGGCCACTGGAACTAGGACAGTTTTCGCTGCTCCTGCATAATAGCATGACCTCCCCAACTTTTTCAGCTGGGAAATTATCAAACACGAACACTTTCCCTCCGTAGAAGAAGGTCAATGGTGCGGTTTCCGGCTCTGTTTCCATGGCTGCCAGTTCGCTGATAACAGAACACGAAACAACAGAATTAGGTTGGTTTCCTTATGTAAATTCAACAAAGTTAGCTTCATAGGGGAATTCTTTGTTGAAAAAACAACTACGATGCGTGTGGGTCTCACATATACCATGGGAGACTCGCATGCATCGAAACAAATTCGATCTGCGTCCGGATATCTGTACCCATAAGACCACTAAAATACGTACAAGGAACTCATGCTAGTATTTTACATGTATGACATTGAAGAATCAAGACTACGGACCCCGTTTGGTTATCGTTGCTTATTTGTTGTGTCTAGATTCAGACACGAAATAAACGAATATATATATAAAAACCAAAGAAGCCCTAGCTACCAGCGCATAGTCGCATCCTATGAACTATGAAATTTGTTGATCTGAGAAAAGCATAAACAGGGGGAAAGAAAGGGGCAACAAACCTGGAAGTCGCATTAGCTGTTCCTTCAAATTCCATGTTACTTGGGAAACCAGTTCCGGTATGCTGCGGAAAGAGGTCCAGAAGTTCGTATTGTGCAGGTTTTTCCATGTTCGGAAACAAATCTATGGCGGCGGCCGCTCCATATTGTGGCGTTTCTGGTCTCCCTGAAACGTTGCCAAAATTATGTAATTAGTTAGATGAGAGAGAGAGAGGAGAGAGAGAGAGAGAGAAGGCCAAAGGAAGATAAAACGTTTACAATTTTTTCCGATTTCTTTTGTTTCCTGCGTTTACGGAAACAAAAAACAACAATGAATCTTTTTGGAAAATTCAGGACATTGTTTTGTTGATTTCTACAAAGTTTCCGAAAACAATTTTATCAAACAAATAAGGAAAAAGACTATTGGTGTGTACCTTTGGGCTCCAGTTTCCCAGCGATTTCAAGGCCAAGATCTCTGAATCTCCCTTTCTCCTTGATGAACTGACTCAGACGGTTGAAAGTCTGAGCAACACTGGACTTCTCCGTCGCCTTGCCGGAGCTCCTGAGGTCCGAAAAATCCCGCGAACTCGACATGATCAATATATATTTCTCGGTACCCTTCTTCCCTAATTCACAGAACCGATATCAAGAATCGCTCGAGCAGGTAGCTGGTTGTATATAAAATCAAGCTTCGCTTGCAATGCCGGAGGAGAAATGGAATCTTGTAAGTACTAGTAGTTTGTTTTGAAGAAGAGCTAGGTAGCGGTGGGTGAAAAGGAGGAAGATAATTAAGAAATTATATATAGCTGAAGTACACAGCACTACACAGGTACACGCATTTACCCAATCGTATAATTTCTTGCTTTAATAAGATTAGATTGGTCCTGTGGGGTGACTGGTTATATAGTATTACTCCGAATTAAGTATTGTTGGTTTCCAGCACGTGTTAAATGAGTGCAGATAAAGAAAATAGGAAAACGTAGTAGTAGTAGTGATTAGTACTACTCCGTATTTTACAGTATTATTATTATTCAAAGTACAGAAGGTGGGAGTAGCGGAAACAGTGGGTATAGGGAGAAATCAAGAAACACGAGTTTCTCCAATTTCAAAAGATGCTGTGGATTCGTGGACCACTCTATGCGGACTAGCACGGGGCGGCTACCCTAAGTCGTCGCGGCTACCCTAAGTCGTCGGTACTTAAACATTAGTACAACTATTTGGTGTACGCTAACAAAAGTGCTATACACGTAAAGGTCATGTAAAACACAATACACAATCAGTCTATAGTCGTTCATTGCTGTAATAAATGATCAGAATTTGCTCAAACTCTTCCCTGAATTTTTTTTTATAAAAAAACGACTGTCTAAATACATCTGGACGGTCAGAATTACAAGTACAACCAACACAACGGTTGTGCGCGTAGCATTTTTGGTACGCTAAATGTACACCGTGTTTTGTAATATTTATTTCAGAATTTCACACAGATGATCGAAGTCGCTCATTTTTTTAAAATAATTTTTTTAAGAATCAATGTAAAAAAAAATTAGCCCAGTCGGATACCGGTAAAGACTTGATCGATTCTACGCCTAATTCCCAATTTGTTGACAGAAAATTGAGCAAAAAATTGATCATGTCCTTACCAAATCTGACTGAGTTGAATTTTTATAAAGACCCTTTAAAAATATATTTTAAAAAAATTGAGCAGCTACGATCATTTGTGTGGGACGCCAGAGTGAATCCCACGAAATACAATAGAAATTTAGTGTACGCCAAATGGTGTATGCATAGCAGGGCTATGGGTTAAAACGAGCCTACACACAAATATTTAAAACATAATTATGGATACAACTATGACCGAAACCATTCGATGCACATAAATTCACATACATATAGCGATTTCGGACGCAACTTCTAGAATTGCGTATGAGTGTATCCCTGGACTTTTTGGGTTACAATTGGAAATTGGGTAGAAAGGAATGAAAATGTGTTTCTTTTGCGTGCCGACAGGGCCAACAAGCTGCTGCCACTACTACTAGTAGGTCCCATGGTTTAAAGTGAAAGTCCGCGAAGCCGGTGAATGTACAGAACGCGTTGTTTCCGTCAATAGCCATGTGATAAACACGGGGAAGAAATTATGCCCCCAAGAAATCACTTTTCTTAGGGCAAATTACCGAAAAACCATCCGCAAGGTTTTTGCAAATTATAGACTGCTCCCTCGCGTTTGAGAATTACAAATTACCCCCTGTTGCATAACGAATTTCCTCATTTCGTGACGTACGTTCGGAAATTCGACAGACTAAATTTGACACAATCAAATCCTAATTATAATGTACCACACTGTCATTTATAGCTTGTGAAAAGCTAAAGATGTGTGAAAATAACCTTTTACAAGCTTAAAAAAAATAGTTCAGTCCATTATATAATTAATATTTGATGATGCCAGATAGATTCCGTTGAATTTTCTAGCTGCTAGCCTGCTACACACGACAAGAGTAATTTGTTATGCAACGGGAAAAAAAATTGTAATGTTCCAAACGTGAAGGGACAATCTATATATAATTTCTAAAAATTGTGAGTTGATAATTTATCCTTTTTATTATCCGGTGTCTAAGTCAGTTAAATCGGACCTCTTCTAATTCTGAAATCCTAAAATTAACGACCGAAATCTCCAGTGACCCCAAATGACTTAATAACACCTGGAGGTTAAGGCATGAGACTTAGGAGTTTCGATGAAAAGAAGTTTCATAAAGACGTGAACAATTTTATTTTATAATGTAAAATTAGTGGTAAATGTATTTTAAACTTAAACCTTATACTAATTCACAAAATTTATTTTTTACTTATTCATGTCTGTATCGATATGCGATCAAACGACTGATTCCTAACAAACGTACTTTTTTTGTGTGTTTTTTAAAAGATAAATGGTTCAAATCTTGGATGTTGGCCGATAGGGTCACAAATATAATTATGGAGAAGCCAATCCCAATAAATACTTATGTCATTAAATAAGAGGATCTCCGTAGTGACTGAATACATTGACGGGTGTAGTGCACTTTGATGGATTTTATAGGGATTTCATCATTGTAATATGGAATAATTAGTTTGTAGGTTTGTTGAACTCTTCATTTATTCGAACACTGATGACATCATGATCAAGATAAAATTTCTTACTGTCCATTGTGAGAATTATACTACCATCACTTGGAGGGACTAGACCGTGCGGTTTGGCCTGATTGTGGGACCTTTTGTGCTCGCTTTAATGTTCGGAAAAATTCACTCTTTGAACCTCATAGAGAATTATTAGCCACGCCAAAAATCATACCGATTGGATACCATTTGATATGTTTTTTTTGAATTGAAATTCCTTTTCTGAAATATAAATGAGTTCTCAAATCATATCACACGGTATCCTATCAATATAATTTATACCACGATTAATATTCTTGACGAGATCTTGATAATGACCGGTTACGATAAACAAAAAAAATAGGACCAAAAAAGTCAGTCAACATACCGAGCCGAAAGATCAAGTCCATCTACGTCCAAATAGTATATCATGGAAGAACCAAATGGACTGGCGCTATTTTAATACATGGCAGTCATAGTAAAATTTGACTTAAGGAATGACCATTTCATTCAATTTGTCCATTCTCGCTCTGATCCTCATCCCGAACGGGTTAGGGATTCAATGATTTTTTTCGGGGATCAGATAAGATATGGAAATGGTTTTTAAAAAATTCTGAGACCTAGTTGCTAGGTAGGAGGTGGGTATGTATTTGTCCACACTCCAAATTCGCCCCGCCTCGAACGGTCCCGTAATTATTTTATTTGGACCAATATATGAGAAATATATGGTTCCAATCTGAGAAGGTGGTTCTTGAACATTCAGTGGATCGGACTTGGACAAAACTACAGTGACAAGCCCGTTTAACACACCCCGGAATATGTCATACACACATTTTGAAAATTGGCAGGATTGGCCTGGGCCAAGCTTATCTTGTACTCCATAATACGGCTATATGTGTTTATTTTAAGTATGAATACTCCATAAGCTTAACTTAGCTTGTTTTTTTTTTGAAACAAGGGTCATAATGTTTGTGTGACTAGAGCATTGCTTGTGCCTACGGCACTACCAACGATGATCTAAACCACACTAACACTTGAAAATATAGTCACAATGGTTGTGTTTTTCAAAAGAACATGCACTTGTCCCCGTCACCCTTCATTGATCTATTTTGAAATTTTCTCGTCACATTTCGAAAAGTCTTTTGTATCAATACATATGTTCCTTATACAGTATCATCGTATCGTTAATGATCTTTTGAATTATATGTAAGAAGAAGAATCTATTTTTTTAGTTCTATGGGGCTAGAACTAAAAAAATTTATCCTAAAAATCGGTGGAGGTACCAAAAAATGCCAAAAATTGGCAAAATGCTGCAGGCGATAGCCAACTGGATCAAAATCAACCAAAAGGAAATATTGAAAGTCTTGTGGACTATAGTCCTATGGAGTCGCAGATTAATCATAATTTCTTTTATTTTGGTTTTTAATTTGTATTTGGTATGACGCCGCGGTAATTTCGAACTGAAAGACGTATTCTATAAAATACGATTACTTCTTTTGACTAGTTTTTTCCTACATTTTATTTACATGATCCTATACTTTTCGAAAATGTAATGAAAAGAATAAGTCAGTGAAAGACCCAGAAAAAACAGAAGATCAGAAAAAGAATGCTTAAGAGCATAAACACATGGATAAGGTCACACTAAGACGTTAATTTTGGATCCAAATTCGAAATTTTTCTTATACAGTATCATCGTATCGTTAATGATCTTTTGAATTATACTATATAATAAGAAGAATCTATCGTCCGAAGTGCACCATTAGGAACATGCACAACCACCTAAGAACATTCAAAAAACCAAAGATAACATATTGTTGATGATGATAGTATCAGAGTGAATGAAATCCAGTCCTTAACAAAAGCCCCTAACCCATTGGCCAGTGAGCTTTGGTCCTGCTGAATACGTAAGGTGAGAGCGTTTGGGGAGAGCTTTTCTCATGAATGAGAATGAGGGTGATTTTGGGGAGAGAGCTTTGTGCATGAGTGATAAGCTTACCCCATCAACCTAAACCGATAATCTGGATTTAGGACCCAACAATTCCATCGAGGCTCTTATGGTCTTGAAAATCAATCACACCAAGAATAAGAAACAAAAACAAAATCAGAACTTTTTAAGAACTTATGGAATTGCATAAACAAAGGTTGACGTTGGGCAATAAAGAAATTTAATAGCGCAATCATCATCTGTTATGATAGACCACTAGTATAGTACTCACATTATGTGAAAACTTTATATCCATCTCAAAATCAATTGGCAATGAGTGGAGAGATCCCAGATGTTATTAAGTGATCACCCATTCCACTCCCAAGCAATGTGGGATTCATTTTCTTAGCATCCCTCTCACGTGCAGCCGCGTTTCTCTTGAAATAGTTTCAAATAGAACTCAAGGGCTAGTTGATTTCTCTACAGGCATAATCACTAAAGTGAATCACTTTAAGGGCCTACGTTGATTTTTTTTTACCAGATGGAGGGTGATTGAAAAGGTGCAGTTTTTTTTTTTTTTTTTTTTGTGAATTGAATTGAACAGGTGCAGTTTAAGGGCATTAGTTTGAGAAGAAAATGGATTCACCTAGATTCTTTATGACAAGTTGAAGCAAGGGTATGTAGATATAACATGAAATCAGGTTATGTTGGAAAGTCAATAGCATTTTCCGTGCCTACGGTACTACTGTCAATCCAAGCTTAATCTATCACCAAGGATCAAGTTAGTCACTCTATCGGAAAATTAGATAATGCATGGATGAAGAGATCATGCCAATATGGAACATACCAAAGCCCATTCGATCACAGCAAACACATGATCAACACCAACACAATCCAAAATAGCTTAATCTTCAAACAAAAAAGCTGTGCCTTTTTCATAGTATCAACCAAAAGTTACAATACATAAGAAAGGGTGAAGATTAATTATTACTCAAAACAATTGACCTGTGAACTTGTATATGCAAATAGGCTTCTCCGAAGAATCTCTCCAATAATGCCCCCATGATATTGATAAAAGTCGCTTTGTCGAGCAGTTTATCATTCTATTTTGAACCGAAATAGTAACACAACGTCAATCATGGCATAGAATGGCTTAAAGCTTCTGCCAATATTACATAAATTCATCTCAACAACTTATCATAGCAATTGCACTTTTATTTTATCAATTACAAGAGTAAAAAGTTAAATAGGAAAAAAAAAATAGCACGTTACTCGCTTAAATAGCACGTTACTTGCATGATCTTCATATCAAAGTCTAAAATGAGCACGGAATATTAAATAGAAAAAAAATAGCACGTTACTCGTGCCCATAAAGAATTACTCATGGCCATGAAGAATTACTCTTGGCCACAAAAAATTATTCTTGGCCACGATGAATTACTCTTGGCTGCAAATAATGACTTATGTTCTGCAATTCTTCGCGGCCAAAAGTAATTCTGTGCATCCAAGAGTAATTCTTTGCGGCCAAGAGTAATTCTTCGCGGCTAGGAGTAATTATTTGCGGCCAATAACCGAGTTGATTTACTGATAATTGAAAACCTACCTGTTCATTAAAAAAAAGTTCAAAACCTTACTGAACCCTTTTTTAACACGAGTAATTTTGAAGCCAATCTGGGTTTTGGTTTCTTATTCCGCTCCACCTGACAACGGTTTTTCAAGCTCTCCGATCTGGACGATGAAGGCGTGTGCAGCTGATTCCATTCCGATCTTCCGGTCCAGATGTGATTTTATTGCAGCGAGAACAAGCTTTCCTCTCTGGATTCCATGGTCTCTCCACCCTCTTGGGTTTTGACAACGCTGTTGTATCTTTGTTGTTTTTTTGGGTTGTATATTGTTTTCATTGTACGTTTCCTGTTCCGTATTAATATAACTGAGATTATCTTGTTTGTCCAAAAAAAAAAAAAAACTTTGTTCCTTTGTATAGTATGCCCGGAACTTGGATGAGCTCTGTGTCCAAAATATCACCTACCAGTTGTGCCCCTGATATATATGAAATAATATTAGTTTTCTTTATCGCATAAAAATTCCATTCATCACAGGAGTAAAAAAAAGAAATAGTAGTACAACAAGAAAAGAAAAGCATTGGAGAGTGCACAATACGCCTCCTCCTATTACACGCAAATTCTCAATCGAAATCTCTCTCTCGAAGTTTTCTATTTTTAAACCCAAAAAAAAAAAAAAAGAAGGAAAATATGCATTTAGCAAAAGTTGTCATGTCCAATATCCAAACGGTTTTTACCGTTACAAAAGGTCTTCAATGGGTCAGGGGAAATTCACTGACCTTAACAACGATAATAACGGTTAACCAATGACTAGGTCAAAATCAAGAATTCAATCTCTCTCTTTCTCTCTCTCTGTCTGTATCAATCTCTCTCTCTCTCTCTCTCCTCCTAATCCCCTCTGTCTTCTCTCTCTACCTTCAACGCCAAACCCTCGAAAACAAGCAATGAAAATAACTCATCACCAAATCAAGAAAAAAACGGAAAACCAGCCAAAGAACGAACAAGAAAAATTCACACCGGCTGGTTTTGTGGCCCCAAGAGGCACGTTCCAACTAAAGTGATGGCCATGGTTCATGTTGTTAGATGTTTTTACGTTTTCTTGATTACTACTTTTTTTCCAATGGCATCTTCCCTTACTGAATTGCAAGCCTTGGTTAAGCTCAAGAAATCTTTTACAAACGCCGCGAGTCTCGATTCGTGGGGGTTAGGGACGACTCCGTGTAACGTAAATGGTCGGCCATGGATTGGAATCAGCTGCGAGAACGGACTCGTCAGCATTTTGAGCCTCGAAGATTCGGGTTTATTGGGGAGTATAGACATTGACGCTCTGCTTGAATTGAAGGGCCTTCGAGTTGTCAGTTTTAAGAACAATTCTTTCTCCGGTCCAATCCCGGATTTCAACCGTTTAGGGGCTTTGAAGGCCATTTTCTTGTCGGAAAACCAGTTTTCGGGTGAAATTCCCTCTGATTATTTCGCCAACATGGATTCATTGAAGAAAGTGTGGTTTGGTGGGAATAATTTTTCCGGTCCAATACCGGAATCCTTGGCCAATTTGCACAATCTAACGGAATTGCACCTCGAAAACAATCAGTTTTCGGGGTCAATCCCGTCGTTGGAACAACCTACATTGGAATCGCTTGACCTTTCAAACAATTTATTAGAAGGGGAAATCCCAGCTAGTTTGAACAAATTCAATGAGCGTTCGTTTCAGGGTAACGCGGGGCTTTGTGGGGAGAGTATAGGTACAGCCTGCAATGATGTGGCAGATGCGGTACCCCCAACGGGCAGTGGCGATCAAGGGAATGTCTCTGGCTCTAGTTCCAGCAAGACGGCCGCAGGGCTCATGGCTGTGGCTGTTGTGCTTCTATGCATCATGATCGGGGCGATCCATGTGATGAGGCAGAGGCAGAAGAAATTCAATTTGCTAGGGAAGGAAGACTTTGACGACGCAGTTGAGGTACGAACGTCAGGTGCGAGTAAAAAGGATATGGGTTCGATCAGGAAAGGAAACGGGTCAAGCCGGAGGGGATCGCACAAGGGCAGTGGTGGGGATTTGGTTTTGGTGAACGAGGAGAGTGGTACGTTCGGGTTGACGGATTTGATGAAGGCGGGGGCGGAGGTGCTTGGGAACGGGACGTTGGGGTCGTCGTATAAGGCCATGATGAGTAACGGGATGACGGTGGTGGTGAAGAGGATAAAGGACATGAACAAGTTGGGGAAAGAGGGGTTCGAGGCGGAGGTCAGGCGGCTTGGAAGGCTGCGACACCAGAACGTGTTGTCACCGTTGGCGTACCATTATAGGAAAGACGAGAAGCTTTTGATCAATAAGTACGTTGCCAAAGGCAGCTTGCTCTACCTATTGCATGGTATGAAATGAACTAGTTTTAAACATATTTGCTGAAGTTTCATACATCTGATATGCCTCATCCAGCCAAATAGTAATTCATCTTGTTGGTACCTTATTGCTCGTATGATATTATAACCAGAATTTAATAACCTTGTCGATGGCGTCGTTGATATGCAAATTGTGATTCAAACTCGGAAATTTTTTCACAAAGATGTTTCCGAGATATGATGTTCATGTCCTTGTTACATCATCGCTCTTATGATTTTATATAGAATTCATTATCATTGTACGTAGTATTATTCGCGTGAAGATTATGAGTGGGACCCAAATCCTTTTTCCAAAAAAAAAAAAGTCCTGCTAGCCAGACAAATGAAATGTTGTGACTTGAATATTTTTCTCTATGTTCTCTGAATGTTCGTGGTCTCCAATAATCACTGATGTGTCTGTAGGTGATCGCGGGCTTAACCATGCTGAGCTGAATTGGCCTGTGCGTCTAAAGATTGTTCAAGGAATCGCTCGCGGGTTGGGCTACCTTCACACTGAACTTGCTTCTGCCAACTTGCCTCATGGCAACCTAAAATCAAGCAATGTTCTTCTCGGTCCTGACTTTGAGCCATTGGTTGTTGATTATGGATTCAGCCCATTAGTTAACAATGCACAAGCCGTTCAAGCACTACTTGCCTATAAGTCTCCAGAGGCAACGCAAACCCACGAAACGTCTCCCAAATGCGACGTATACTGTTTGGGAATCATTATTCTCGAAATTCTAACAGGGAAATTCCCTTCCCAATACCTCAACCACGGAAAGGGTGGGATTGATATAGTCGACTGGGTGAGAGCCGCGATTTCAGAGGAGAGAGGGGCTGAATTGTTCGATCCGGAGATCATAAACTCGAGAAATTCTCTTGGTGAGATGGAAAAGCTTCTGCGGATTGGTGCAGCTTGCACGGAGAGTAATCCTGATCAACGGCCAGAAATTACGGAGGCTATTCGATGGATCGAGGATGTACATGTTGAGGGCGCTGGTGGCCAAGAGGCTAGAACAGTTCAAGTACCGCGACAGGGATATGCTGAAGCAGCTGCGCCGGAGTCGACCCATCTGTTGAACGTACAAGATGGGTATGCAGGGAGGAGAATGAACAGCATCGGGGAACGGTCAGCGCGTCGGACTAGTGATAGTTTTGCCTTTGATATTTCCTAATTACCGTAGTTTGTTTCGGGCAGGCAATCTTTTCTTGGAATTGAAAAGAAAGAAAACGAGGGAATGAAACTTCTGGAGAGAAGAATGAATCACAAGCCCTTTGTTGTAATCTTTAGGAGCTCAGTAGAAATCTTTGTTTTAAAGGTGAGAATGACAAACTTTACTGTGTGTGCTATATTTTCATGTATGTTTCAACACATCCCATTCAACTTCTGAATTGGCCTTTCTTAACTTTGCTGAGCTTTTTTCTCCCACTTCAATAACCATCCCTGTTTCACCAAAAGAATTAAGGTAAGAATAGATATGGAAATGGACAAGAGGATTTGGAAATCCAAGCCGACGGAGGGAAAATGGAAGTCGCGGTGAATCAACACTTCTACATGCAGACTTACAAGACACAGATTCAGATACGCCTCTCTCGGAAGGAGTGAATCACACTGTAACGTCCACACCCTATCGGACCTATCTTTTGAGAGGGAGTGTGCCAAGAAGAAGTGCACATATCTTTTCTCTATGTTGATCGGTGTTACCTGTTGAGATTATCTTGCTTTCTTGTTTGTTCATTGAGTTTTGTCATTGAAATTGATGCTTAAAACATTATCTTGCTCTCCTTCCCCTTGTCATGGAGTAGTTGTTAAGAGCTGAATCGACAGACATAAATTAGATACATGTTTTAGTTAAATTGTGAACTAAAAATTCTGAAAACTTAGGCATGCAGTCATTAATTGTATTTGGGAGTTTGGCAGGCTCAATAACTTTCGAGGTTTTACCCCCTCGCTCGAAGATTTTACCACAATTTGTATCAGAGGAATGAGATCCTGAGAGAGATTGTTTTCATTGTAAAGATAAGGACTCAATACACAGGTCTCCTCGCATCATATCGAGCCATTAGGATCTTTGGAGTTGAGCTGCTTTAGAAAAATGTGCATTAATTCTAATCCCAATGACCAAGTACCTAATAATAGAACTACAAAGCTACAGGCACTCCATAAAACCAGGTACCAGCAAAATGGATTTATCCAATTGTTTTGTGGAGTTTGTAGTTATCCAATAGGAAAGTACACTCTGTTTCTTGGACTTTGATGAATTGCTTGGCTTAATTTTAGCCCAAGAGGCCAAGATCCATTGAGGACTCCAAGTTCCAACTCATTGACAGCTCTCAAGAGAAGCAAGTCAACCCTTCACTCCCAAAAGTCAAAACCATCACAGCTGTAGCTGATCATATATTCCAAAGGGCTGATTTTCCGCTTGACCCAAAAAAAAAATATTCCAAAGGGCCGGCCACATATATACATGTGTTAATTAATAACAAAAAAAAAGTACCTTAAATGGCTGGTAACCTGGATAGCAACAGTGACCCATTTTGGGGGTTGAAAAGTTCCACAGGAAAAAGCTGGAGGTAATTCTGAATTTTCTATTGCTCCTCCCATGGGCCTCAGCCATGAGATTCCTCAAAACACTTTTAAGGATTTAAATATTAAATATACTTTTTTTTAATAATCCAGATGCTTGGGTCAACTTGCGCGCATCTCGACTAATTCTAGGACTCTGAAGTTAACGATCGAAAAAACTCTCCGATGGTCTCGAAGTTTGAAATGTTTGATCTCTGTTGGGATTCGAACATATGACGTAATGAAAGGTCAATCACTGATTAACTTTCTCATAATCATTCGGCCAAATTCCTTTGGGTTAAAAGATAGTATATATTACCTTTGGATGTTTCGGTAGATTCCTCAATCACTATCCTCACTATTTAAATTTTACTTCCCATGTAAATTTTAGTTCTCATCCACAGGTCAAATGCCAAATTAATACTACTTTATTTCATCTTTTATTTTTCTTTTTTTATCATGCTTTTTACTTTTCTCCATCTTTGTAACTTTTTTTTTTTGATAGGCTTCGTAACTATTATTTGTAATATTTATTGAGAAAATAATATTTGAAGGATCTTTTGAATGCACCACAAAAAGTCATCTTACAAGTTGTTACAAAACTTGTACAATGTGGCAAATTATATTTTTAGTGTTGAGAATAATTTTTGGTAAAAAACAAAAAATGGTCTTATTAAATCCATTAAAAAAAAGGGGTAATGCACCCTGTCTAATTTTTATTTTTATTTCCTGTAAATAATCTTATTCGTACGTGCAACCATGCACGCACGCACGTGAATGTCCGCCTAATTTGTCAGTAGATATGTTGACTTCATTAAATTTATAATTAAGTTATCAGTAAAGATATGAGGACCGACCGGCGCCCACCCGAGAGGGTCTTCGCGGGAATCAACGGCATCCGATGTGTGTAGGTGCTTGGATCAAGCACCCTATTTTTCGTGTATATATATACAAGAAAAATAGGGTGCTTGATCCAAGCACCTACACACATCGGATGCCGTTGATTCCCGCGTGGACCCCCTCGGTTTTTTTTTAGAAGCGGCCGTCGGTACGATTTCGGTGGAGATTCCGTCGGTGTACATAGCAGTACTCGTTATAACTGGTGATTAAGGAGAGAGACAGCTCATTAAGCTCCATTATTAGTACGGAAAAGTGGTAAACAATTGTGATAAATAATGATTTTTACACTCTCCTTTTTATAACTCACGCTCTTTTTTTTTTTGTCTTTATCCACGTAAATTTAAAATATTGTCCTTGGTTGTTTGAACAAATGTATTGAAAAAGGGACAAAATAATAAATTCATGTGGATAATAACAAAAAAGAAGAAGTGTGGATGTAAAAAGGGAAGTGTGAAAATCAATTTCATAAAAAAATAGCAATAACTCCATGGTTAAAACATTAAAATCGGAACCTAAGGTGTTGGCTTGGTAATCAATGTCTGGGACTTAGTGGTTTGCTTGGTAAGATTTTAGATTCGAAACCTCTTAAATATTATCAACTCATTTGCTGCTAGTCCATACTGAGCATTTGCTTCAGTTTTAAGTAGGGTCTTGGCTAGTGGATGGTTGGTTTATGGTCCCGAGATCGGTGGATGTGCGCATAAGCTGGTTTGGATATCTAGTTACTGGAAAAATACATTAAAAATCAGTCAATAGTACTTAATTTCTTCAAATTTAATAATTAAGCATTTAAACCTTTCTATGATAGTTTCCAATTTTCGTTTCAGATTTTCTTATGTAGAACTAGATTGAGATCGCATTTATGTTAGTATATAAAGGTTTTCTTAATTATCATGGCTCATAAAGGTAAAGGAGACCTCAAGAATTTATAATGTCCTTAGGCAAAAACTTGGAAGTAATATTCTTGACGAGAATTTTGAGTTTCTACTCCAATGGAAAAGGCTATTAAGATTACATCTTTGTAGAGCTATTTAATTCTGATATTGGAGACATGCTTTTAGACCATTATTTTGACGGCGTGATTTATCTGATTAAAGACAAATGAACAATCAATCAACTTAATGGTTGCTTTTCCAATTTTGTTTTTTCGTACATATATTCGTAATTTAACCACTGCCTATCTCAGTTGGTCACTCTTTAGTATTTTCAATTATATGTAGAATTTCATTATAAAAATCCTTAGTGTTACCATTCAAATGACTAAAATAGGAGTACTTTTTAACAAAGAGCAAGTCCACTTGGCCGTCTAAATCACTTGTCCATTTTTGTAATGGCTATCTTAGTCACCGCCCCCCGTTTTTTTTTTTTTTTTTTTTCACAGGTTCCAAACAAACCATTCACGGTTTCTTGATTTAAAATAATAATAATTTCATGATCCATAATACATGACTAAATCAATAATTAAGATTCTATAATAACCAAATGAAATTTCATGTTTGGATCTTGGTTTAACCAATGACATAATGTTTTTGTCTTTAAGCCCCTGCTGTTTTTTTTGTCTTTTAGTCCCTGCTGTTGGGAGTTGGGACCCATAAAAATGCAATTGGAGATTCAAAATTGTCATAAAATAATCAACCAAATGGCTTCCCTCTTTTTCTATTTATTTATTGTGTTCCATTGAAATAAAAATAACTAAAATTAACATCATAAAACACTCCGATAATTAATTAAACCGGTAAAACGACAACTCGCGCCCTAATCAAACTATATAAACCAACCAATCTCCTGAATCCAATCCAATCCAATCCAATCCAAAAGTAAACCCACTTTCTACTCCACTCTTCCTTCCCTCCTCTTCTTCTTCTTCTTCTTCTTCTTCTTAGGAATTTCCAAATTCTTCCTTCTTCTCCTATTCGGTCCTATTGGAATCTCACTCCTCACTCTCTCTACCCCACCAAACAGTCACAGTGAAGACAAAAAAAAAAAAGAAGAAGCCCATATCGGTTTACTGTTCAACCTTTGTCTGGGGGGATAAACATTGGGGAGGAGGTGGTGCTGGCTGTACAACAATCAACAATTTCCAACCACCAATGGAATCTCCAAGGAACGCCGCCGCAACGCTCGAATCGGCCGAGAGAATCATACTCCGCTGGGACTCGACGGCGTCGGAGGAGGCCAGGGACCGCATGATCTTCGACGGCGACCGCCGGGAGATCGACACCTACCTGACGGCCGTCGACGAGATCCAGCGCTCGATGGAGTCGACCGCGCTGGCCGACGACCAGAGCAAGGCCAGCACCGCGATACAGATCGCCATGGCCCGGCTCGAGGACGAGTTCCGGAACCTCCTGATTTCCCACGCCGGTCCGATCGAGCCGGATTCCTGCGTCTTCGACCCCAGCAGCGTCTCCTCCTCCCGCCGATCCTCCGCTTCCAGCATCGAGAGCTCTCGCTACTACAGCGAGGATGACGTCAGCAGGGAATTCGATGTTGTTCAACGAGGTGCCGGAGATGGAGAAGGAGAGGATAGCTCTACTCCGAGCTATCGGTCCACGAACAGCATCCGAGAGATCGATTTGATCCCGGCCGAGGCGATATCAGATCTCAGGAGCATCGCTGAGAGGATGATCTCGGCCGGATACACCCGGGAGTGCGTCCAGGTGTACGGCAGCGTACGGAAGTCTGCGGTGGATGCGGGCTTTAAGAAGCTCGGCGTGGAGAAACTCAGCATCGGGGACATCCAGAGGCTGGAGTGGGAGGTTTTAGAGACCAAGATCCGGCGGTGGATACGAGCCGCCAAAGCCTGCGTCCGGATCCTGTTCGCCAGCGAGAAATCTCTGTGCCAGCAGATATTCGACAACCTAGGGACCGCAACAGACGAAGCATGTTTTGTGGAGACGGTTAAGGGCCCCGCGATCCAGCTGTTTAACTTCGCCGAGGCGATCAGCATCAGCCGCCGGTCGCCCGAGAAGCTGTTCAAGATCTTGGATCTGCACGACGCGCTGTCCAACTTGCTTCCGGATATCGATGCCGTGTTTCAGTCGGACTCGGCCGAGTCGATCCGGGTTCAGGCGGCGGAGATTCTGACCCGGTTGGCGGAGGCGGCGAGGGGGATTCTGTCGGAGTTCGAAAACGCCGTGCTTCGCGAGCCATCCAAGGTTCCGGTTCCAGGAGGTACAATTCACCCCTTGACTAGATACGTTATGAATTACATAAGCTTGATATCTGATTACAAGCAAACCTTGATTGAATTGATTGTATCTAAGCCGTCGACGGGGTCGAGATACTCCGGCGATCCGTCGATCCCGGATATGGATTTTGCTGAGCTGGAGGGGAGGTCCCCTTTATCTCTGCATTTGATTTGGATCATTGTGATATTACAGTTCAATTTGGATGGGAAGTCTAAACTCTACAAGGATGACTCAATAGCTCATTTATTCATGATGAACAATGTTCATTACATTGTTCAGAAAATTAAGGGTTCGCCGGATCTTAGAGAATTGATCGAAGACGATTTCCTAAAGAAGTTAACGGGGAAGTTCCAGCAGGTGGCCAATAGCTACCAGAGATCGACGTGGGTTAGAGTTTTGTATTGTTTGAGAGATGAGGGGTTACATGTGAGTGGTAGTTTCTCGTCAGGGGTTTCGAAGACTGCTTTGAGAGAGAGGTTTAAGGCGTTCAATTCTAATTTTGATGAGGTTCACAGGATTCAAGCCACATGGCTGATACCGGATACCCAGCTCAGGGAAGAGCTCCGGATATCAGTTTCAGAGAAGTTGATTCCGGCTTACCGGTCATTCTTAGGCCGGTTCAGGAGCCATATAGAAAGTGGGAGGCACCCTGAGACTTATATCAAGTACTCAGTTGAGGATTTAGAAAGCGCGTTGTTGGATTTCTTTGAGGGGTACCCAGTTTCGCAACACTTGAGGAGGAGATCACAGTGAGGGGTTTGGGATGAGTTTTACTGAGATAGAATCTAGGACCACATTCTTTGAATTTTTGATGGAGTGTTTGGGTGCACGGTTCTGGTCGTTCTGGGTTTCCCTTATCTGAAATTCCTGCAGACACCGGAAGAGATCGAGTGAACGAGATGATTTATTGCTCACCAGAATTACCTGAGTCGCTGAACTTGAATGCTTCTTCGCTGCTGTTGTTTCATTTGTTACTACATTCTGGCTTTTGTTTTTTGGTTCATTTGTTCATAGGGGAATTGTTGTATGTTGTACTCTAATATCTAGTCGAAATGAACAAGCATTTGACAGTAGTTCCTATGGTCTCAAGTGCTTTAGAAGGTGTCAAACTGATGAGTTTTGGGAGAGTTGATTTGTACAAGTTCTGTAATAAAGAAACAACAATTCTCAAATCGCTATTGCTTTTTACTACCTTGGATTACTTCCTCTTTTAGTAACTGTTTACGGAGCTTACTGTGTCATTAATTTTTGTGAAATAATTTTTTGAATAAAAACAAAAAATATGAGCTAGTTTTCTTCCCTGGGGCTCGCCGTGTTTTTCTGTCATTCCCATTCGAGTATTCATTTGTGATTCAAGTTTATGACTCAGATGAAACTCCATTATCGAGCTTTGAAAATTTTGGAACTATAAACTATGTGTCTGTGTTTCTGTATTGGATGATCTAGACGATGGAACTCTTAGACGGCAGTTCTGCGTATTGCACATTTGGTGAACTCTTCCTTGCTCTGTTGATTCATTTTCGACCAAGAAAGCAGAAGTGTCTTTCGGGTGTTCTTGAATTCAATAACAGAGGGGCTTACAAAATTCTCCCAATAGCCGTTTACAAAGGGGGAGGGAGTCGACTGAACATCTCAGCCATTGGCGGGAATTTCGCCCGCATCCGATCCCCAATTCTGTCAAATGATTTTTCTCTGTTGTATATTGATATGGTAAAGGAGAAAGAGATGAAAAAAAGAAGAAAGAAAATACGCCACCAAACAAGCGACCCGTCAAGTAAGTCTAGCATGGAGATCCTAATGGTTAACCATCAGGGTGTTGAATAATCTTTGCGACTTTGCTTGCTCACTATATTAGGTAATCCGAAAAATGACGTGAAAGCTTCAATTCACTGATTCATGTCGGTGAGGCGAAAATTCAAGCTCACCCTTTCAAACCTGGATCCAGGGGTGCTATAGTGCGCCCTGTAGTACAGCCGTGTAGTGCGGCTAATCAGAACAATAGACGGCTCGGATTTTAATCGGAACAATGTACGGAATATTAGTAGTTAGTACATGACAGAAGCTTTTTTTTGAACGAGGATTGCATAAATTTACAAGTACTTGGAGTAAAAGCTGAAAAAGACCCCAAGTTTAAGTCAAATAATCAAACACTTTCATGTGACTGCTCCGGGAGTTCGTGATTCTTAGAAAGGGCAAGAATAAGATTGTGCTTACAAAGTATATAGTGCTCGTTATCTTGAAGCAAAAAAATTACTCCCTCTGTTTCATTTTGATAGTTTCATAAGAAGAAATGTAGTAGTATAATTTTTGGATTAAAAAAAAGGGGTACTTTTAGTGATATTTTTTTGAATTTCTTCGCATCAAATTAAAAAAACTAATCAAGATCTTTAACTTGAATAATATTGTACGAAAGTACTATATTATTTGATCCGAAAATCGCAAATTTTCTCGTAGGGGACTATTATTAGTGACGGAGGGAGCACTACTAAAACGATAAGATAAACTTGATAACTCATCCTTGAAACAAAGATGTCACTGCCATAATTATCAGCACGGGGAAATTGCATCTACCATCGATGTCCTCCTCCATTTCTTTTATATTGAGACATGGTACTATGACCAAAAGGGTCAAGAGATGTTGATTTGCCATCATTATTAGTCCTGTGAATGTAACCACCTCAAAGGATACATCAGTTGGGTGCCTTGCAATTTTTTCCCACCATTGAACGGGGTTTTTGGGAAAATATCTTTTCAATTTAGTTTGGCTTTTGCTATTTTGACTTTTAGATAATTGACCGCACAATTAGGAAAAAAGGAAAATGAGAGAGAGAATCTTAGCCCAGAGATAGTTGGTGGATTTGTTCTCCACACAATTGACCATGATTCGATTATTGGGGTCAGGTTGTAATAAAGTAATTTCTAATGAGTTCTCTAGTTCTTGTGACCGATGCGGAAATTTGTCCCTCGAAAGTGGAAATTTTTTCGTGGCTGGCACTGCAGGATTGAGTAGCAACAAGGTCGGTACTCCTCTCTAGAAACTTGATCCCTGAGGGCCAATCGATGTTGTGCCCTCGCTGCTCTTTACTCCTAGAGACGCCTGAACATCCTTTCCTTCACTGTCAATTTTCTTGGCTTGTGTGGTCTTTGATTTTGGATTGGTGGCATGACTTGCTTTTGACCGAACCGGAAAAGAGATTAGTTGTGATTGGACATCGTGACTGTTGAAAAGAAAGGGAGAGAGAAAATCTTGAAGGAAGAAGAGAGAAGATAACCCTTCTAGATGTGGGCCTCAACATTAGGATGCCAATTCGAGAATTTTTTTGTCACACTTTGACATTTCAGTGGACAATACTACTAATAATTATTACTTAGACTATTAGGCTTGACCAACCCTTCCTCTTGCGTAGTGGTGCTGTAAACTACCGAAGCCGCTGTCAAATTCAAGCCGTCTCTCGATACACACCAACCTCAGTGGTCCAGGTTTAGCTCTGTGTGAGACGCAGACAGTAAGATGATGGGCTTCCTGTCGAGGAGAGGAAGGGAGTCGTGCTTATTAATCCTATTCTTACCGGCTGCAAAGTTCTAGTCATGCCCGGGCCAGGGTGAAATTGACCAACGTGTAGGGAGCCGGCTTAGAGGGGAAGTTGTCGCTTCCGGCCCCCTACTTTTTTGGCTCGAAGAGGGTTCCAAAATATACAATTTGTAATTTTAAATAATAAGAAATTTCAATTGCCTTCGAGTATCATCTTCTCCTACACTAGGGGAGTAGTTTATAGTTCCCTAGTGTAGTTTATAGTTTTATACTGTATATTTTTGCGAAGGCGGACGGCTGCTCATTGTTGTCAATTGATTTCTCCTACGCTAGGGGAGTAGTTCCATAGAGTAGTCTAGCTCTCTTTTCCTGCCTAAAATGCACAAATATAGGCATTCAAATGCATAACACCAGATTTTATCGGGTTCATAAGACGAGAAATTTGCTTCATTCATCGAGAAACGTTTGCTAGTGATGAACTTAACTGTGTGCTATTACAAACCCACGAGCCGTGGCTAACAATTATGGAAAACATGGTAGAAGCCTATATCAAACAAATAAATGGTAACGAGATACACAAGACAAGAGAGGGAACAAAGTAAGAGAACAAGAAAACATATAAAAGAGGCAACCTCAATCGTATTTCCCCTAAAGTAATTCTACCAACTCCACCGGCATAAGTTCTACAATGGCTCAGGGAGTGACAATGCGATTGTCTGGATGATCATTGGAGTAATGGTGTTTCTCACAAACTATCAAGTCTAACAGCTATTCCGTCTTGTCTTCTTCCATATCACCGTTTGATACTCCATTTCCACCATATACTGGCATGACTTCAGTTGGACTTCGGACATCCTTTGAAGGCATAGGGGACGGTTTTATGAGTGTCAAAGTATCATCCTTGTCAAACTCTTCACTTGGATCGCCCGAGTAAGCATACCTGCCACGTAAAAACATCCAAATGAGAGAAAAAAACATCAGTGGCAATGATTTCTTTCTTTTTACGCGAAAAACTCCTTGACTGGAGTCTGCAACGAATTGCAATGGACTGTAATCCGCCTATACAAATTGCAGAATATGACATAGTATATGCAGGATGTGTCTTGAAGAAAGTTTTTTTACCTCATAGAGTTCTGAGATGGCGCCCAGAGAGCACAGATGACGCAGAGCAGAGAGAAAGAGAGAACTTGCCAGAAGGCAGGGATGATCCAAGCATTCTGCCATCGCTCATTGTACACATCAGAGAACTTGAAGTGAAGCTGCAATACACACATGCGCACGGACAATAAAGGATTAGTATTTATATATTAAAGAAGTGGAGTGAGGTACAATCTCTCCTGGATGGGAGGGGAAATCCATACAACAACAACAACATAACATAACCCATCTAGTCCCCAATCATTGGGGGTATGGGCGGAGATGATTGGAGACGGACCTAACCTTTGGCAATATATGCACAAAGTGGCTGCTCTCAGAATACCACTGAAACAGTGGCCCCCCTAAACCTCCAAGAACTGAGGAGCTACAGGGACGTTTTGTTGTAGAACCATGCCCCCAAATCAAAGCCAAATGGCATCAGAGAGGGCAGGCCTAGAGACCCAAATCAATTTATGTGCACATTACCATGTTTCCTTCATTGATAGTCCAGAGCATCGGTATGCACATAAATGTGAAAATAAAGGGTTTTGTCAGAAATTTGTTTATAACAGATTTACCTGAGCTCAAACGGGAACTGACTCACCAAATTTGGACCATATTACAAAAACATCAAAGAATGAACTTGACTGCGAATCCTATCACATTTTGAAAAGATGCTGATGGTAGCTTTCTCTCTATATAGACTCCAAATGATAACTTCATAGGCCAATAACTACTATGTAGATTGTAGACTCCAAATGATCCTCTTCCATTCTGGAGTCAGCTCCTTTCCAGTCCATGACAATGGACTGGACCGTCCAGTTAACCCATTTGTGGGTCCTTCCCGGGCCCATTTTGATGATCCAAACCATTCACGTTTTAGAGCTTGTCGATCACATCAACCATGTAAGAAATCATGATATTGGATACCGGTTGATATTTATTCAGAATGCATTTGTCTTGAGAAATGGGTTAAACGGGTTCCAATTCGGGGTTGTAATCTTGTTATGTTCTAAAATAAATGTGTTCTGAAATCATTAAAAAAAAAACAAAAAAAAACGATCAACTTGATTTTCTAGGTGAATGATGTTCTCACTTCTCAACAAGTTCTAAAATATGGACGGATTGGATCATCAAAGTAGATCCGGGAAGGGCCCACCGGACGGTCCAGTCCATGAAAATGGACTGGGGAGGAACTGACTCCATTTAGAATAGGGGAAGGTCAATTACAGTCTACAGACCCTTCGAGGTTTGCATTTTCTTGAACGGTTCATTGTTTATACTCAAAATTCCATAACACGTGAAAGAGATAAATTAGCCTTAGTTGCCTGAAGGAGATTACCTCATAGCATATCCACCCTACTGACACAATAACAGTTACTGCCAAAGCATTTGTAAACTTCCTGTATATATCTAGCTTTCCCAACATCCGTCTAGCCTGCCACATCAAATCAATAAGCAAATGTTATTATGCTGGTGTCTGTCTTTTTAGAATTCAGTAGCAAAAATAGAACTTGGTACTTCAGAAAAAGGCAGGTGTCATTTCAGAATGCAGCATAAGAAGGAACTTGGAAGGGACATTCTGGGGCAACAGGAAAAGTGAAGCCCAGGCTTCCACAAGCTCATAGTAAGAAGGCAAATTGCACACAATCTAGTCATAGGATCTAGCAGCCCTAAACGGTATCCAAAGACCTAACTATGATACATAACACATCTTGCATAAAACCTTGACCTGTGAGTGAAATCAATTAAGATCCCAAGTTCACCGTTTTCAACTTTTTAAAATAGTTTGTAAATCACATTGATCTGGGCACAATAGGATAGTTGATTTGTTACCATGGCCCCAATAACAACATAACTCAGAATTGACATAATCAAACGGAAGTTGTAATGTCATTTGAATTCGAATCAGGCATAGCTTCTACAGAGTGAATGCCAAGGTTCAACAATAAGAGGAATGTGGTTATCACTAGCATATTTGTACAATTTGCAGACATGATCATATTAACTTGTGATTTCGTAGAAAGTTTTTTGATAAGCTGTGCCTACACAAGCAGCGAATTCTTCATAAATAAGTGCCTATTCTACCACTTACTATTTTCCACCATGACTTCTAAATACTTTTTAGAAGTTGGTATTTTTAGCTTTTCATGGCTTTCCATACCATTAATACATTTCCACAATGCCTAGGCAAGTGCACCTTTATCAAGAGCAAAAATGTCGTCCCCAGAATATGTTTAACCAGATTAGAATGCCAACTGATTCACAAAACATTTCGCCCTTTTCATCAGCTAGATGTGCATCACTTGAGCTCCAGAATACGAACAAGCAGTACCAATCAGACCAAATAAATTTTGTAGATTTGCTTACACAATTGTCAAACAACCGGCTATAATCTTACTCCAGGATTATTGTAAGTAGGTGCTTTCAAGTTTCAAGAAAGAGATCAAGTACCTGAAGCTTATTCAGAGTACCAGAGAGCGAGATAAATATCCAAAGAATGAAGAAAGCATCCAAGAAAGCCACAGGAAGAACAAAAAACAGTCTTGCTTTCCCTGAAAGATCACTGATGGCTCCAACATTCTCTACCAGTTCAAGCACTTCAGATGCAAGAATGAAGGTTCCTCCGAGCATTGCAACCTTTGAAGTAAGACCACCTAGGGTAGGTCTTACAACACCATAGCCCATACAAACCGTCAGGATTATCAAACGTGAAACTGTGCGTTTCACGGTGCCAAAGGTGACTGCCCAGACAGTGGTCCCAGTTGGTCTAACTCCAGTTTCATTAAATTCGGCATAATCAAAGTACCACAAGGCCACCTCAAACATGCCCAATGTTATCACTAGGGTTATACAATTCTGCAATGGAAGCACCTCTTTCCAAAATCTTGCATACTGAGAGAACCAAAACACTCCAAGTATCACAAATACAAGAGACATGAACCCATAAAAGTTCATAAGTGGAGCCATTCTACCAGGTAAGTAACCAGAGGGATTTTTCCATACAGATTTCCCCTCTACGACCAACTCCTTGAGATTCGGATCACAATGAATGAAATAGAGATTATACATCCCCGTTTTTGTAATTTGTATCGTCTTAGATTTCAATGTTGAGGTTAGATCATCAACACCAAATGATACACCAAACACTTGGGGCCAGCCAGGATTTTTTATGGACTGCCGGTGAATGATTTCTCCTTGTGTGCACACTCCCAATTTCGCAAGATCTGCTGTACAGCATACAGCTCTTTGGCCCCCATAAGCTGAGCCTCCAATTGTCTCTCTATCATCCACCTCAAAAATAACGGCATGAATTGGCAGTGAGCTGACATTTGAGAACTCTTTGGGCCTCTTGAATGTAATCTTTTCAAACCTGATTCAAACCATTGACAAAGGTTAGGCATCAGTTTCATACATTCAACAAAAAAAATTCCTATTTCACACTACGACTAAATTAAATTTGAAATAAAAGCATTAGAAACTAACCAATGAAGCTAGGAAGACATGGAGCTATAAAAATGTTGAAGCCATGGACAAAATAGTTCTTTGCCATAGACTTCCAGGATAAAGATCTGATTTAAAGAAAATTAATTCCTTTCAACAAAACCATTGAAGACAGATTTTTAGCAATTCCAAATAACTTTTGAACAAATTAACACTGCGGGAAAAAAATGCAGTTTATGAGGCCATCTCCAACTCTTCCTTCTATTCAATACTTTTGATATGAACCAATCAATTGGGCATAAGATCTAATCACAACATTCAAGTTCACACTTCATTACTGGAAAAATGGTTAATTTGCCATCAATGTTTAATCTCCTTTCATCTTATCACCATCAACACCACTCATCATCTCTCTAGCATTCCAAACTTTGCCTCGGATCTCTCCCGTCTCGACTTGTATGGTTCTTTCCATGCAGGATCTCCCCGTCCGACCATGATTGGTTAAACTGGCTCACTCCTCCGGATTTTGCTGCGGATCTCAAGAGGGCTCATGCGCTCTCCTCCTGGCCTCTACGGTTGTTCTGTCTCGGGATCTCAACTATCAATTTGCACAGCTCAACAGTTCCACTGTCTCGCATTTCTTTCTATTTCCCTTTGCAAACTCAAGTCGGTTTCATCCACCTTGAGTTTGAGGGGGATGTTAGTATATATTAATATATTTCCTATTTATATAGGCTCCTCTCTTGTATAATGTGAACAACTCAATTCAATTCAATATCCTCTTTCCAAAAATTTTGAGCAAAAGAAGTCTCCCTTGATTTGAGTTAAAAACAGAAAAGAGAATAAAATTCCTTCGGGAGGGTTCTCAAACTCAAAATTGAAGTTTGAGCAAGACTTGAGCGAGGGCTGGGGATGCCCTAAGGCCCCTAACAAGTCATAACAAGGAGCTTTTTGTCAAGTGATTCACATGTTCCTGTTGAGTGTCGAGAAAATGACCCCCCATTATCATCAAATCCCCTTGAGAAAACCGAGAAAACGCAAAGGCAACACATGAGAAAGTGACAGCTGACAATTTTCCTCTGAAATTGGCATGAAATACAGAACCAAACGGCACTATAAAATTGACTCAGATCTCAAACAATACCAATTGATAAACCAGATAATCCCAATTTCCCACCATATCACCACTAACCAACACCATGAAAATGAGGAGATCTCGCATTTAACCAAAAGGAAGGATCTTTTTTAGCAGATTTACGAAAGAGAGACGAAATTCACCGTATGTAAGAGGATTCGTTGCGATTGGAAGAGGAGGAGTAGATTCCCTCGCTGCCGGCGTGGACTACGAAGGCGTTGCCTTTGGTCACGAATTTCTCTCCCGCGTAAAGATGCACGGAGGCTTCAACGCTCGGCGACGACAAAGCGAAGAGAAGAGATAGTGCTAGTAGTAGAGCTGGGATTGACTGAAAAAGCCACGGCATTGACATTGATGCCAGTTGAATTCGCTGTGCTGAAGTTCCGGTTAGAGAGAGAGAGAGAGAGAGAGAAGGTGTGGTGGATCTGCTAAAAGGGAAGACTCATGATGAGAGTGAAGTCCTCCCCAGATCTTTCGAGCTAAAATGGCAGGACCCATAAAATAAAATAAAATAAAATATGGTTAAATTCATTGGAATTCATATTTCGTGCTAGTGCACATGTGCACCCGTCGGTGTTAAATTTATTGAAATTCACATTTTTTTTTTTTATATCTAAATGTCTCGATCTCGATCAACTTTTTTTTTATGCATATACGTTTTATGTTTAAAAAAGGTGGACGACTACTTTCTACGTCTATACTTGGTAGACCAATGAAAAAACGAAACAGAATTTCTCACATGGATCAGCATCGTAATAAAAATTGATCTTACGTGAGAGATTCTGAATACAAAATTTTAAGGTGTACCTCCGAGTTTTAAACTATGACGAACTCCTTTGATTTATGAGTTTTATTTAGGCCCCGTTCCGGAATTAAAAATAAGTACTTATTTTTTAAGAAGGCAATTTCAAGCTAAAAAATAATGTGTTTACGCAAATAATTTTTCTAACAATATGGATCTTGTTTGATAGATCTCATCGAGATCTTTTATACAGTGCAAAAAAAATAAAAAAATAATTTTTTATTTACATTATTTTTGAGTTTAAAAATATAAAATAAGTACTTACAGTATTTTTTAAGAAAGTGTTCTGAAACGGAGCCTAGTATGGATTAAGTATTTTTTTAGGGCAACTTTAACTTAGCAATAGAACATCACTTTATCTCATATCATATCGTACTAAAGTTCATATGTTGGACGTGTTCCCACTCTGGTTTCAACGTGGCCATTGATGGGCTCTTAAATCCATGATTAAAATTGTATACTACTAGTGTTAGTCCGTGCTTACGGCACTATGTAGTTCGGTTGGAAGGGGATGTCAGTTGTGTAATTCAGGTGAAAACAATGGGTACTTAATCGGGAAGTTGAATGATGCACTACAGCCTTTGGATCAAATGAATCTAAGCCGTTCCAACAATTTGTCTCCACACCCTTCTGTTTTATAATAGAGATTGTATACTTGAAGCTCTTTAAAAACTGATTTGTTTACTCGCATGGAATTTAATCTGATGTTAAACAAAGAAATGGTAGACTTGTGCAAGTGGAGTGGACCTTTGACTTTGAGATAGCACCGGAACTGGAAAGTACTCTGAGATCGAGTTTTGGGGAGAATTATTTTGTGATTTTGGAGCACCGCCGTGGCATTTTCCAACACTTTTATCAACCCCACCTTTACAGAATCCAATACTCCCTCCGTCCCTTTATTACAGTCCAATATTTTATTTTGGACTGTCCCTTAATAAATGTTCATTTTGTAAAGTTAGTGGGTAAAAATTGGTGAATTGTCTATTTTATCCCTAAAAGTAGATTCCATTTTGAAAAGTTAGTGAGTAAAAGTGTAATGATGATGGGTAAGTAGGGAAAGTGGAAGAAAAAGTTGATGTGAAAGGTATAATAATGATGTCTTTTTAATAAATTAGAGTTACGAAACAGGACATTTAAAAAGGAACGGAGGAAGTATTAAATGTGATGAATTAGGGTGTTTGGGACACCACGTGACAACTGAATTACTACCATTAGTCAGTTTTGGGGACACCCATATGGGCCGGATTGACAGGTTGGCATGTTCTGTAGGCATATGACCCGATAATAGCGCATATTAGTCCGGATCGGTAAGGTCAGAAACAAAAAACCTATTATTCCCCCTCAGCTCAGATTTGGTTTGATTTTAATATAGCCCTTAAGACTCACTTTTAATATACTTTTAATCATGATTAGTCTTCAAAAATTTAAAAAAAAAATATTGACTTAGGAAAAACTAATATTTTGGGATAGCCTAAAATCACATAAAAGACTAACATCAAGAGATGAAAAGAGTATAAATGTGCAGCCAAAACTAAGTTATGAATCTTGAATTTTTTTGAGTTGAGAAGCTGCTATGACTCAAGGACGTAGAACAACTAACAATTTTTTGAGACAAAAAGTGTATCATTCCCAATTGGATTGTGGTTTATGTCCTATAAAACTGGACAGTTTTTGCAATAATAATCCCAACATATGTGGAATGCACCTAGGATTGAAAGCCATCCACCCCCTAGACAAGTTTATAACCCATGCTACCACCCTATCCCAGTATCAATTGGCAAAGTGGAACAACTTCTGGCACCTGGATTGTTTTGTATTGCGACTAATCTCAGAACACCTTATCTCCACAATCAAGCACCTCAGGGTATGGAAGTAGGATTCCTATTAGTCGAGGTGTGCATAAACTGAAACAGACACCCCTAACCATTGGGCGGAAAAAATGTGATCCCTCTGTCTCAGTAGCAGATAGCCAGATACATCAACTTATTCATGGCAGTACTGATTAATAGGTTGGAGATTTGAATACTGTTTTGCAAGAACTAAGGTTGGTCTATCTTGAGTTCTTGGTAGGCCTGGCAGCGGCTAAAATAAACACCAGAGCACACCCTCCCAACATGCTAATGACAATGTTAAAATAGACAAGAAACTAGGAAGTACAATATTTCAAATGGGCTAAAAATTGCCAAAAGCCCACCTCACCAGTCTCTACAAATCTGCCATAATTGGAGATCAAAGTCTCTCCAGAACAAAAGAAACAGGTCTCCGAGATCTCGTATCGGGTGTGCTAAATGACCCAAAGATCTCCAGCCTCCAGTCTCTACACTGCTTCCTTTGAAATGCCACTGAAGGTGAGGAGAAGCAACCACTATTAAAACAACTAACAGACAAAACGTCGTCTTCTCAACACGTGATTTTCTTGGAAAACTTTTACCCAAAATAGGTATCCAGCCTATTTTCAAATACCCAACAACCACCAACCACGATAATATTTGCAGATAATATGGCGAGGGCTCAATGCAAAATGAAGGACTGGATGTCGTAAACACGGACACTAGTCCATATCAAGGAACTCCATCCTCTTTCTCATGGAACCTTTCAGATCTGAGGCCTCCCTTTCTACCTTTTGTGCCTGTTGATATTACATAACAGCATACAGTTAGTTACAGAGGGAAGCACAGCACAGAAAAGACTTCTATAACACAAGGTAGAATGAAAGAAAACCTGGATAGACAAATGAAAACTAAACATATAGAAGATAAATTTGAAAATGTGACTAAAACTAGAAGTGAAATAGAAAGTTGCATAAATTCTCTTTTGCACATCCACCCAAGGTGATTTTCCACCGTTCAACGTACCATGCCATAGCTGACTAATTGGAAGAAAAAAGATTATTCAATTGGATTTCCAGCTCCACATTGACTGAGTTGTCATGCATTAATTGGTTAGTATTTCTGAGCTCACTCAAACACAGACCAAACAGCACATTACAACACAGACCAAACAGCACATTACAGCTCAGCCACATACATACAATCCAAAATTCGGCTTCAATAGTTGCGCTCCTCCAGAGTTGGGGCATCAAAAATTCCCCGAAAAACAACATGTCAAGTTCAATACATACTTCTCGTAGTTTATTCAGATGGATTCGCCAGAAAAGATCTTGAAACCTAGAAATGGACGAGGGTTCGGTTCTTTTGAGGGTGGCTATTTTGGGGGGTGGGAATGCTGCAACTATACAAGTGGTAGGCGGTACAACATATATTGTGAACTCAACTTTGATACCCGGGTGACCAGTGACCACTCTCTTTTGGCATTGTATTGTAAGTTTAACTTTGCTGCCATTCTATTTATTCACACGCTTGTGTCAGGAGTCAGGACATAACATTGTGGTATAGTAGAGGTTCCTCATGTTCACTTTTGCTTAAATCCAAAAAAAATCATGTGTTAACTGGGAGAAAAGAACTTGCCCAGGTGATATAATAGGTATAGAAAGGAGCCCAAGGGTGCAGTTTTTTTTTTGTTTTTTTGTTTGGGGGGGGGGGGGTGTCCGGTGGTTTGAGTATCAAACGGGTAGAATATGAATAAGACATCCACTTATAGATCGTAACTAAAATCAGCAAATGAGCAAATTGCCATTCAATTTGTGATATAAGAATAACAAGAAGAAAACTAGACATGTTTCCAATTGATGGATGATTTTGTAGTTCTATAGGAGTATTCTTGAACAGCAAGCAAAGCAACAAAGTGTTAGCTTGCAAGGAGCAAGGGAAGGGCAACGATTTATCCACAAGTCAACAAAGGCATAAAAAGAAAACCCAACATACTCAGAGAACATAAAATGAAACAATGCAAGCAACAAACAACATTCGCCCCAAGCAAGAGACTACAGTAGCGCAACATGAATCAATAATATCCTATTACCCAAGTAGAAAGCATGCAGTTTTTAGAAAACCATAACACTTACGCTTTTTATCTCTTCTTCTGTAACACGAGTCATATGAGGGGGAAGTTCATCCTTCTCCAAATCCTAAACAATCAGATTAAGTTTCAAGAAAGTATGAGGTAGGTTGGTAAACCTAAATTTTCTGAAGTGACAGAAGGCCATAAATAAGGATCCATACCAGCTCGCCGATTAAAACGACGTTCTCCCCACGGATTATGTACAAACCCAATGGAATGTCAGAATATAGATCACCAACAATAACTCGCTCACACGCACCTTCGAGAACGGCATTAGCTGAAAATAAGATATAATGCCTCGTCAGTTAAATGAGCACTGATATTGCCGGTAAAAAAAATCTCAATTAATTACGACTAAGAAAAAAACAGTACCAAATTGATCAAACGAACGAAGTATTCCCAACAGTTTTCTACCATCTCTCAGCAAAACGAGAAGCTTCTCTGCAAAAGAAAAAGAGATATTCGAATAAGCAAAGAACCCAGAGAACTGAAAAGGGAGGGAGGAGGAGGACACTAGCCTATCCTGATTTGGAGCCTATCTGTATCTGTTCTCGACATATATCTAGATATTTGAATTTCCACACAGAGATATACAATTTCCTTCAGAAGTATATAAGGAATAGATGAATGCCATAGATAGACTAGTGTGTACTAGTGAATTTGAAAAAAACGATTCATCAAACTCAGGATTTTGACAATGTTCAACTTTAAAGATAACATCAAAGACCAGTCACTAGGAACAGCTGAAAGAAGAGGAAAGAGAGTTCCTTATGACTCCGCCAAAGCTAGGGCCACCCAAACGCTGTTAATATTTTACTGTGTCATAGACATGACATATATTTGATTTAAACGTCTACCAAAAGCAAAACCCAATGGATAAGTGTTCATTCCCTGGTTTTAAGGTTTTGGCCATTTTCTGTACATGATATCTCTTTGCAAAAAGTAACCAACAAATACAATCAGTGTGACGTATTTTTTGCTGTCTTTCTACGAACAAACTGTTAAGTTTTTCAAGCTTGAGCTCAGCTAGAAGCCTAGATTAAAAAAGGCTGAGCTAGGGGAAGTAAGGTAATTGGTGAATGAGCCAATATCATAAGCTTGAGCTTGATAGCAATATCCAGGCTGAGATTGAGCAACTCTTGGCACAACTCTTGGCCCGGCTCATCTGGCCGGCTGGCCCAACTGACAGGCCAGCCATAGCTACAACACAGTCATTTAGCTAATACGGTTGAAGGAGTGCAATGTAGGGGAATCGTGGAATGTAGGGGTCAGAAAAGTCTTGACATGCATTCTTTTGCAGAAGATTAACCAATACGATATGGCTCCCATTCGCAGTCATTTAGCTAAAACGGTTGAAGAAGTGTAAAGCAGACATTGCCCTGCCTTGCTCCAACTTCCTGTTAATTGAGTATTAGCAAAGCAATAAGCACAAAAATCTCTAAATAATTAACTTTTTCTTTTTTGGAAATTTCCAATTCCTCCCTTTATGAGGATATATCAAGTTCAACTGTTTAGTTGAGTCAGATCATTACTTTATCGCAAATAAATTATCTTATGACACAAAGATGCATTGAATGGCATAGAAAATTACCAACAACCAAGAGCAAAATATTTGATCAACACATTTTATCCTTCTGTCCTTTGTTCATGATCAAATTTTTTTCACAATAAATAACAGTAGAGAGGGCATTAAGGGAATGCCGAATGCCACCCACATACAAAGACAAAGGCCCATCACAAAAGGACCCTATACACATCAAAAGATCTATCCTATCAGGAAAATGGTCTAGGTAACAATTACATTCTTCCTATAACTACACAAACTAGTAAGAATAGAATTTTAAAATTTGTACAAAAGACACTCCAAACCGCCAAATTGTCGCCCATTCCGCACCCCGCAAATCTGTATCTCCATTTTCTAGCATGCTCCTAATATAATTCTTACTTTCCATCCTTGCCAACAAATTTTCCTATACTCGTCAATATTCATTAGTTGCCCGCATTATGACATAAATTTTGTATGACAAAAAGAACCAATCAACCAAATAACAACATTTGCCAATACTCTAAATATACAAGCAACTTTCCACAAAAAAATAAGAAAATCATGAAAAAACAAGATACAACTACAAGAATTCCGAAAAAACAAGAACTTGAGCACATGTACAAATATAAGCTATAGAAAAGGGAAGAAAATGTTGAATCTTACTATCAAGATAGCTTGCGAGAGAAGTAGATAGATAGATATCCTCCGGTCCTGCCCAAGACATTGATAGCAAATCCTTTCGGTGCACGAAAAATCACCGAAAATTCCTCCAATATGAACACAAATTGCATTGGCAACTCAAACTATTACCGGCGCCTCACAAAGACTCGATTTTTAAATCGATTCTTCAGAAATTTGAAAATCGTCCAACTAATCCCAACCCACTTCAAAATTCCACACTAAAAGAAAGATAAGCCAAGATTGATGGCCAAACTTCGATCCAAAAAACCTTAGCTTTAACCAATCCTAACCCACAAACGCAAAGATTCTGGCTTTGAAATAAACACTCAGATCCAGTCGCAGGGGGAGGTTTTGAAGAGAAAATTGGACAAGAAAAGACGAGAGAAAGCGCGAGAAAGGGAGAGAGAATGTGAGAAAGTTTTCTGGGGAAAGGATTTGAGAAGATTGAAACTAGGGTTTTGGACTACCGCACGAGCTCCCGCCTCTTTTCTCTCTGGCCTTTACTATCCAACAGTATTTATCGGTTAATGACTGTACTCGAGCGGAGAAAAACTAATGACAAAAAAAAAAGAGTTGAATTTTGTTCATCCTCCACTTAAGAGGTTGAATATTACCCTTCTTCTTATTGGTTAAAATGATGTGGGTCCTATTACAAGTGATGTCATACTTACCAAAAAGTATATTGCATGGTAAGTATGACATCACTTTGTGGTGGGATCCATATTATTTCAACCAATAAGAAGAAAGGTAATGTTCATCATCTTTTAAGAGGCGAACAAAAATGCACTCAAAAGGAAAGGAGACACTCTTCATATTGATAACCGCAAAAAAGGGAGTGTCAAAATCAAATTGGAGAGTGTCAAAATTAGGATTGTGATTTTGGCACTTAAAAAATTGATGGAGGGGTTCCAAAACTGAACTGTGTTAATACACAAAATTACGTCGTTTTGGAACCCCTCTATCAATTTTTTGAGTGCTAAAATCAATTTCCTCAAAATTAATCCTCATATAAATTGATTTTAGCGACTATCAATTTGAGGAATGTAAAATTCAATTCCCAAAAAGAAAGCAGATATTGCGAATAGTGGGGTTTGGACTTTGGACTGAAAAAATGGATTCTCGGGCGGTTGGGGTAAACCCACCTGCAGCGGCAGTTGGTCTACTTTGTGCAGATCCGTTTTGATGATCCAAGTGTTTACTTTGTAGAACTTGTTAAAAATTTCAATCTTTCCAAATTTCATGTTGTCAAACAAACCTAAGAGGTTGGCCTAGTAATCAAATCTTAGGATTTAGAAATTTGCTTCTCTTAAAATCTCAGATTTAAAACTGATATCAATTTCTTTGGAGATAGGCCATACAGAACTTTGTTATGCCTTTAACTGGGACCTTTGCAATTGGGCAATAGAATTGGTCCTCAGAATTAATCGAGATGCTCGAAGGATGAATCCGAATTTGTTCACCCCTTGCAAAAAAAAAAGAGGAACAATACCCCACACGATGCACCCAAGCGAATGTAAAGTACTTATACGTAGTGGGTGCATCGTCCCTTGTTGGAAATATGTGTAATAGGACAACTTAAACGGGTTGGAGATGCCATGTTAGCAATTTTTGGGATAGAGAATAACGGCGGGGGTCTAAATTTGGGGATTTTGTTAGTACATGTGTTTAATTGAAATAAAACTTAAGTTCAGGTGTCTAAATTTGGGGATTTTGTTAGTATAGGTGTTTAATTGAAATAAACTTAAATTCAGGTGCCTCTGTGACATTTGGTGCAAAGTTCAGATGTCATTTTGAAATTTTCCCTTATTTTAATGACTTTAATAAAAAAAAATTGCTAAAAATAAGGCACAAATTTTACATAAAGTTCTTAGAGGTGGCTTTATTCGGTTTGAGTTTTGGAAAACTTTTCATAGTAATGATGAGAGAGAGATAAGAAAGAAATGAGAGTATAACAATTGAAAAGAAAATTTATTAGAAACCGTGCATAAAAAGAAATGGTTGGGTCTAAAACCCCAAACGAACACATTGCAATTTGAAGATTTTTATTACTCGTCAATTTAATGCGAAAATAAAAATACAAAGAAAGACGATATAAAAAAGAGGGTAGGGTGAGCCTACCAATGAAAAGAAAAGGAAAAGGTCGGTGATTTTTGAGCTTAAAATTATCTTCCTTTTCTAAAAGTTTTTTTTTTCAGTGACCGGAACACCCCTGGCCTACCACTGAAAAGGAAAGGAAAAGGTCGGTGTAAAGTTGAGCAGTGATTGGGTGTCCCCATGCTATAAATCGTGGAGCAAACCAATTTGTCGGCACTCGACAAGTCAAACATCACCAATTAAAACAGCTTTGTTGATTTTTCCAATTTTTTGACTTTTTTACTCTAAAAGGTTAGTGAGGATTGGGAAAAATCAGTAGTGATAAGGAAAGATTACTTGAGGAAAAAAATCATTTTTTACTTGAGAAAAAAATCATTTTAGATTCAGGTCCCATCATGCTACCTTGAAGGTTTGTTTAGCTATCTGTAGAAGAATATTGCAGCATATTGTTGACTTTTGATAGTTGGATTAATGAGTGGGAAAATGACGGTAATTGACGTGTTTTAATAATTAATACTTGTAAAGGATATTTTAGGAAAATAATTTTGTCCAAATTGTTTTTGTTGGTGCCAAAATTCTAGTGCACAAAACCGGACCGGTTATATATATATATATAATATAATATATACATATATATACATATATATATACCCTTTACCAATTTTTGCCCTAAATTTTCATTCTACTGCCGCACTCCCAGTCTCCCACGATCTCAGATTCTCAATGCTCCCAACCTCCCACGTTTTGAATCTCTCTCTCTCTCTCTCTTCAATCTTCATCATCTCCGGTCACAGATTCGAGTGTGAGACTGTGAGTGCGTCTCTCCCTCTCCCTCTCCCTCTCTCTCTCTGTGCGCGTGTGTTGGGAAGCTTTTATTTTAATTAGTGAGAGTCGATCGGGCGTCGCAAGTCCGGCCACTTATCGCCGTTGACGTTGAGTGAGTCTTCGAAGATCTGTACGGCGACGTTGAGTGAGTCTTTGAAGATATGTCTGCTTCTAAAATCTTTCAAATCATGTGAAGTGGCTTTGTGTTTTAGTTGTTGCAGTGTCACAGTTGAGGGAGGGAGGGAGGGAGGGAGGATAGTGGTGGTTGATTCAGATCTGTGTTATTATGCAGGTACAGTGAAGGGTGTGGCTATGGTGGTTGTGCTGATTGGGTTTGAACTGGAAATCGACCAAACCGGTTGAAACCGGACCGATCTTATTCGACCGGTTCCGGTTTCCAAAATCTCCAAACCGGATAACCGGTTTTGATCGAAAAATATGTTCAAATCGGTCGAAACCGGACCGGTATCACCCATAATTGGAGTTTTGACACCAACAAAAACAGTTTTGGCATTATCACTACCCACATTTTAAGCATTAACAAATATTCTCAGCATGTTTTTGGCGGGTTTTAATTATCAAAACACGTCATGAGCCGTCATTTTGCCTTATGAATTAGCAAGAATTGAGGGGTGACAAAGGCTAATCTTATGTTCCCTTTTATAATGCGATGTATGAGTCAGCTTGCAAGCATATTGACTAATTCTGAAACTCTGAAGTTAAAGATCAGGTGAACCCTTAAGTGGCTCCAAAGTTTGAAATTTTGGGCTCCATAGAATTCAAGCATGCATGCGACCTCATGAAAGGCGAATCGGGTTTGGGTGGAGATTGAAGTGGTTAGGATTTGGGTGGGCCGGTCCTTGGGTGGACCGGGTTAGGGTGTTTGGGTTTTTATTTGTTTTATTTGGGTGATGGTTTGAGCTTTAATGTTTTGTTGTTTTAGACCCTTGTAGACCTTTGGGTGGCTTGGGTTTTGCCATCGAGATGTATTATCCAACTTTTTATTGGATCCCCTTCCCTTTTCCCCATTTTTAATAAAATTTCATTTTTTGCCGATCAAAAAAATAAAAGGCGAACACTTAATTGCTTTCTCATACTCACGTAGTCAAATCTTTTAAGGCTAATTTTATGTTGCATTTGGTGTTTTACAAGAAAGCGTAAATTCACCTTTTGCTTCATTGGATCACTTTCAACGCACTTTTTTTTTCCTCTGCTTCATATTTCTTGTGGATGGTACAATATTTTTTTTTATTGATATCCAATATTTCAATCTATTTTTATGGTGCATGACAATGAATTTATATTCATCTTAATGATGATTCAAAGCAAAAATTGGTTGGTGATACAAAATATTGATGAACTTTGTAAGTACCAAAGTACATTTTCACCACTTTTCACTAGAAAAAATATATAGAAACATATGAAAGGTTGGCATTGCTAAGTCGAGGCATAGGTGTTTTATCAAAACTAAAAAGGATAAGTCCAAGAATAAGACTTTGAAAATAAAATAAAATCCCGGCCGAAAACATGACTTCGATTGGCTAACTTTAATTTTTGGTTAACAAATTAAAATGTGACAGATTTGGTAGCTAGGGACCAGGAAAAACTCTCACATCCACTGCATTGAACTGAAACTAAGCATAACAAGTAGTAGATTAACCAGATCAAATATTGAAAGAAAAATACTCCGTATATATTAGTAAGAGAATTAATTAATGTCTAGCTGTAAATATGAAAATCAAGCAAAGACTACAGAAATCCCTTAGCAAATGCAATTACATTACTACATGTGTTGTAGCTCTCCGACAGATTAAAGATACAACCATGAAAAAAGGGAGTACTCCATACCCTCCACACAAAAAAAGGAAGAAGAATTTAAGCAGCTGCTGGCTTCAAATTTCACACAATTTGGCATTGGCATGTGGTCACTTCATTAGCCATCTGAGATGGGTCTTTATTGGTATTACGGTATTACCCATTTTTTTTGCCTTGGAAACTTCAACTCTGGCCATGATCCCAACCATTACCTCTCTCTCTTATTTCGTTGGAGCTCAAAAAAAGGACTGTTTTCTTATATGCAAATTCAGAGGACAACAAGAAACCACATCTCTAGATCTCTAGAACAATATCTGCAACACACACACAAGACAAGTTTCCAATTTTTAATCTGTGAATTTCGAGCTTTTCAATCGTCGTGACTCGAGTGTAAATAATGGGTTTTTACGCTATTGTTCTTTCGTAATACCAGACTCTAGTCACATGGAATGCGTGTGCAAGTAATAGCGTAATTTTCTAGTCTGCAAGTTCGTATGGCTAAAAGAGTAGGAGATTAATAGAAATGGCCTATTTGTTCAAAAAATTGGAGTTGGCAGTAGTTGCAAACAAACTTAGGCTAAGGAAAAGTGTTATGCAGTTCCAAAAACAAAGAACACGAAATTTGTGTGTGTGTGTTTTTTTTTCCTTTTCTTTTAGCAGTGCTACGTGTATCGAAAAATATATTTTCATACTCAAAATAAGTTTAGGTCCAACACAAACACTTGTGATGAAATATTCTACACTATTTGTATGTACGAAATGGCTTATACGGGATCCCTTTCTGCCCTTGTACCCTTATCGAGATTTTACAAAATCCTCTTTTGCCGATCAAAAAACATACTAATATGTCTTTCGCTTTACATATTGGTGTAAATGCATGGCCGATGTAATTATTTTAGATCAGTTTGATTGTGTGAATGAGCTTAGAATAGAAACTCACAGTCAGAATCAGTCTTGACCCACTTAGAACCATCACTAGTCTTCTTCCGTTTTTCTTCTTCTTCTTTGCCCTTTATCATCTTCGGAGTTGGCCTATCCTCCAAAATTTTCTTTACTGATGATGCCCTAGAACAATTCTGTGGGTACATCTTCTTTGAAAGCATTGTCCTCAAAAGCTGCAGGCAAAACTAAATACATTAATAATCTTATTTAGAAAGGAAAATTCTATGTTTAAAATAGAGATGAAGTAACCGATATTATCAGACGTGAGACATATGACCGACATCACAGAAACCCTTTGAATGTGCACCATATGTCTCACGTCTACTAAAATCTGTTATACGTACGTGTTTATTTTTTGAGCACTTTTTCTCGGTATTATGTGGGTGTCTACGTAACGATAGAAAGTGTAAATTTATACCTTCTCCATCCTTGATTCTTGAAACGTATCTCTAAAACTGGGAGAAGGTCCAAACCCACTACTGCAAACAAACTTCTTAAAAAGGAAAGAAACCGATTTCTTCCCAAGTGCCTTTCTGTTCTTCTCCATGCAAACGTCTTTGCACCTATCAATTATCACTCTTATAGTTCTGTCGATGTCTTCATCATCTTTATCCCCAGAGACGCTGCAACCCACGGTCGAAATCCGCCGGCTAACCTCCAAACTTGATGGGCAATTGAGGAATCTATCCAATGGGAGGTCTGCAGCATTCTGGATGTCTCCTTCTACTTGGGTAGTAGCCGGAGCGGCCGGTTTTCGTCGTAATAGCTTTGTTAGTTCTTTCTGGAGCTTTCCAACTTCTTCCGGTGTGAAATCTGCTAGTTCGTCTTCGTCGGATGAAGATGGGCTTTGATGTTGTTGAGGATTTTGTTGCCTTTGATCTGAGGTTTGATTAGTATTTTGGTTTCCAAATGTTCCAATAGCTAGCAAACCGTGAGGCCAGTCGCTGAATTCTTCTTTTGGAGGCTCATGTTTCGGTTGCCCTACCAAAATGGATCAAATAAAGAAAATAAAGATATTTTGTTTTCTTTTTCAGTTTGCAGTTTTAAAAAAACTGAAGCGGATCCGAAAAAGGCCTACAACTGAATGGACTGGACCGTCGAGTCCCTTAAAGGGACCGGAGAGGATCCAACTCCTCAAAATTAGCGAAAACATCAGCTATCTTAGTGTCAGAAAGTTAATGAGCGTCGTTATAACTCTCAACTTTTCACATAACGCACCTGAACGAGTGGGAGTAAAAACAGGAGCGAGAATTAAGGGTGAGAGCATAGAATAATGATTGATAGTGCGAGCGAAGACCAATAAATTTTTTGTTAAGACCCATTAAAAATTTGACTGATCGTTAATCCCTGGATTCCAAAACAGAAATTGGCCTCTCTTGGACTTCGCATCATTACTAAATTTTGGTGCTAAACATACAAGTTAGTTAATGATGGCTTCAACAGTGATTGGCCGGTAAACTAGTTAATTATCTCAATGCTAATATAGTGGACTGTGGAGTACTTTAAATTAATAAGGAGGGGACAGGTTTGTGATCACCTGGACCATCTTGTCCTTAGAGGCCGGTTTGCTACGGACACATTCCAATTTTTTAAGGGTTGGTTTTGAAGTCTGTAAACTTGCCTAATTTGGTTTGGAGGATGCATATGGTCACTATGTGGAAGCTACATGTCAACTTGCACTTCCAAAATTGGTCTAAACGTGCAATGCAATACTACTGCTCTCTGCAATCCCTATATCTTCTCTATTATAAAACAGAAGGATATGGGGACAAGTTGTTGGAACGGCTTAGATTCATTTGATCCAAAGGCTGTAGTGCATCCTTCCACTTCCCGATTAAGTGCCCATGGTTTTCACCTAAATCACACAACTGCCATCCCCTTCCAACCGAGATGCGTAGTGCCGTAGGCACGGGTTAGCACTAGTATATATATATACACAAAACTTCTTATAAGGGCGCCCTTACCGTATTACGGTAAGGACGTCCCTTTTCTGACCAATTTGCAATGATCCGAGCCGCTCAATGTGTGCAGAACGTGATTTTAAGGGTGCTCGTGAGAAATCAGCAAAAATAAAGACCGGGAAGGGCTTCATCCGAGCAGTTTTTGTTTGTATTTTATCTAACGATTCAGATAAAAACTGCTCAAATCAAGCCTTTTTCGGTAATTTTTTTTGCTGATTTCTTAAAGGTACCCTTAAAATCACGTTTTGAACACATTGAGCGGCTCGGATCTTCAAAATTTGGTCGGAAAATGGGAGAAAAGGGAAAGCCCTTACCGTAATACGGTAAGGGCGCCCTTATAAGAAGTGGACTCATATATATATATATATATATACAGTAGTATTGTTTTGTAAACTTAAAAGTCAGCAAAAGTAGAAACTCTCTTGGGTTAAATTACCGATAGGGTTGATAAACAAACTAAGTTACTCTAGGTACAATTCATGCTTTCATTTGTTGAGAGATCATTCGAGATCGGCTTGTCATGTAAATAAATCAAGCTTTAACTCTCTTTTTTGGGTAATATAGGGTGTCTCGGGCTAACTTTCGTGCACCTCAGACTAATCCCTACAGCCCCTTCCAGAGCTGTTTCACACGCTAACGCATAGGGTACTGAAGTGGCCCCAAGAATTGTTGGCAATGAGAATTGAACCTGAGACTTTAGGAGGAAGTAAACCCCTAAGTCCCAAGCCAAGACCACTTAACCAACCCCTTGGGGTTAAGTTTTAACATTTTTTTTCTGAACTCGTTAAGCTTTAAATTAGCTTGAACAAACTACCACTTGAATATATCGTTTAGTTTGAACAAGCTAAAAAAACTCTAAGTTACTCATGTTCAGCTTGATCAAATTTGTTTGAGATTTGTTTGCCTTGTAAACAAATCAAGGTTAAATAAGTTTCTAAAACCTTATTAAGATTTCAAATCAAGCTTTTGTTATCATCAGAAAATGCTTCATTCAAGAAATGTTCAACGACACTTACATATCATCAGATACATAGATTCGAGCCTAAACAAGCAACCCAACATTGGAAAATACATCAAAGAAAGCATAAGGAAGAGCCTATAACCGATATCATGATATGAGCCTCAAGCTTAAATAGCCATTTATCAGCCCTCAGTATAGTTTTCTACCAATACTCATGCACACTTTTAAAAAAACTAATAAATCTAAACTGCATTAAATAGTATTTTATTTATGTGATGCTCATGCATATTATGTGTGAATATTTTCTAACCAATTAAGGAAAAAAAACTCAGATCCGCCATCAAAAGATAATTATCTATGTAGATGGCAATTTGCATATCAACCATGATGTATCGCCTTTCAAATAAAATAAAAAAACCATGATGTATCAAATTATCATCCATGCAAAGCTTGATTTTTAGTAATCACAATCAAATATGAATCTTAATTTGATAAAGCCATGCGGATTATGCATGATTAATAGTTATTCGTGTTTGGATCTAGATTATGATTAATAAATCAACCCAACCATTAAAGAAAAACAACATTTGTAGACATAAAAAAAACAAGGAAAACATTGAATATGCTTACGAGGAGCAAAAACCGGATTATTTGGTTTTGCTGTACTAGTACTTCCTTGTACACCATTGAACTTATTTTGCATCCAGTTGAAGAACTGCAACCAAAACAAAAAATCAGAACCACCAATTGTAACACCATATATATTATTGAAAGTCGTCACCCTGATCATTGGAAACGGGTCCCTATAGTGCAACCACGCATTAGAAGAGAGTGGTGCACGATCCAAGCTCGGCCTGAATTCAGACCAACTTGAACCGTTGATTGTTGGCTGAGATTAGTCTAAATTTGGACCGTACATTGCTACGGCTCGGATTGCACATTACTCCCCTAGCTGCTCTACAGGAACCCCGGATCATCATCAAGAGAGACCTTCTAATTAAACCACAAGAATGCAACATATACTAATCTTCCCTTTCTCACGTACCTTCATTTGGAGAGATATATAACAGAATCAAAACTCAGGTGTGTGGGGCTGGAAAAAAAGGACTCAGGTGTTTTGAGAAGCAGATCCTAAAAAAGCCAATGAGAGAGTTGGAGCTTTTTGGGACTAATAAATACAGACAGGATATATGGATGTGAGGAAAACCATGGCCAGTTAAAAAGTTGAACCCACCCACACCCACACCCACCTTCTTATGTGGGTTCAATTTCCTACAACCCAAATTGCTACTCTCTCTCTCTCTCTCTCTCCTCTAATTTTTTCAACCCAAAATTGCTTCTCTCTCTCTCCTTCCCCCAGCCTCCACAGAATTCTCTCTTGGTCTAAACATACTTAACACAGTAGATTTGTTACACAATATATATATACTTCGATGAAAAGACATTCTCTTTGGCTATAATTGTAGTATAAATGTTGGGGGAATAAATAGTGCATGGGGGACTGAGGATTTCGGGGGAGCTTAAGTGACACATGTCGAAGGGGTAGTCGTGGCATTGGTTTTGTCCATGTGATCCATCAGTGATTTGCAAATCCTGAGGCAAAGTTTAAGCTCAAAAGTTGAATTGGAATCTCGAAAGAACAGTTTAAACATCCGACGGTCGGACATCTGACACGGGTAGATCCCAGCTGGGATTCTGTTCCTGCCTTGGTAGAACTTCTCAATATCATTCATCAACCTATAGGTCTCAAGGATCCTGTACTGCCTGCATTCAACCATTGATTGTCGAAACAAACCATTCGAATCATGTATAACGTACACTTCTGTAATGCACCCCTATACTACAAGGTCTCCGGTCCCGCTCTCAAGTCGCTCCGGTTTTCAAATGCTCTCCGTGGAAAATTCACACAAGTATCTTATTTTCACACTTTCTCGTTTCATGGGTGTTGTTGTAATTAATTTCGCAAAACACATGTAGGAATTAATTACGTCTTCGTAATAAATTTCGTAAAAGCTTTTGTTATGAAACTTGTATTTTGAATGTATTCAAGAGAACTTGAAGGCTTTTTTACCTTTTTGGTCCCCAAAGTATTGGCGATGTGTCAATTTCGTCCCCAATGTATACATTTAACCAATTTCGTCCCCAATGTTTAAAATGTGTGTCTAAATGGTCCCTGGCCCTAACTCTGTTTATTGTTTCCGTCAAAACGGGGGCCATTTTTGGTATTTCATATATTCTCATCTCCTTCGAACCCTAACCCTAAGTCACTTCAGCCTCCAACCTCCTCCCCCACCCATTCCAGGCCATCACGGCCTCCTTGAACGGCCATGACCAAGTACTCAGTTTCCAACCAGTACCGTCGAAAGCACAGAACTGAAAATAAGATTTGCTCATTAGGATGGATAGAGCACCTGGAAAATGTAGGGAAAGAAATGCAATCGACTAAGAAATCAGGATGCAAGAGGAGATGGACTTGCTATGGACAAAGTAGGGCTGCAGTTAAAGATTTATATAGCAGGATCTTGGTTGCAATTCGAAGTGCTGAATCAATTTCAAAACAAGATGAGAAACTGATCGAGTGTTGAAGAATTGCAGCCCCAAATTCTTGCACTGTTACAAGGGTAGGAAAATTTCAAAAGCAAGCCTTGTTTGTTGTTTTCAGAATCAATTTTTGCAGAATATTTTAAAGAGATTTTGTTTGGCTGATAGGTTTCCTATCTGTAAGGATGTTTAAACATTTTGATGTAGGACAAAAATTGAGAGTTTTTGTATTTTATTTTTATTGTTTTAGAATAAGATTTTGACTAGGAATATTTTCGTTTAGGTAAGAATTATTAACTTTCCGTATTCAGTTTGATTTTGATTTCTACCTTTATTAGGATTCTTGGTCTACAAGAATTAGGATTTTATTTTAATTAGACATTTCCAACCATTTTCTGGAAATCTTTTTTTGGGGAAAAATCACTTTAGGAAAATGTTTAATAATGTTTCCAGATACTCGAGGAGAAAAACATATGAAACAATGATGCTTCTATGTTCAAAACCAATTTCTTGAATGTTATATTGAAACTGGCTTTGAAACTCCAAACAGAGCAATAATTTTGTTTTCTTTAAAAGTTCGGTTTCCTTCATTAATTTACCCTTACCCTTTATGCAGTCTAATGGGAACATGGAAGGTTATGTTGGAATCACATGAGAAGAAGGATATTTTGGATGGTTTCAGCCTAATGGGATGAAATCGGGTGGAGGGAAAAGGTTGGCCGGAGGTGGGGATGGAGAGGCACCGGAGGAGAGAAGGGTTGGTATCAGAGATGGTGGCGTAGCTGGATGGAGAGGAGCCAGGGAGGGGAAAGGTCCACCGGCGATGGTGGCTGAGGAGTTGGGGTTTGGGGATTTAGGAAGATGAGGATTTTATTTTTTTTGTAAATTCATAAATGCAAAAAGAATTTTGGAAAATAAGGTGTATGTACTGAGATACATTGTGTGTGCAAATAGAAACTCCATAATTCTTGACATGTGAAGGTGAGAATGAATTACCAAAAATGCCCCCCATTTTGACGGAAAAAAGAAACGGCATTAAGGCTAGGGACCATTTACACACACATTTTAAACGTTGGGGATGAAATTGGTTAAATGTATACATTGGGGACGAAATTGGCACATCGCTAATACTTTGGGGACCAAAAAGGTAAATAAGCCTGAACTTGAACAAATATTGTTAGCTTACTATCAAAACTTATTTTTGTTCGACAATGAATAAGGTAATATTAGAACAATAAGTGATTTTAATGTTAGAAATAGCTTTCCAAAGAGTTACGATTATGATAATAGCAATTAACTTAAACAGAACTATTTTTCATAGTTAGATATCACGTCCTTATTCAAAGAAATAGACTGGTATATTGCATGGCGCAGTCTACTACGTCATGGTATCATGGTGTTTGTCCTTTCTTCTAATTTTCAATTTGGATCCTCGTGATATCTGAGGTATTATATCAACTTACAAAAAGAAATATAAATAAAAATTGAGAACCGCATGCCCTTTATGCAATAAAATACTTAGTAATTAAAAATATAAGCTATATGGAAAATGCAAACTTTTAATACATTAGGTCTCTGTAGGATAGGACCATAGGTTTAGGACCACAATTAGACCATCCATCATGTTTGGTTTTGGCTCCTCCTGGGAAGCTTACAAGCTAGCTAGAGAATAAAGATCAGAATCCTTCACTACCATTATCAATCATAGATAGGTTTATTTATCGTTTGCTATCATATACTATTATGAAGACAATTTAGTGGCTGAACTCAATTCTTTTTTTTTTTTCCTCATATTTTATAGTCAGCGGGTAGTTAGCCTCGAACCTCTGCCTTCTGGATGGAGGCAGTGGAACCTGGCTGAACTCGATTCCAAATACTATGAATTTTATCCCAACTCCTTGGGCTCACCACCCAACCATGTCTCTTCAACCATGGGTACGAGGAAATGTCATTTAGTGCACCTTGGACATTCTCTAGCAGTCATTTCACATCATATTTGATGTGACTTTTTCCCAAAGAAATACTAGTAATTGAAACTCATAAAAAGATGCATGAAACGCACGCGTAATCTCTATGAATGAACTTCTCTCCATGCCCCTCCTATTATCCAAATAGGAGTACTCCCTCCGTCCCTTTTTAAATGTTCTGCTTCGTAACTCCAACTTATTAAAAAGACATCATCATTATACCTTTCACATCAACTTTTTCCTCCACTTTCCCTACTTACCCATCATCATTACACTTTTACTCACTAACTTTTCAAAATGGAATCTACTTTTAGGGACAAAATAGACAATTCACCAACTTTTACCCACTAACTTTACAAAATAGACACTTATTAAGGGACAGCCCAAAATAGAATACTGGACTGTAATAAAGGGACGGAGGGAGTATTATTTTCCGACCTCACTCTGAGTCATATACTTTGATGATCCATATTGTGCATCCAGTAGGCTTTGCAACTAAAAGTAACCTCTATAAAAAATTAACTTAGATCATGATATCCAATCAAGATTTATTTAATATGAGATGACCTGTCCGGAGTATTATTATGGGTCCAGAACGAGACCACAAATGGTATTACTTTTGGAGGCGTATTTTACTATAAAGAGAGGGAGCTAGCTTTCCTGCAGTTTTGGGGGGATTGCACCCTCAGATTGTGGGCTCTCCTCAAGCACACAAAGATCATCGGAATAGTTCACTATCTGGGGGCCATGTCACTCAAGAAAACCAATCATACAAAAAATTATGTCGATCGGTAGATATGATTCCGGGGTCCATTTATCTTGCGACAAAGGTAAAAAATGGGTTTGGATTTGGTGGGTCAACGTGTTTTCTTAAAGATAAATTGTCCCAAAAATCATATGTATCTACCAAAATCCGATCAACATGATCTTTTGTATGAGTAATTTTCCTGACATGATTTAAAATTGAACGATTCCGATTAACTTTGTGTGCTCGAGAAGAGCCCGTGAATGGACCCAACATGAGGGTGCCAAGGTAAGCCAGGAAAGTATGAATGGGAGCCCATACTTAATCCAAATTCAAGGGTGCTGGGGTATGTTCCAGGAGTACTGGATAATTACTCACACGCTACAAACAATTTGGGGCATGACGCAGCTAGTGAGGTAATAATAACTCCTATCATATACTGTCGGACCAACACGTGTACCGACGGGTCGGGTTGACCTTTTCTCTCTCCACCAATTTCCATTGGTTTATTCGGTAAAATGGGAAAAATTCAAAAAAACCCCTGAACTTTGAACTCAATGTCAAATAGACACCTGAACTTAAATAAACTTCAATTGAACACCTGAACTTTCACTCCGTTATCAATTTACCCCCTGCCGTTTCAATCCGTGACTTGTCGTTAACGGCACAGTTAAAAAAAAAAAAATTACCACCAGTTTGCAATCCTATGAAGCAGAAACGTGATTATGAGAGCCTTAGAGACAAAATTTGATTATGTCTCTTTAGAATAATATGATCAGAATAATAAGATCTTCACACCCGTTCAAACGGATTAAAAATTGGAGCACTTAATTTTTTAACCATATTTTTTAATATATAAACGGTCTCAAAAAATTAAGAAGTGCTCAAATTTTCACTCCGTTCGAATCGGTGCAAAGATCTTTTTATTCTTATCATATTATTCTAAAGGGTCGTAATTCATTTTTATCTCTAAGGCTCTCATATTAAGTATGTGTTCTTTATTTAGGACCCTATGGAGCAGAAATGTGATTATGAGCACTTAATTTTTTATGAGCACTTAAATATCATTTTATTGCTTCAAAACGGACTTAAAATTTGAGCACTTAATTTTTTTATGACCGTTTATATATTAAAAAATATGATTAAAAATTAAGTGCTTCAATTTTTAATCCGTTTGAACGGGTGTGAAGATCTTATTATTCTGATCATATTATTATAAAGAGACATAATCAAATTTTGTCTCTAAGGCTCTCATAATCACGTTTCTACTCCATAGGATTGCAAACTGGTGGTATGAATTTTTTATTTAACCAAAACGTTGCCATTTTGGTGTGTGGGTAGGGGCTGTGCCTTTGGGGCAGCAGAGCTCCCGGGTAATAAGTGGAGAGAGATAGAGAGAGAAATGTTGGAAGTAGGGGGAATTTTTTTAAAAATTTCTTTTTGAAAATTTGAGCACTTAATTTTTTTTGAGACCGTTTATATATTAAAAAATATGGTTAAAAAATTAAGTGCTCCAATTTTTAATCCGTTTGAACGGGTGTGAAGATCTTATTATTCTGATCATATTATTCTAAAGAGACATAATCAAATTTTGTCTTTAAGGCTCTCATAATCACGTTTCTGCTTCATAGGATTGCAAACTGGTGGTAAGTTTTTTTTTTTTAACTGTGCCGTTAACGACAAGTAACGGATTGAGACGGCAGGGGGTAAATTGATAACGGAGTGAAAGTTCAGGTGCTCAATTGAAGTTTATTTAAGTTCAGGGGTTTTTTTGAATTTTTCCCCGGTAAAATTATGATAATCACAGGAACACCTCTTTGATTACTGTAAAGCCGTTCTCTCTCTAAAACTTACTTCCAAAACTCTGTGATTGCACATTCCAAGATCTCTCCCCCTCCACCATAGAGGTGTTGAATTTTTGGGGCAAGGAAAATCAAGATCACCTCTGATGATACACATTACATTGCCCTCCAAAGATTCAAAACCAAAATCAAATGACAATGTTCTGAAAAACCTTCCGACCCGAATTCGGTTGCCGTTCAAATCAGTACTATTTCAAAACCAAACTAAAAAAACCCACTTTCGAAAACACGAACTCTTGATTGATTTTGAACTCATCGGAAGTATCAACCGTCGCCAAACGCGTCTAACAACTTAGCTTTGAGGTTACCCAATAATTGCCTCCTAAAAAGGTCCTCGAGATGTGCACGTAGGGAGGAAATGCAAAAAAGGCTTTCTTGTGGGAATTGCTCCCATCAAGATAAAAACTTGTTTGTTTGGAGAGAAAGAAAGCCACGTGAGTGGTGTGGAGTTTTGAAGAGCAACTACTAGATGCCTAGGGTTCAGGAGCAAACTAACTACTAGATGCCTAGGATTTAGGACTCCAAATCCTAATTTTCCAAAGGGATGACGAGACTTGCCGAATGTGGTATGTTTTCTAACCTTGTTTGGATTAAAGAAAGATACTGTGTGATGTGGATCTCGTTCCTCCATAAAGTGTGGTTTGACTAGCTCGTTTTTCATTGGATCTTCACTGTCCCTCCTTGATCAATCTTGAAACTTGATCCTGAGATAAACCTCTCTGCAGTTCACCTTTCTACCAGTAATTGTTTTTGTTTTGAGATAAGTGTCCCACTATCCTACAGAAAATGAAGTGAATAACAACATATCAAGGGGTTGTCGCAATGATTAATCGACTTGTCTTGGCGGGGCTTACCATCCCAAGCTCGATTCCCCTCGACAACAATTTGTCCTTGGGGCCACCTCAGTACTCCAGGGAACATCGCAGAACCAGAGGTAGATCACCACCGAGATAATGCAAAACTAAGAGAACATTTCAATATGTTAATCCCTAAGTCAATGCAATCATGTCCTTAAGATAGATTTCTAACACTGGATCATCGATGCCTAACTGATGAAAAGAGAAAAGCACTTGAAACGTCATTTAAATGCAAACATGCACAAGTAACCCGAGAGTAAATCTCATTTCTGATGTCGAACGAAGTTGACTTTGAAGCTCAATATATTAGGTGAAGAGAAGGCCCAAAAATAAAAAGGGCCGGAGTGCAGAGGGTTTGACATCACTGCTTCAATAATACTAAGAATTACCCAAAATCACAAACGGGCAGTGAACAATTTACTTTCCTCGTGTCAATCTAAGCCCCAATAACAGAAAGGTAAAAACGCCATGCCTCAAAAAGTGTATAGCTTTATAAAGAAGCTACAAGTAGAGATAAAAAAAACACATGAAGTGCATCCAATGAAAAACAAATGAGAGATACAATAAGCTGGTGAACTCTGTTTCCTCACAGCTTAACCACAGAAACTTTTTGGCACAAATAAATTGCCACATCCAAGTACTGTAGCATGTGGATGAATCAAACAGATATAAGTAGACGACTAGATGGAATCATCTAGATACTAGACTTTAAAGACTGGATTTATTATGATCTAATCCAAAAAATGCCGTGGACTTTGAAATCAGTAGTCAAACTTTATCTTTGCATTATTCTGCTCCATTAACCTTGTACTTACTCCAAGAAAATTCAACTGTGTGGATGACTTTACTGTAACTGCAGATGGATTGTAATGACAGACAAACTCTAGAGTCATGTGTATCCTATACAGTACAGAGGGGATGCAAAAGATTCAATGATTGTTATGGACTAAGATGGACTCAAGCCTCAAGGGATAAAAGGAACAACCAAGTTATATTCCAAGTAGAATTGACTAACAAGTAACCACAGTTACGACCCCTGTTCTATATTCTACTACCTAGGTCATTTATGTCTAACTGGAGTAGAGCAAGCAATAATCAAGAAATAATACTTTTTGAACAATCTTTGGACAGTTTTCCATTGTCCCAGAACAGAGCCAATTAATTTCTCTTCACAAGAATCAAACTAGAGCAAGCTTCATAAGATGTAAACTCTACTTCAAATTTTCAAACAGCCCTTAAGCAAAGCAATGATGTCAGCAGCTAAGGCAGGCTTGCTTCACTACACATGGAATGATGCTAATACGCAAACAATTTATCGTCATATAGACTGCCACATACCACTGAACTAGGAAAAAAACCATAAGTTCCATATTCACTTTTTGCTAATCATAAGTTTCATATTCTTTAATTCATTTCCCCTCTTGTTAAACGTGTGCCGACCAATTGGTAGACATTACAACCTGAAACTGGCGAAATATCAACGATTGGGAAAAATGTACTCGAGAATAATTACAGTAGTGTACTGAGAATTCAGATAGTTCCATGATCAGGGTAACACCATAAACCGGCAGCGAAAAAACTAATGAAGAGGAGCAAAAACCGGTGTTATGAAATGCAAGGATGGAATGGAAAGAATTTTCCTGTGGAACATACACAATCGGGTGCCGTGATCGCCCAGTTTCCGTAGAAGTTAGAAGGCACAGCAGTGCATTTTGTCCATACAAGTATACAAGTACTCCCCATGTGTTTTCCAGTTATAATTCATCATGCTTTGAAACAACTGTAGAAGAAAAACAACTGAATGAGACATAATATAGTCTTGCCAGCAGGCAACAAGATTCTCGCTGCTCCTAGAAGTCATTTCCAGACAGAATTTGTTGTTCATTTGCACCATTATTAACTAGTTAATGTTGGGTGAATGTCTGAGAAGCTGGCATATTCTCTATTCCCTGGCATTAATTTGTGCAGAAGGTGCAGGAATAGTTTTGAAATCACCAAAAGGAGAGTCAACATCTTTCTCAAAAAACTCTACATAAGTTGTTTCCCCAATCTCTGCCCATGGAGAATACCACGGGAGGACATCAATTGATATGCACCAACGGAAGCATATCTAGGTTACTATGGCTATATATAACCTCTGGATCTACATAAAAGGGAGCAGACCCAAAAAACAAAATTCAGATGCTAAAAAACTTTTTATGACATCCATACTACCGTTATTCTTATAAATTATTATTGGTGCATATTAAAGCAATATACTAGAGAATGCTAACCATTAAGAAGAGAGCAAAAATAACATAAAGCACAGAAGAGCCAAGGGCCAGAAGGAAAATTATAAATCTCTTTTGAGATATGCAAACAGACAATCCAGAGTGGCGAATAAGGCATGGTTAAAGGCCACATCTTCTGTCATGAAACCCCCCCCACCAAAATTCCAACCAAAATGAATTGTATCACGCATGGAAGGTGTCCACATGATATGAATACATAGTAATCGTCAATTAAGCAGAAAACCAAAATCATAAAGTACAGAGATGGCAAAAGAAGATTGCACAATAAATACTTGTATCTTAACTGAAACAGGAATTAAATGTTTGACCTGAAGATGATTCTTTAAAGAAAAAAGATGTCTCCCTAGCAGCGGAGTCGGGTGAGTCTGAACCATGAACACAATTTTGTTGCAAATCCAGCCCACACATGGCTCTGATGCTGGAAATAATGCAAAAACTGATGTGATGGCCACTTATGGCATTAAGCTAACAGACTACAAATAGAAACTAATGGTAATATGCTTAATTTATAATCTTAGGACAAGTTGGCAGGGGACCTCCAGCTTGTGGCAATAGATAGATACACAGCTGAAATAGAACTATGCAAGCAAAAAGAAAAGGACAAAAATCACAAGATAAAAACCTGTAAGGATGGGTAATCTTAGCCTTGCGTGCATCAGTTGGTCCAATCATAGCACGCCAATCAGCAACAGCATTTTCTTTCTCTAGAACCATAATCAACACTGGGCCACTGATAAATGAAAATGTGCAAAAGAGAGCCAAAGAGCAGTTAGGAAACATACTCGTTCAAAGAACGATAAAATGAGAGCTTCAGGCTCCAAAAAGACAAACAAAGACATGGTTGTTGTTCGTAATGAGTGGGAAGATATAGTTCATTCACTGGAAATGTTAATTAGCTATGGTTTACATTATTTCCATGATACCGGTGCTGTAGTACAGAAGTACAGGGCTTCTCCAGCGCTGAACAAACAACAAATTTTCTCGTTTGAAAGGTGCTTGGGCCCCCCTTTCCTCCATTTCCCTCTTAAATAGAAATAAAAATCTGATGTCTTGCCTTGTAACCAAAAAGAATACTAATAAAGAGAGCACATGAGAAATAAAAGGTAACAGAATAGAAGGATTGCCTTATTGCAACAGTCTATGAGAACAAACATTGATTTATCAAGAACATACAACGATTAAATAAGAACCCACACTTTAAGGTTTCAGGTAAATGTGAGCGGGCTAATGTCAGAAAGGTACACCAAACGATAGAGGGTAAAATACCTTGTCATGTATTTAAGAAGGCTAGGAAAAAAGCTCTTTGATGAGTGCTCAACGTAAAAGCGTTTAACCGAATCCTCATCAAGCTGAACTATCATTTCCTTGGAGATGCTGAAGCCAGAGTCCAGAATAATTTCCTTTATCTTATTGGTATGGTTACCAGCCAAACCATCTGGTTTTATTATCGCCAATGTTTTCTCCTTTTCTTTACTCCCATCACCTGAACATCTATAATTCTCGAGACATTAGTTGAAGCAGACACGTGAATTACTAAGTAGAAACAAACGAAAATTTTCAACAAAGCCGTTTGAGCTACTACGAATACTTGGCAGAACCTATGAAATCAATATATACATTCATCTGTAGAGTTGCTCCATATCGGTTGTCCATGATTTCACGCTATTGCTACAGGCTATTTGCTTGAAAGGTTCAAAGGGAATTGTACAGACACAAACCTCAATTGGAGCATGTCTGTTGTCTGTTGACATCGCAAGTCAAATGCTCATTCAGATGTTAACAGCAATCTAAAACTTTTGAAATAGAAAGAAAATGATGAAACCATATTTTCCTCCTTTTTCCAATTTTTTTTCTTGGAGGAAGAGCAAGAAAAGACAGAATTTTTCATATTACAAGCGATAGAAGAATAAAAGTATCTGAATTAAGTCAAACGGGGCATAAGCTCACAATTATACTAAACACAACTGAAAAGCCTATTAAGGAACAAACAACTAAACCAATAACCCCCATTTAGGGCAGAAATAATCAATCTTTGCTTTTGATAGAGATAGACCCCACGACAGTGTAAATGGTGGCCAACTGAGCTAGTCCCAATTGGGTAAGAAAAGACAGAATTGAGGCGTGGGAAGAGCAGCTGGGAGAAGAAAATCAAGCTGGAAAATAAATAGGGGAAAATTGATTTGTCCAGAATAAAAATTAGCAGGTCAATCGCCATAAGTTTCTAAATCCAAATCATTTGCAAGTTTTCCTCCTTAGATAACTGAAAAATGATGTTATTGTTCCAACAATACAGTATGAAAGACAACTAGTATAAGTTTTCCAACAAAATGGAAAAAGCCCTAGTTTTCCTCACCTGAGAGGGAGAGAGATATCACCACAGAACAGAAGGAAGACAACTAGTATAAGTTTCGCGGAGATCGGTGCTAGTAATTGAAGAGCCATTTTTTGAGGCGTCAAGAATTGGATAGAGATGCAGTTAGCAAACGAAGAGTTGATTCAGATTAGACTCCATGAACAGTTACCAAAAAATTCAGAATCTTTTGGATTAATTGAGTTGACTAGCCGTCGTGAAAGAGATACGGCGGGAAAATAAGGAAACCGGAAACAGAGAAACTTTTATGTATCTTGCGGTTATTTGTAACGCCTGCACATACATCGGGCTGGACTTGTACTAGACTACGAATCTAACAGTAATATTGAAGTTTGTTAAGTTAATTTTTCACGGGACCTCATACAAAAATATTTATAAATTTATAAATATCTTTCAAAATTTTTATGAAATCCAAAATAAGCCCAAACATTTTTCTTGCATAATTCCCTCTTGCAAATCTTCTTCCGATTAGAATTTCCGTTTTCTACTCCTATCATCCTTTCCTTTCTTTAAAATACTAGTGGCTTGTCCGTGCTTACGGTACTACGCACCCCGGTAGTGCCGTAGACACGTGTATTTTTATAATATATTTTTTATGCCAACGCTAGAAGTCGAGCAGTGGCTAAAAAGAACCGATATCATTTTTGTAATATATTTGTAATAGTGTGGGTATTTTCTTAAGAGGGTAGGAAAGCACACATCAGCCCTTGGATCTTGGATCAAATGAATCTCAGCTTTTTTTTCAACTTGTGTTTGTGTAATCCCATACCCTTATGTTTTATGAAGTAGATTGAAAAAAAAAAAGCACTTTACTTCCGGAACGCTATAAATATCAGGGTTTTTGTTCTGTAAAACCCCGCGCCCCCGCTCTCTCTCTCTCTCTCTCGCGTTCTGAAGCGGTTCTTGCGGCCAACGTCAATGGCTTCCCAAGAAGCACAAATCGCCTCCCTCCGCCACTACGAGCTCCGTCTCCTTCACTGCTCTCTACCCCCTCCTTCACCAACCTCATCCTCATGCCAACCCCCCGATAACGATCCTGCACATCCTACCCTCCTCATTATCAACGACGTAGTCTCTTCAATCAAGGCGGGAGATTACGTCGGAGCCCTGTCCTCCGCTGCTGCTCGAACCGCCTTCAAATTCCCGTCCCTATCATCCCTGGAAGACTCCCCCGACCGTTTTTACTCCGAACTAGTGCTTGAACGCGCCGAGTCGTTCTTGTTTGATGACGAGTCTGGTAACGAGATAGGTACCCGGTTCAAGGCGTTCCTGTTAATGGCCACTGCCGTCGCCGCCTTTCTCGCCTACACTCAGTGTAACATAACTGGGTCAGTCTCCCTCCATTCACTCTCATACTCTAAAATACTGTGAGAGAAAGAAATATTTTATTGGATTGTGTTTCACTATACAATGAGCCCTCTATTTATACAGGATTTATATAGGAGAGGTAGCCTAATTGCGGAAGAAAATCATATTAATTATGGAAGAAAAACATCCTAATTACAATCAAATCACAATCTCAATATCACGATATTATTTATTATATCTATTTATTCTAACACATACGTTTAGGTTTCCTTTGGACTAAATTAATCTTTTTAAAGACATTGGGTGTTACTAACGTTTAGTTATTTTTTTTGGCTTTTCGTTACAATTTCTAGGCTTAATCATTGGTGTGGTCGGGAGAAATCAAAGAAGGTATAGCATGGACCAAAGTTAAAAGATTACATATAAGACGACACTAAAGACGAAACTTTATATTCAAGCCAAAAGCTTTAAGTTATTAAGTGGAGGGATCCTAATATTATATTAATTGATCGCCCATGCGATACCCAAGCAATGTAGGATTGTATTTCCTCAGCATCCCAGAGCTGTCATACATTTATTTGTGAGTTTTGTGATTAATGATAATGAATATTGGCAACATAGTTCATTAGTCAACCCCAGGAGGTTTGGCTGAGCAACATGAGACAACAACTAAAGGACTTGCCCCTAGTTGTCCTGTCGTTTAGTTCAGGCCTCGGGATTAGTAGAGGCATGGGTAAGCTGCATGGACACCAGTTTATCAAAAAAAAACAGAGAGAAAAAAAACATATTTCACTAGTCCTGTTTTGAGAATCCTGATTTGTTGGAATGTAATATGGGTTAAGAGAGTGGTCCAGATAACACAAAATACTATTTGTGATCAGTTGTTGGTTTTTGAGATTCTTGCACCTTAGCTGCAATATGTGGGTCATGTGTTGACATTGGGTTTTCTATGAAACATTGGTTATGTGGTTACAATCTACTTTTCTCTAACGGGGAGACTTCACTGTTTTCTAACTGGATTTTGTTTCTGCTTTTTTAAAGACCTTTTGAGAAGTTTCCTACATTGCCTATTGGGACATTTGAGGGTGGTGATGGAGGCACAGGACATGCAGAATGGGAAGGGTGGGCACGAAATCAGCTTATGGCTGCTGGGTCTGGCTTGCCTGGGAAATTCTCTAATCTTCAGGTACTTGATTATTTATATGCTCATGACAACTGTGCTCGTTCTTTTCGTCACCAATCTTACAACAATTATACATTGATTACAAAAGTGTTCATGACTGGAATTGGTATTTTGTTCATATTCAATGAATTCACCCCATTTGGTTTGTCCTTTCTCTTTGAATCACAATGGTGGAAAGATATCATTAGCCATCATCCAGTTATAACCTAGAACTCTCAAGCTTAGTTGCAGGGAGCTCCTAAAGTGGTGCCACTCCCACCTTGCCCGCTTTTGCGCTCCCAACTAAGGAGCTTGATGGGAGCCCAATCCCATCGAGATGGGAGCTTTTGTATGATATTTGTATAGAAAAACAGGGATTTATCACTTGGCTTTATTAATTGGTCTTTGATGAACTCATATATCTAGCCTAAGTCTTGATATCTTGAAAAGAAAATCATATATTGTACCACTAGCCCATTTCTTACACTTATGGAGGACTTGGCCCATATTTTTACTTCCTAAATAATTGTACTTTTTAAAGTGAATACTCTACGCTAAGTTATTTTTATAATATATGTAAATGCTCCTCTCACGCTCCCAACCTTGGAAGCTTCTATATTCGCTTGCTCCCCGCTTCCGCTCCCGCACCCGCTCCCACTTTGTGCGACTAAGCTCTCAAGTGTTGCTGCATTTCAGCAATTTCAAATCTCGCCAGTTTTGCTTTTGTTTTTGGTTTCCTAGTTAATCTTGCTAACTTCTCTGGATTTGAAAGAAGTTCCCGAAGTGTTTGGGGTTGTTTGAATAATGTTGGAACTTGGAAGTGCCAACAAGTTTTGGTTTTCCTATTTTCTGTTTGCCGACGTATCCCTTTATAATTATGGCTATGGATTCTTACAGACTCAATCTTTCCTGGTTTCGATGAAATACTTAGTTGTAATCTGAATGTGGCTGGAAATTCCAAATTTTCTATTTGTTGGTCGAGTTTTGAGATGGAGTCCTTAGTCGTTTTTTGTAATTTGATTCCATTTCGATTCATTATTGCCTTCTTGGTCTAGTTGATTTTGCTGACAGGAAATTATATGTTGCTTAATTCAGAGACCTTGCTGGCAGTTCTACTCCTCCTCCTGCCTTTTTTACCCCGCTCTAGCTATTTGTTTGTTTTGGGCCAAGTGAGTAAACAATATAAAAGCAAGTGAGCCCTTTGACGGATGGTATTTTGTTGATCTCATTTTCATATCAGGAGAGGAAGTATTCATATTTATTTAGCGAATCTATAATCCAGCTCACCCAATAAAAGAATTGTCATGTCCAACCTTTCTGATAATGTTGTTTATGCATAATGTTTTTCTTTCTTTAATCATTGATTTATTAGTATCACCTGTTTATTTATATTTACTAATATTGATTGCAGTATATAGTTTTTGCCAAGATCTTGCTCACGAAGTTGAAAGATTTGTTGTCAGAAGGGAAAATTTCTTCAATAGATGGAATTGGAAGCATTTCATGGTGGCTTGCTAGGCTCATGCTCCTCCAACAGAGAATGTTGGATGAGCTGTCGTCTTCTTTGTTTGATCTTTTGCAAGTATATACCCTTGAGACTTTACAGTGTTTTGGTACTTCGGAGAAAGTAAAAAGTTACTGGGGTACCGAGTTACAGGAAGGGGAAGCTGCAACTATTGTGTCAATGCTTCATTTGGAAGCGGGAATGATGGATCATACCTATGGGCGAGTTGATTCTTCTAGGTGAGTTAGATAATATTATCATCATGTAATGTAAGTTTCCGCTTTAAGGGAAGACTTGTGGGCCATATTACTTGAGTCGTTGACTTTGATTGTTTGCATTACAGACTTCATTTGCACTTCTTCGTACTTTGACTTTGAGCCTGAGGTAATTAAAGAAGGATCTCTATTTGAAATTAGTTTACCTTTGAAAATTAATGAGATCAAACCATGTCATCTGGTTCTCAAATACCTATTTATCTAGTAAATGTGTGTATATTGACGACTCTTTATGACATAACTTGGTGCATTTTTCGACCTGTAAAATTATGAGCTGTCCATTCCATGGGTACAACAACAACAACAACAATAGAACCCATGGGTAATTCATCAATATTGAAGTTTTGACTTTTGATATTGTCAGTGTAATTATATATGGAGGGGGTTCTCTTATGCAGTGTATTGTCACCTGTGTGCTCTTATGTTATGATTTTTTGGGGGGGACAGTTTTGTTAAATTGATGGTCTTGGTGTCGCTGATTCTAAACTACACTTTCCATCATGTTCTCTTGTTTGAGACTAAAAAGCAAAATAATGAGTTTGGGAGGTCCTGAAGCTGATTAAACTAGTAAGTAGCTTTCTTTATTTTATGTTGCAACACTTGTGTGCAATGTTTCTAAGAAATTGGATTTCTGTTTTTGTTGCTCACGGCACAACCAAGCTTTTGGACCATTAGATCTCCTTGTTTGCTGAGATGCCTTTCTATTTCTAGGTTGCATTTTGAGTCAGCTGAACTGGAATCGGGGCTTCAGCTTTCTGTGACTGGTTCTCTGGGTTTTCGCACGGTGCATCAGGTACATTGTTCGTAGGATTGTTGTTCATATGTGTGATGTGGAACTTTATTGCAATGTCTTCTTTGCCGTAAATGGTCCTTTCTGGATAATGTTGATGTAGGTTGAACCAAAGGCACAACTTCTGCTTGTTGCAAACCCAGTTACATCAAATGGTGTCATTGACCGGCCTCCAGTAAACCCAGAACTTCACCAAAATGCACATCATCATCACGAGACCTCTGAAGCTTCTAATGTACTGATGACCCCAAGATTCATAGAGGAGGATAAATGCTCTGAAAATAGTCCAAAAGGCCCATGAAATGGTGTTATTCAGGCTGCCCCACTGGAGGCAATCCAACAGGCAGTTATATTGGCACAATGTCTTTACATAGAGAAAAGCACTCCACATGATGAAATGCAAAGTAATCTGTCTGAACATTTTAGTGCACTCTTGCTTGTGTTTATTTTCGGTTGATGCATGTGAGAGTAAGTGATGGTGTTGTATATATATCATTGATTGAAGAGTGGTAATGAACATCATTTTTCTATTTTGCTCTTGTATGTTTTACTGGGTTATTGGTGACCATGGAAACGATTCGTTGCATTCACTAAAAGTGATCCACATGCTGCCATGCATGAAAAACTTGTTACTGTTTGTTGCTTTATAGAAGAAACTTAACGAGTATGATACTGGCTTAGTTTTAAAGGGCTTAAGGTAAGTGCCTTTTTTTTTTTTCTTATAGGAATTTGTCTCTCTCTGTATTTCTTAGTAGACGTTGTAATATCATATAACAAACTGCACCCGACCATTCTATCCAATGACAGAACTGTACTATTTTGTGACGGGTCATAGTGGACAGTAATGGACTTCTATTCTTAAACATAGGGAGATGAATATCCCGGAAATTGGTGGCAAGGAAATCACTTATTTTAGTTAGTGCCTCAGTGTTCCGACTTATAATGTCTAGATGTAAAATGAGATACTTTGTTTGAAATCATTAGGTTCTTCGTCTAAAACCCCTTTTTATTGCAGGGTGGGAGATGGCGCCGTACATAGAAGCGGTGGATTCTCAGATATCCTCTCACTTCATGGTAAGTTGACTGAGCTACCTCTTGTTTACAACACATATTAGCAGGTCAAATCCCATAATCACTTTACACAACACATCTTTTATATCTGTTTGAATTACTGTAACATGCTAAGGGGCTTATATAGATTGTCTGCACTTTGCAACAACAGATGTACAGATGGTTGCCTATGTGCATGCTTGCCCTGGGTATGGGTATTTAATAGTTCACTTGTGTTACCCATGTCATGTGTATATGCGCACCATGATCCTGTCCTAGGCAGGCCCTTATTTCATACCTCTCTGTTCTAAAACGGTACTAATACATAAATGTGGTGTTTAAAAGAGATATCAATAGAGGTGAGTGCTTTAATATGTGACCTTATTGGTAAAGTTGTACTTTCTTATTTGCATGTTTATTGATGTTCTGTATTCTTGAGAATCTTGGAGCTTTGCTCTTTCTAGTTATTGTTCGAATCATCATTGGGCTATTATCAGACAGAATTCCTTGATGCTTATGGCCAATTTGTTCTTGGCCACAAGACTTTTTCATGGCAACTCTTGAGAGGTAACAATCCTCTGTTGGAAGAGGATAGCAGGTTAGCCATAGAAGATGGCTGCTTGTACTTGCAGTATGTCCTGCACCTTTTAGATATGTTTCTTCCCTGCACATGGTTATGACATCATTCGCTTTCAGATTAGTCGTTTTTGTGACATCTTGCGGATTTGATAGGAGTCAACTCGTAGCCATACAAAGGAGCGTGCTTTGCTGATGATGGAGAAACTGGTATTATGCACATCTTTGTTAGCTGGTAGCAGCCTTAAAAATTGTTATTTATAATTTGAAAATACATAGCTTTCTTTCAGATCATGTTTTTTCACCTTGTACAAACATTGGTTCAGTTTTTTCCCTTGTACACTTAGAGTTATTCTTGACTCTTTCAATTCGATTTGGAAATAGGTGATTCTTGGTGCTTAGCTTTGGAAACAGTTTGTAACCGAGTTGCTGCCACTTGAATCCCTTGATTACTATCTTTCACCTAACTCATTGCAAATGGTTAATCAATTGCTATAATCCTTCAAATTTTACCCAGTTTTGGACTTGCTGACTATTCTCAAGCACTTCTTAGCCTCCACAGGAATGACATGTCATCATGCCCTTTTGTATTTTTTAATTCCCTTCATACCCAATCATATGCTCCTGGTTGTCCTTATTTTTCCGAAAAGAAGGAAAAACATCGACAAACTACGTTTACCCCCACGGACTAGAGAATATAAGAACTAACTTTTGCCAAACTATTTACAGGAATGAAGAGAGTGAAATTTGGTGGTTAAGAATTAAGTTATACCAAGAATTGTAATTCTAAAAGCCTTAAATTGTTATGCAAGTAAGAAGTCATCTGGGGGGAGTCGTGTAAGACTTAGAATGGGATGGTCTAAATGGGAATGTTTCCAGGGTCATTTGTGGTCTTAGAATTCTTTTGCCACGCTCAGGGCAAGTTTTGTAAGACATACTGCAAGGTAAATTTATATAGTTGAGAGTGTTTGTTTGGAAGGTTTTGTCATAAATATGGTCACAAAGCAGAAATGAGGGGGGAAATATATGAGTTGTATCATGGTAAAATTGCAGGATAAGAAAAATTATATTTATTGGAAGTAGAAGTATCATTTATCGGAATTTGGAAACAAAAGGAGTGACCAGTTAAATGGTTTGTTCACATGCAATTGATGATGCGTAGTATGAAGGTTTAAGGCTTGTTGGGTTGATATTCAGTTTTTAAGAAGAGCTGCTTGTTCCTATCCTCAAGTTCTTAATGAGTTCCAAAAGGAATGAGAATGTCATCTATTGTTCAATAACCTCTTCCTATCTATTTTTTTTTTTGCCCATTATCCTCAGTACACCTTTAATTTCTCTATCTGTATTTTCTTCCTCAGAGCTTAAAAAGGTCATGTGTTCATCTGCTGCTCTGCATGTGCTTCCTCTTCTTCTAGCTTGCTCACATATACATAGCATTGTCTTTTTATTTAGCTTAAATTACACCGACCTCCTTTGAAGTTTTAACTATTACTGGAACACTCTGTGGATCTTAAGTACTTGGGTCCAACTACATGTTTTAACATTTGGCGGTTACACTTCATCAAGGTCCATAATGTTCATTGAGTCGCAGACATGGTTATAACAATTTTTAAAAGCCTTTTTTGCACGGTTTTTGAATCTTCTCCTTGCCCATCAAGTTGGATTAGTACTGGCTATATTTTCCACTCGTTATGTATTTTTCTCTAGACGCTTCCAATACAGTCGATTTTCATGGAGTAACTATTTCTGCTTATTTCAGGTCCAGGATGTCTATGAATCTTCTCCTGGTGTTGTACAAAGGATTTATTATTGTTTTGGAGCTTATATTCCCACAATTCCTGCTCTGCGGAAGTATCTCTCTTTGACCTCTTTCTAGATGGCATGCTTTACTTTGAGATACTATGTTATTGCATCGAACCTTCGTCTATTTGTTTCACCTTCAGTCTGTATGTATAGATGACATGTGCAAATATTTATATTTCTGCTTATCTTTTTTAGAGAATATGGCGAGCTTTTAGTGAGTTTTGGCTCAATAGGGGAGGCTGTTAAAGTTTTTGAGGATCTAGAATTGTGGGACAATCTGATATATTGCTACCGGTATGATGGTGGCCATCTTCTTAGTAATTCGTCGCTTATGCGTATAATTAGCTTCATATTATGCTAATGGTGATTTTATGTTTATTATGTTCAAAACAACAGCTTGTTAGAGAAAAAAGCAGCAGCTGTAGAACTTATTAAAATGCGGCTGGCTGAAATGCCTAATGATCCAAGGCTATGGTATGTTAGCCAACCTTTTGCTTTTCATGTTTTAGCTTGTTGACTTATTGGTCTCTATTCTTTTACCAGATCTCAGTTTCATCAATACAATTTAGATGTACATATTTCTATGGAATAGTTTAGGCCCTTTTGCTCTTGAAAATATTGTACCCCCGGATCAGTTTTTCAGCAAGAGCTTATAACTATTGAGTTTATGTACTCAGTATTGAGCTTGTACTGTTGAGTTTTTCTACTGGCTATTGATCTTGTAACTACTGAGTTTTTTCGTCTAAATGTTAGCTCAAACAACTGGTGGATCCCATTTGTGTAGTTGTTAAATGGAAGTCCTAAACATTAGCTCCAATCACCTATTTTGGTTCTCTACCTTTGGCAGTGAGACTCAATAGAAGTCCTAAATGGGCATTTCAATGTGTTGTACTTTCAGGTGTTCATTGGGTGACGTTACAAGTAACGATGCCTGCTATGAAAAAGCCCTAGAAGTGTCGGGCAACAGGTCAGCTCGAGCAAAGGTAACTTTGTTCCTTGCTTTTCATAAACAATACTCCTGTCTTTTCCACGTTAACCTTTTAGTTAATCCTTTCCCCCCTCCTCCTTTTCCCTTGTCAGCGATCTCTTGCTTGCAATGCATACAACAGGGGGGATTATGAGAAATCTAAAATACTATGGTATATTGCCTCTCTCTCTCTCTCTCTCTCACACACACACACACATCCACCCCTCGCAGACATGTTCTTGTGCCTGCTTGCATAGTTGTCTCTATAGTAATAATCTTCCGTTAATTTTATATTAGGGAGGCTGCCATGGCATTGAATGCTTTGTATCCAGATGGTTGGGTTGCACTTGGAACTGCTGCCTTGAAGGTGTCCCGTGTCGTCATTTTGATTCTTCATCGATCAGGATAAGAATCCTTGATCTCCAAATTTGTCAACTAAATTATGAGAAATGTCTTGCATTGTGTTCTCTGTTTGTTTCGGCGGTTGAACTTTAATGTCACAATATATACAGGCAGGGGATGTTGAGAAGGCAATGGATGCGTTTACGTCAGCTGTTCAGCTTGATCCTGATAATGGAGATGCTTGGAACCATATAGCTCGTTTGTATGCTCTTTCTCAGTTTCTTAAGAGTGACAATTATGCCAATATTACGCTTAGAACCTGCTTCCTCTATATTTTTCTCTTCTTCGGATCTTCCCCATTTCCTGCAAGGTGTGGATTCACATCTTACCAAGTTAAATTTTTTCACATGAGCTACTTAAAATCCAGCAAATTTGGCGACGTTTTTATGAAACAATTCCTACCTTTTTATGATACATTTTCTATACTGATCTTTATATCTGCTCTTACCATTGCAAAGAGGCGGGCCTATGGTGTAGTTTGCAGTAGATTCATGCTTCGTTGGTTTAGTGCTACTGTGATTATGACACCAATAGTTACTTCTCTTGCTAAACAAGTGAAGAAATGAACACTTAGATATATCACTTCAGTTGAGAATGGTCAGTTGCACCGCGATTTCCCCTTTTTCTTGGATTTGTGTTTGTTGCTTTGGAGTTCTCTTTATATCAACTGGTGAGATGACCATACTATTTGCTATACGCAGGATCGTGCAGGATTGTGAATTGGTTGCGGAATCTCTCTCTTTGATCGCTATCCTTCCATGTTTTGCTGTATGTCCCCCGAATTTGATAGGTTGGGGGAATCTAGAGCACAAAGGTAAGAAAAAAAAAACACATGACAGCACCAGAGGCAGCACTTCAAAATTATCAAAACCGCGAAGATCCTCCCTCTCAAGTATGTTTTGGAAAATCGTAGCTGAATAGTCGAGTCCCGTTATTGACAAGCTTGTCGAAGCTTATTGTTATTATGATTGTGGTGAGGAAATAAGAAATATTTTAAATCCAATTTGGAGCTGGCCTTTGCTCTCCTTGGTGGTTTTTGTTCATGAGTGTACTGTATGCTTTGGGGTTCCTTCATAAGGGCTTCCGAGAAAATGGAAAAGAGAAACTTCCACAACCTAGGGTCATCAGCGCTAGTGGCTGTGGCACCAATTAAACTACAGATCTTACAACATTTGTTCTACGATCACTCTTAGAGTGATTCCTATTTTAAATGAACCGAACGTAAGCCTCTATTTTAGGCTCGTTCAATAAATGAGCCGAGTCTGAGCCTAACAATATTCGGCTCGATTAGGCTGTGCACCTAGGGCGTGTATATAACAAAAATTTCATGCATAAGCGTGAATATGTATAAACCCAGAGCGTGTATATTACAAAAATTTCACGTGTAAGCTTGAATACGTATAAATTTAAACCAATATAGATTCCAGCAAGGAGTACACCTTTATGATCTTAAGGATAATAACCAATATTTCATTACGATTCTGTTGCTAACTTGAGGCTAACCATCACTCGAATTGGCTTTGACTCTCTCATTCTGGATTCCAGAACCTGACTAATCATCCTTGTATACGGTGGTGGCAATTCTGAGGCTCCCATGTATACTCCACCCAACTGTAATCACATCTCCATCATCAAAGCTTCTCCCTCTGATTCATCTTCTCTTGGTTTAGTCCCTGGAGCTCTTCCTCTAGATGGGCATAGCTCTTTCTAAGCTTATAAAACATCAGACGCTTACAACTGTCCCGGACAGTTGCTAGAGTTGTCTCACAATTGTATGGGTTCTACAGACACATCTTCACATGATGATATCCCTGTACTGTGAGAAAATATTGGACTGTCCGAGACAGTTACTGGAGAGGATCACAACCTTTTACCTTTTTCAATTATAACTCGTGCGTTCGGTTAATCTCCTATTCTAGTCGTGGGGACCCACTTAGAGTTGGACCAAAGAACTGAGCCCAAAAAGGTTAATAACACCTAAATAGTAAAATCAACAAATGATAGAAAAGTCAATGAAACGATTTTCTTTTTTTAAAAAGGAACAGTGAAGAACTATGAAATTAGAATGTCCTATACTCCTGTTACTACTATTTTCCCTCTCTCAATTCATAAACTTGAAATGCTCTGGCTTTATTTGGTCTTGAAATCGCTCCCCATTCAAGAATGAATGTCGAAAATTCTTTGTTTTTGTGTGCCTTTACATGTAGAATTTATTAGTTTTGCCTCCTCGCGTCATATGAATGATGGTGGCCTGCTCATTACTTTAAATTCACGTTCTAACTTGAATAGATTGGTTAATTGAACTCCTGGAACGCATGCAACAAGTACATTGAACTGTGTCGCAGCTAGTTGTTGAAAAAAGTAATGTAACTGAACAAATCAGCATTTTCCAACTGCAACCAGAAAGCATAACACTATAATACAACGAACAGCAACAGGTTGCGACACAACAATGCCAACCAACACACCAATATATACATTCGGGCTGTTTTTTATGTTTCCTTTTCAGAAGCAGTCACACGAAACACAGACTTCACAACAACAATTGAGGCACTCAAAGCAGGCAAGGGCAGTGCAGAGCTGTGCGAGAGCAATTGCACATTTGTCATTCATCCATGAACAAGCCTGGATGCAGCACATGCAACAGCAACGATCAACAACCCTACTGCAACAACGTGCAGCAGCCTTTGCAATGACTTCTGAGGTTGCGTGTAGGTTTACTTTTTCGCGACATGGAGGACGGTTCTCAGCAGTTGCAACCAAGTTGCCAAAGCCGATACCCAGCTTCTGTAGGAAAATTATTTGCTCGCCATTCGGTTGAGCCACCTTCTGCAGGGAAATTTTTCTAAAGCCGATACCCAGCTTCTGTGGGGAAATTATTTGCTTGCCATTCAGTTGGGCCACCTTCTGCAGGGAAATTTTGTCGCACCATGTTATCTTTATACAGATTTTCCGTTCAAAAAAAACTTTATACAGATATAACAAATGAGGCGAATTCGATCTCACGGAGTAAAAAGAAAACCATCACATGTATTTTGAATGAAGTCTATGAAGATTCCTAACGACTATCCTTCATGTAAAAACAAGCTTTATAAGCAACACAACAATTTTACTGCTCTTGGATTTGTCAAGTGAAATGATTTTACTCACACATAGTACCGCACATAACAGAACAGTACAACTTATCTCATAAACATGTATTTGTTTCCTTCTCATTTCTTCTCCCACCCAAAAGGGATGGAAAATGGCTTCCTTCACCAATTCTTTTAGCTATCTTTCCAAGATCTGGTATAGAACGAATGATGCCGGATTTGAGATTGGATTACCCAATTTCAAGGAATGGAGTTAACGGTACTTCAATAATCGAGTAATCATACGGAAAAGAACTGATACATTGGCCACGGTAGATTTGGGTTGACTGGACTTGACAAAAAGGTTGTATCAATATTTTTGTTCACCCAGTGCAGGGATTTTGTCCCTTTGCAACTTATGGAATATGATGTGTTTAGTTTTCTGCTTGCAAGTCACAAAGACTTATGGGTAACTTAAGCCATGTCACTGCAGCAGGATGTTTACCGGAAAGGATGATTTCCTAGTACTCCTGCCAAAATCATACCTCTTGTTTTGACATTGAATCGGAAGCTTGCTTTCCTTTATCAGTCTGAACCAAAACCATGTGGGAGTACTCCGATAGAAACCCTGTTTGCATGCTCATTTTTGCGACCTACAAGAAAAGCGAATAGCACAAGCAATTACACGTAGACTGCACGATGATAAATAATCAATTGGACAAGAATCTATCCCAAACATTTGAGGATGATTTATACATTATTATAACCATGCCAGGATGATTTATAGCCTATTACGACTGCACAAATTAGAGAACAAAGATCAGTAGACCTAGTTTCTGGACTTCCATAAAAAGTTTTCTTGTGTCCTATTACTTCAAACCTACAAAGCTTAGACATGCTTTCAAATATTCACAGGATACACGCCTATCACCTTGGTGCTGAAGAAAAGAAGTGGAGTGCAACAATTAGGATAAACAGAAACTGCATCTTCTACATACTAATACCTTGTCAGGCTTTAAGATATTTGAAACCTTCGACCATACTTCTACCTATTTACGTGTGAATACTAGAGGCATTTAAAGATAAGACATTATAGCCGTCTATCCTTTCTCCTTTTCGAAGGGAAATGAATTGTTACTGGTATTATTCACTTGAATAGAATTTTGTTCGTTACATAAATTTAACAGTTTATTTATGTTTTCATTTATCGCATGAGCAAATATTTATTTCTCGCTGTGTTCCTGCTGTGTCATCTCTACTTTTCTGAAAGTGCCAGAGTCAACATGTCCTTTTATACGTGTGCTCCATATCTGTTCCCGTGCTTCTTAGAATACATGACCAGAACAAATTCTATATAAGCATGTTATCCAAATAATATTACCTACTAGCTAGGTAATTGTTCAACCAATTCTAAGGAGATGGAGTAAAACAAACCTTCTCCTCTAATTGTTTACTTTCCGTCAACCAAGCATGAGCTGAGAGAATATCAATTTCTCTCCTCGCCAATACCTGCAGGAAAGGAAGCAATCAGATATTTAGGTATGCAAATTGCAATGCTAACCCAAATTTCCATTTGGGTGCAACTTTTACTGCGTTTGTGTTTTCTTTTTCACTTTATTTATTTTTATCCATGACTTCGAAGTATATATCAGGACCGTATCATAACTCATCCTACCGCTTGCAAAATGAAACCTTCAAAGCAGTGGAAAATGTTCAGACGAAACTAAGTTACACGGCTCAATTTTGTTTAAGCTTCAAATGAAAACAAAGTGGAAACCTTACCCTGTCCATAGCCATACCCTTCAGTTTCTGTACATTCAAATCAACTATGAAATTGCTCATATCTGGCAAGATTCCACTTGCTTTACAAGAGTCTGGAAAGTTTCCATGGTATCTCCCCGATACAATCAATGGATTTCCAGAGGAAAGGTCTGGGATGTGATTTGGGTACAGCTGCAATGAGGAGCACAGAAAGCACATGAAAATAGATGTAGCTGAGCAGAGATTAGATAAGCGCAAGAAATTTGATATCTTGATATGGTATGGCCAGCTTAGAATCTAGTACTCGTGTGGGTACCAACTGAACTTCAATAAAGCTATTGCTCATGAACATTACAGCAAAAACCACTCACCATGCTGTGTACAAATCATTGAATTCTAAATGGCTCCCAGAGTCCCAGGGAACCACATATTCTAATTGTATTTTTTGTGCTATTTTTGTCGAAATCCTATTTCCCATAGCACCTGTTTTGAGGCCATTATCCCCCCCTTTCGCATTCTTTCTGCATGTTCCATAACCTCCTTAATCAACGCTCATTTTGTTGTAAGCAAATATAATAACCCATCGATTTTCTTGGCAGGAAGGTAGCCAGCTTAGATGCAAATTTCATTTTCTTGAGTAAAAGGTAGGGGGGAAGAAAATAAGCAAAAAATTCTTCTACTGCGGACAACAGGAAAGTTCCATCTTAAGTTTAGTTTCATTAGCATCTCTGGTCGTACTTACCGTGGAGAATTATTGATGTCACGTATTCAAACCACTCAATGCACCGCCAATCAAGCAGATATGAAGCAAAGATAAGCCATAAGCAAGATATGTCGTTTATATTGGGCAGTAAAATATACACCACTGAATATTATCTGCAATGATATTCTAAATCTAAGTGAAGAGGTAGCCCTAGACAGAGCTCAATGGAAAAACAGGATTCATGTAGCCGACCCCAATCGATTGAGACACAAGGCTCGATTTGGTTTGGTTTGGGGGAGTAACAAATGTATATGACGAATATGAGAATTATGAATCGTGTTTCCAGATGATTATGGAGTGTCGATACAGATACATACTTCTGAGCATAATGAGAATGAAATGAATATGAACACTGTCATAATTAGTTACCTCAAGTGAATCCAGACATTCAAATGCATCAATACCGATATTTGCAAGGATGACCGACGAAGCAGTATTGAACAGTGTTTGTATTTGAAGGTTGATTGAATCTGTGAAAATGAGCATTAAAAGAAAAACATCAACAGAGGAGATTCTTCAACGTAAACTGCAAATCAATGTAACTTTGTTCTTCACTGCAAATCAATCAGTGTCAGTATTTTTCACTGCAATGGTAAAATTACGTCAAAAGTACTGCACTACTTAACCCATTGTACTGAAAGCAGGTGAAATAGATTACTTGGTGTCATTCCATAACTGAAAGCAGCCGACCCCAAGTGATTGGGACATAAGGCTCGGTTTGGTTTGATTTGGTTTGGTATTCCATAACTGACCTACATCATATGAAGCACCGTAATAGCCCCTTCCAATGTGTGCTAGCATTTGTAGGAAGTAGTGATTGCAATATGAACCTGGAAAGGCATCCCACACGTAAATACTTTCCAGTTACCAACTTTGTGAGAATTAAAAAAAAGTACAATGCTCTAGAGATAATAGTAGTACTAAAGCAACATCTCTATTCTCACCTATGCCAAAAGTGGAAATTCGGGGACAAATCGATCTTCCATCAGAGAGGCGACTTTTCACTTCATTACAGATATGTCTTTCATCTTCAACAGTGCCATCAGTAATCAGGAAAATGAGAGGAACAGATTCACTAGTTTTGGTTTTGGCCAACATTTCGAGTGCCTGGCATAGAGCAGTTCATGAGACTAACATAGTAATATACTTCCAATACAGAGACAAAAAATAGACATCGGAACATTTAAAAGCCTTTACTCAATAAGGGAAACTTATAGAGAGAGACCGCAACAAAACAGGTACGAAATGAGTAGTTAATGAAGTGTCAGTCCTATATTCCAATCCATTCAAGTGCTAACGAACACCAATCATGATCCATGACAAGAGTGAGACACATTCTGTATGGTCTTGAGCACAGTTCTGTCAAGAGGATACCTAAACAGACCCCATTTATAATTACTAGAACCAAAGATGACCCAAATGCATGCCATGTAAGTGTGGCAGTAGGTTATTAGGTTTGTAGCCATAAGTCATATTCATATATGCCTGCACCAGACATTTAGGGGGGAAGAAAAGCATATCACATGAATAGAATCAAGTACCTGATTTAGGGGAAGCAAGATGTTAGTGCCACCCTCGGCAATAAAACTTCTGCTAATCCACTGAGTGGCATTTTCGATTGCCTCCTTGGCTGCCGGCTCCAATGATGATGAGAATAACTGAGTGCTCTCATTGAAAGCTATGATGTTAAAATAATCTAGAGGGCTGAGCTTCGAGAGGACTGCCAACAGAGCTACTTTTGTATTCTCAAGAGGCCCCTCCCTCATGCTTCCACTAACGTCTACTACAAATACCACTTCCTTTCTGAAAACCTTCACAGTCGTAAGAATGGGTGAGGACCAGGCTATGGAAAAATCAAAGTTTTGCCGCAGAAGAGTAGTCAGTAAACATACAATAAATACATTTCACATATAGACAAGAGTGAGAGACTTGAAAGTTATCTTGCATAAAACGTACGAAACCGGCAAAAATTTCATGCTATGTTAATCCTTTTAGCATAAATTTTAAGTGCAGAGTCACAAGTATGTTAAACTTAAATCTTCAGGTAGACCAACAATTTGAACAAGCCTTAGCACCTGAGAATAAGAGGAAGGAAGGTATAAGAGAAGGGACTTAAGCCCTCAATTTTGCACAAGTTCATAAGCAGCTGATTCACCAAATTCAACTAATTCTAACTTTGGGTTGGGTTGAACAGGTTTTGAAGAAAGACCATTTGCACAGGTTGACGGGTTTCAGACTTCCTGATAATAATTCCTGTATCTTATGACTCACAATTGTGCAGCCTCAGTAGTACTACGCCAACCAAAACATAACTTAAACCAAATCGTACAACAAACGATGTGTCAAGAACCCATTTCTCGCGGGCAAGTGAGACTAGAGAATTAGAAAATCCCATATAATGTAGTTCATAATTGGGACAAAACTTACCTTCCTATGCTGACCATTGCCGGGGAAAACGTAAAGAGAAAACATCTCTCTCTGATCAATGTCATGCGGAGATGCAGATTGCAACAATAAACCACCGAATATGTCACTTGAAGAGACCTGAGATGCGGTAAAGGAAAACACTTCAGTCCATGTTGAAGGAGGCATAGTTGATCAGACATCACTTTTTGTAGTAAATGAAAAAATAGGTCCAAGGTCTTACATCATATGAAAAAAAGAAGTCGGCACTAGACCATGATGAAACTTGTGCTTCGTATAAGAAACCCAGTTTCCCAACCTGCCGCGTTACTTCCTGGCAAGTAAAACAACATCGTTATTTTGAGTCTTTTGACTGGACCGAAGCGATTGATCAGACGTACCTTAAGACGATGGCTACTGCTCCCCAATACAACTTCTTTCCCAGTGCCAGGATTTACTGACAACACTATCTTTTCTCTTTTAGTGATCTTCTTACCTACAGGTTTGACATAAGCTGGAAAACTAAACGGCAGAGTGAGGCAGAATTGACCATCTTGGTATAATAACTTCTGTGACCAACTCACTTTCATGTAAAGATTTGACCCCCCTTCAACCTTGGATTATCAAAACAGAAACATTGCTCAATTAGAAAAAAAGTCAAAAAACTAAACCAACCCAAATACGGAGTATGAGAAAAAAAAAAAAAACATTGGTTCACAAGTTGGATGAGAACCTTGGGAACTTTTAGCGTCAGTATTCGTCGTTTTAGTAAAAACCCGTCTTTGGCCTTTGCGACTTTTTCTACATCTTTTGCATCTTGCAGTGTGATCAGTTGAGTCTGGTATAATCTTGTACCATCATCCACCTCGACACCTAGAACTGAACCCTGTTAGCCAAACCATTTATTTCTTGAGAACTAAAACTATCAAAAGCAACAAAGCGCTAAGCATATGAGTAGCAAAATGTAATATAACATGCCATGAACAATCTACCATTAAAATCTTCTATCTTTTTTTTTTTGCTCAGCCACCATTAAAATCATTTACGCGTAACAGGGTTTGGCAGAGCATAGTATATCTTTGTTTTGGTTTTTTTGAACGGTATATTTTATCATTGTTGAAGTCTAAAAATTTCTCCATTTCCCATTAGAGTCATCTTTGGTGCCAATAATGGCAATTTCATACCTCAACCAACCTAGATTCATTTCAAGCAGTGGCGGATTCAATGAATGACTAGGGATCTCATGTATAGTACTACTGCCCGTTTATTCCGTATTATACATGATAAAACTTTTATGCACCATTTTAGAACTAAACTAGAATTTTAAAATGGTGTGAAAAAATACAAAAATTATGCAAGGAATTAAGCGTTTTAGTTTCTTGATAAAAAAAAATACTAGCATGGTTTTCCGAAAAACGCTAAAACTGTGGAAACGGATGTTATTATTTAGGTCAAAAAAAGCTAGTGATTTTGCCACACCCTTTTTTGTTAACGCCACACCCTGCAAGTGTATTTTTGGTGCAAAAATACACTTGCAGGGTGTGGCGTTAACAAAAAAGGGTGTGGTAAAATCATTTCCCCAAAAGAATAGTGGAAAGAGAATCTCCAATGGGCTCACAGTCGATGCAGCCATGCAGGAATCTCACCAAGAGGGGCTCAAATGTAAAATTACTAAAAACTGGGAGGATGTTAGTAAAAAAAAACCAATTTCGTACGGTTAAGGTAAAATTATTACTCTCTCCGTCCCTAAATAAGTGTCCGACGCGCAAACCGAGGCCTTTTAGAAGATGCATTTGTTTTGTTAAAAAAATTAATTTTTTTTCACAAATCAATAGGTAGCAATGAGTTCTATTAGATTGTGAAAAAAAATTAAATTTTTTAATGAAAAACATGCATATTTTGTAAGGTCTAATTTTACGCGCCGGAGACTTATTTAGGGACGGAGGGAGTAAGATTTTAAAGAGGCAAAACATTATTTCCTCCGTGAAAAAGGATAACAATTTTTGAAATTTGTATCATTTTTCATTGCCTATATCTTTCAATCTAGTATAATGTTTTTCATGAGTTTGAAAACTTTGTATATAATAGAACTAATCGAGAACTATCAAACAAGATCCATATTGCATATTTTTTTAGATTCATATTGAAAGAATTGAAATTGACACAAATATCAAAAATTGTCATCCAATTTAAGACAGGGAGTAATTTTTTTACCAATCCACCCGCACCCCTGCGAACGCCACTACGAGGCCATTTTTACCGCGAATAAGAGAAAGCTTACATATTATTGGAAAAAAAAAAAAAAGAAGAGAAAGAGAGAGCGCTACATCATCAACTATATTAAGTTGGCGGATAAAACAAAAAAACCTATATTAAGTTGAATTGTCTTAAAAAAAAAAAACTATATTAAGTTGAATAATATGAATAGCTAAAAAGCGAAAGTAATTTTGAGCACATCAATAAAAATGACACATAAGAAAATATACAGTACTCCCTCCTTTCCCTTGTTAAACCAACTTTAAGAAACGTGCATTTGTTTGGGAAGATTATGAATATTTTTTTCTTTACAAGACCTAATTGACTATTTCGATTGGTGCAGAAAAAATTGGTCACGAAAACTATGTTAAACCAAAAAAAAAACCAAATTAACAGGAAAATTCGTAAATGCTCACGGGTCTTTCCCGTCACATATTGGTGTGGGCTCCACTATCAAGTGTGTGGCTTCCACACCAATTTGTGATTGAAAAAACCCTCCAAGCATCAACCATCACGTGACGATACTCTAAGAGCACTAAGTAATATCACTCGATGAACAGAGGGAGGGTATCCCGTTGGAGGGCTTTAGGTCCAGTTCAGTCCAGTCTCCCGACTCCCTCCCATCCATACTCATATAGAGTTTGGTTTTCAGATGGCTCACAATAGTAATCGAAACCGATCTTTATATAAAGCTCACCGAACACTTATGTGATGCAAAACATCATTTTTATCGAATACTGACCAATCATGCTACAAACATGTCTCTCGGGCGTCACTCCTCTCTCACAAGCACTGGGCAATTCACACATCTAGTGGCTCCACTGCTTGTGAGGAAAGAGTGTATGGGGAGTGGCCGAGAGACATGTCCCCAGCATATTCGTGGGACTGAATGGAAGACAGACTGGACTAGACCTCAACCCGCTTCGGAGATGCTCTAATTCAACGGCAAAGAAGATATATAGTAATCACTACCTGCTCGCCCATCGGTATCCCAATACGACAATCACAGCTTTGCCCCGCCATAACACAATGAACTCGCCATGTCCCACTAACCGTAACGAAAGCAGTATCCAAGTAACAATCCACCTCCACCGCAATCCCGTGCATATGCAGCGGAATCAACGCCGGCGGATCGCACCGGCCGTGTACGTACGGCTGGTAGCTCGGGATATCCGGATTATCCACCACCGACGGCTCCGATATCACCGCGTACACCATCGGAGCAGTCGGAAGCAAGCTATCCGACCTCTCCATCTCCTTCGGCAGCTCCGGGGGCAATAGAGACCGGTCTTTACCGTAGTAGATCCGTTTCGAGAGGTTTAGGCCGAGTGCCACTGATCTCGAGAACTCGTCCGCCATATTAAAGAAGAGATTGTTGCGCTAGCTTGTGAAGCCTGATTCGATATGTGTCGCGCTTCGCTGATTATTATGTTGTTGATTGTTTTTGGCGTTGTGTGTTTGTTGGTTTGGCCGATTGATGGAAAGATATGAAGTGAGGTTTTGAGGAGGAGAGAGAAAGGGAAATGTGATGAGAGAGGAGATAGTACCGGCAGGCCATTAAAATGCCACCGACCCTTGGGTTATGTTGAAGACGAAGGGAGTGAGAGAACGAACTTTACACCGTGATGTCAATAGATTTAATCAGGACCAACCAATGGGATTTTGACACGTGAGCGAGTAGGGCCCAGGGTGTTTGACGCACTTAGGAATAATGATTGGACACGTTAAGCATGTTTTTGGTTTAAGGTGTCGTTAAGCTAAGCGAGAAGTAAAGCATGTTTAGTGGGAGCACTGGGAGGCTAATTATTATTATTATTTTATTTTTGGGGGAGGCCAATTGTTTGGGCTAGCATAATTAAAGGGGAGTCACAGTACTGATTAGTGTCTCTCACGCTCTCCAGATTTTAATAAATGATTGAAAATAGGGCTTCACACGAATCGAGCTCGCAAGTAGCTCGAGGCTGGGCTCAATTTATTGAGTAATCGAGCTCAAATTTCTGAACTCGAAACTGCAAACTTCAACTCGGTTTGGCTCAATTCGTTTTAGTAATTGAGTCGAATTCAAGCTCAAGTATTAGGCTTTTAGTAACCGAATAGAGCTCAAACACTGCAAAGTACGGCTCAATTCGGCTTATTTACACCAATTAGAAGGAAAGAAGTGTCGAAAAATCAGATAGGGTATGGACCACGGTGGTCCAGGGGCTAGGACCCAGGGCTAGACCGGGGTGGTGGTCCAGGCCGATACAATGGCCAACTGTAACCTTGAATGTTGATTGAAGTGTGGGACCTGGAGAGTTACAACATTATTGATGAAATCAAACGGTCCACCACTGGAACTTGGAAGAAGACCTTCTACCTACTCTTTTCGTGCTGCTCAAAAAAGACCTACTACTAGTACTATTTTTGTTAATACTCCTTCCGTTTCATAAAGTTTGGTTGATCCACAAAATAAAAACTTCAAAATTAGTACTGTACAATTTTTGCAAGAAAAATTCAACAATTTAGTATTAGATATCAGTGAGTTCTTTTTAGTTTATGAAAAAATTTGAATTTTTTTGAAAAAAGTACCTTATTTTTTAGTTATCGTTTTACAGACCGAACAAACTTTATGGACGGTGGGAATAACTTTTTTTTTTTTTTTTTTCCCTAATAAAATGTTGTCGCTTTATCCACAAGATTTTTGAGATTACCCCCGACAAAACAAAAACATGTGAGGGAATACCGTCCACCACATGTGTTTTTCCCACTGCTCCTTTTTATCAAACGAGTACAATAAGGTGTCAACTGTCGAACCATTCTTGACTTTTGGTTACTACTACTCCAGTGCATGTTACCGGAGATTATCCAGTGCCCCGCACGCACCGTACCCCGTGCCCCAGGCCCGTTTTCCATCCTACGTTGCGGTGGAGACCGCACGCTTTGCCTTTGACTTCATTACAATGAGTGGTGAGAAGAACTAGGGGCACCGCCACGTGACGCGCTAGAAAATTGAATAGATTTTCCCATGGAAGATAGGTGGCACTACTATCGCAAAATCAGTCGGAATCAACATTAAAATAATTTTTGCAGAGCATTAATTTGAGGCCCCGCTTTCTTGAATTTAACTTAAATTTGGAAGTTGTCCTTATTTTAATTTTTTTTTTATATTTTTTAGTTTTGCATCAAATTTTTGTGGGTTATTGAATCGTCTCGAAGAAAGGAATCGAAAAAAGTAAATTGTTTTTACTTTTTATCCAAATATTTTGAGAAATAACCACTTTAAAATTAAAAAAAAAATTGACCAAAATTCAAATAAAAATAATACTCCCAAATTTAAGTTAAGTTCAAGAGAATGGGACCCAAAATAAAAGGGGCTTCGGGCTCTATAATGCACTAATGCGTTAGGTGATTAAATTGCAATTTAGTTGGGCCCCCCAGGATATTAGCATCACAGGTCAGAATCATTCACTTGAGACAATTTGTTAAAAAGGGATCCGGGGATGAGTGGGTGAAGAGCGGTCGATCTGGCTTTTCATCTTGGCACAGATGACTCGGGATCGAATTTGAGTGCATATAAATCTAAATCGTTCATTTCTCAATTAAGGTTCGAGTTGTCGATTGCCAAGTTCTGTACTGCTCTACAGGAAGATGTTTATTGTGTAAAAAGGTTGATTAGATAACGCAACCACATGATAGACAACACATACTTCTAAAAAAGTTGTGGCTAGAATTAATCAAAAGTGAAGTGTGAAACAAATCTATCTCGATCACATGGTTTAAATGTGTGATCTCAACTCAATTTTCAATGCGAATGAACTGCTTAAGTGAACTATATAAATTGAGTTGTTTGTACAGCCATAATGATATCTCCAATGGCCCAACTAAGGCACACTACAAGTCCATACTTTAAGAGTGGTGCTACTGGTACAGATGAAAAATCTTGCTTATGGTCGGAGTCGCTCATTTTGTTTGAAATATCTTGCTTATGGTCTCTGCAAAAAACTCCGATCATTTTTTTGAGACCCAAAAAGGGGTTTGTACCCACTGGTACAGATTTTTCATCTGTACGATTAGACTTTCTGATACTTTAATCGTTTCCCTGTAATTATGTAGAATATGCTATTTCATTGGATTAGTATCTATTCCCTACTTTGTACATATTCAATGGTTGTATAATTTGGCCGTAAATTGTTATATCATACATTGAATCTCTACATATATAGTTGAACCCGACACCATGTCCCATAAAAAAAAGCGTTAAATTTATCATATAAATTTTTGTAGGTAGCATGTGAGATGGGTGGCACATGGCAGACACACTTTGTTAGAAAACTAGTTAAACAGTAGTATATCTCCTTTGTTTGCAAATGGCGATCTATGGAGTTTTCAGAAGGTTTGGGGCCGCGATGGTACGTGGGTGCGCGAAGGCTCTTCGATAACTTGGGTTGGGTTGGTTGGTAAATTGGTCTGAGCTCAATACCCAATCTAGTACAAGTGGATAAATGTTGGTTCAAAAGAATGACAGGCCGACCATTGTGGTTGTTACTCTAGCCTCCAAAATTGGGCCAATGAACTAGTCTCTTTTGTTTCGGTCGGGCCCAAGTAATCATACAAACCAGCATTCAGATTCCTACGACACTGTCCCAAATTAGCCCGCCCCCAACGAAAAATCGTGCAATTTTCGGTTTGAAAAATAAAGTAATTTTAAGTATTATTTTTCAAGTTTCTTTATACCGAATTAAAGTACTTCAAGAACTCTTTAATATGGTGCAAAGAATTTAAAAAATAATGCCCCGGAAGTATTTTATTTTTTGATCTCAAAGTTACATATCTTTTTCGTAGGAGTCCAGCAATTTGGGACTTAGGCGTATAATCAATACACTTGTAATAAAAGAACGTAGGATGGCAAGCCAAGTCATGCCGTGAAAATACGAAATCGCCCTCGTAAGGATTTCCCTCCAATTTGTTGAGCAATGGGTAGTTTAGGTATTGTATGTTAATCCTTGGTTCTCCGGAATATACCCAATCAAATGGTTACTCGATCTGTTCCGGAATTTACTCAATCACTGGTACTATGATCCAGTTTTTTAGGGATTTTTGAGAAAAGAACTTGAGTAAACTTGATCCCAAAGAAGCCAACAGTTACACAGCTGCACCAATAGTTACAAAATCTCATGATTTGAGGAAGGAAGCTTACAAAACAGCAAACCGAAATTTTCTTTTGTGTTTGTTGTAACGAACGCTATGAATGCAAACTAAGAACGAGAAATTGAATACTAAACAAGAAATCACAAAGACACAAGATATACGTGGTTCCCCAAGATGGGTACGTCCACGGGCGAGGAGAGAGAGGATTCACTAACCAACGTGAAGAAAAGATACAAAGAGCCGGCTGTAATCCGTAACTCTAGAAAGGCCACAATATGAGAGCCCAAAAGATAATCTATAGAAGTCCCCCAAAAGCCCTATTTATAATAGGCTACAAAAACTGGAACAACATAATTAACCAATGTGGGACTAAGAATACAAGGCATTCCTAACAATTCTCCACCTTGACTTGAATTCTACTGAACCAAATCACCAAATATAGTTTTCCCCATCTAAACTCTCACACGCCAAATGCCCCCGAGTGTAGATCAACTGCAAATACCAAGCAAGCCCAAGCAATGCTTGAACTTGGCAACCGGAACCGGTTTAGTCATCATATCTGCTGTGTTATCTGCCGTACCCACTTTCTTCACCTCAACTTGCTTCTGTGAGATGATATCCAGATCTAAGTGAGACCTGAGTTCGATATGCTTTGTCCTTTCAGGATACATCTGTTTTTTAGTCTAATGTATTGCACTCTGTGAATCACAATATACTGAACTCCCACCCTGTGCAAGACCAAGCTCGCAAACCTCTTGTCCACAATGCCTCATTCACAGCTTCAACAATGGCCATATACTCCGCTTCTATTGTAGATAGTGCGACTGTAGCTTGTAAAGTAGCTTTCCAACTAATGGCACTTCTGGAGAGAGTCAAGACATTACCTGTGAGAGACCTCCTCTTATCGTGGTCACCGGCAAAATCCGAATCAACATAACCAACAGCATGATCACCAGAATTGGCAACCCCAAACAATAGACCAACACCTGCAGTTCCGCATAAATACCGTAGTATCCATTTCACAGCCTCCCAATGTGCCTTTCCTGGACGCCCCATATAACGACTAACAACACTAACTGCATGTGAAATATCAGGACGAGTACATACCATGGCGTACATAAGGCTCCCAACTGCGCACGAATATGGAACCTGAGACATATACTACTCCTCATCCTCCGATTGTCCAAGTCGAAAGTGTGCTGCCAAAGGGGTACTGACTGGCTTCGAGTTCTGCATGGCAAAGCGCTCAAGCACTTTAAGTACATAAGACTTCTGATTCAAAAATAATTTGCCAGCTACTCGATCTCTGCAAATCTCCATACCCAAAATACGTTTTGCCGCACCCAAATCTTTCATCTCAAATTCACCACCTAACTGTTGTTTCAACCTGTTGATTTCTGATACACTCTTGGCAGCAATAAGCATATCATCAACATACAACAGTAGATAAACAAATGAACCATCTGGAAGTTTTCGAAAATACACACAACTGTCATACTCACTCCTAGAATATGACTGGCTTATCATAAAAGTATCAAACCGCTTATACCACTGCCTTTGGGATTGTTTGAGGCCATACAAAGATTTACCGAAGTAAACAAACGCGATCCTCCTTACCGAAACAACAAATCCCTCAGGTTGACGCATATAAATCTTTTCCTCAAGCTCGCCATGCAAAAACGCAGTTTTGACATCAAGTTGCTCTAACTCAAGATCATAACAGGCAACAATAGCAAGTAAAGTGCGAATGGAACTATGTTTTACAACAGGTGAAAATACCTCATTGTAGTCAACACCCTCTTTTTGGCTGTATCCTTTCGCCACTAGCCGAGCTTTGAACCGAGCGTCTTCTACCCCTGGAAACCTGGTTTGCGCTTGAAGACCCACTTGCACCCAACAATCTTCTTCTCTTTGTGCGGTTCTACTAACTCCCATGTCTGATTCTTCTGAAGAGACTCAATCTCCTCATTCATAGCAACAAACCACTGTGCAGACTCAGTGCTCGAAACAGCTTCCGTATAGCTGGAAGGCTCCTCATACTCAACTGTCTCAGCAACTGATAAAGCATAGGCCACCATCTCAGAATAAGCCGAATACCTTTCAGGAGGCCGAATCTCCCTCCTTGGCCTATCTTTAGCAATAGTGCGTGGTTGCTCAACTAACGCATCAGCCTCTGTGTCTGAACTCTTGAACTCCTCTTCAATTGGCTTCTCAATGTGCTTCTTCCCTGAGTCGGAAGATTCACTCAAAAACTCCACCTGCTTTGGAACACTCTGTTCCTGAACTGTATCATCAACCTGCTTAGACCCCTTAATCAAATAATTTTCATCAAAAGTCACATCCCTGCTAATCAAAAACTTCGAATCATCAGAGCACCATAACCTGTACCCTTTGACACCTGCTGCATAACCCAAGAAAATACACTTCTTGGCCCGTGGCTCCAATTTACCCTCATTCACATGAGCGTAAGCTGGACACCCAAAAACACGCAACACAGAATAATCAGCTGGATGACCTGACCATACCTCAAACGGAGTCTTACACTCAATAGCAGTCGACGGAGACCTGTTCACCAAATAGCATGTCGTGGAAACGGCTTCAGCCCAAAATTCTTTGCCCAATCCGGAATTGGACAACATACAACGTGCCTTCTCCAAAAGAGTCATGTTCATTCGTTCAGCCACACCATTCTGCTGAGGGGTTTTTCTCACTGTGTGATGCCTCACAATGCCCTCATCACTGCAGAACCTATCAAACTCGCCAAGACAAAACTCCATACCATTGTCAGTTCTCAAACGTTTTATTTTCTTACCAATCTGATTCTCAATCAAAGTTTTAAACTGTTTGAATGTATTAAAGGCGTCACTTTTATGTTTCAACATATACACCCAAACCTTACGAGAGAAATCATCGACAATACTCATAAAATAGCGAAAACCACCTTTAGAAGTTACCTCTGCGGGACCCCAAAGATCTGAGTGAAAATAATCCACTGTGCCTTTGGTGCGATGAACAGCTGTACTGAATTTCACCCTGCACTGCTTGCCGTAGACACAATGCTCACAGAAATCCAGCTTCTCAGTTTTCTGGCCACATAGCAAACCCTGTTTGCTCAAAACTGTCATCCCCCTCTCGCTCATATGCCCAAGGCGCATATGCCACAAACGAGTCAAGTCTGAATCTGAAACCTTGGATGAAGCAACGGTTGCTGCAGCACCTAGAACTGTACTGCCCTGGAGTGTATAGAGGTTACCACGCTTCTGACCCTTCATCAGTACCAATGCACCCCTCAAGACTTTCAAAACTCCACCTTCACCGAGGAATTTGCAACCATGAGAATCAAGAGCACCTAGGGATATAAGATTTTTCTTCAAATCCGGAACATGTCGAACCTCAGATAAAGTCCTAACAATACCGTCATGCATCCTAAGCTGAATCGTTCCTGAACCAACAGTCTTACAGGCCATGTTGTTGCCCATCAAAACTGTACCACCATTGACCGCCTCATAAGTAGAAAACCACTCTCTATGCGGACACATGTGGTATGAACATCCAGAATCCATAATCCACTCGGTATTAGAGCGAGAATCGCCCTCTGTAACTAATAACACATTATCTGACTCATCTGAACTTTCAGCAATTCCAGCAATTACTTTACCCCTTTTCTGGTCTTCTTTTTCTTTCTCCTTGAGTTTTAAACAGTCTTTTTTCCAGTGCCCGGATTTCTTGCAATAATTGCACTTTCCTTTCTTCTTACCTGATGATCTGGATCTTCCCCTATTACTCGACTCCTCCCTTTCTGTTGTTCTTCCCCTAACAAACAAACCCTCCGCATGTGCATCACCCTCACCTGACACCTTTTTCCTTAATTCTTTCGAATAAAGGCTGGCCTTAACATCCTCCATGGATATCGTGTCTTTGCCATACAATAGGGTTGTAACAAAGTGCTCATACGAAAGTGGTAAAGAACATAGCAAAATTAGGGCTTGGTCCTCATCCTCAATTTTACTATCAATATTTTTCAGATCCATAATAATACGATTGAACTCGTCTAAATGATCATAAACCGGTATACCTTCTCGCATACGAAACGTATAAAGACGTTGTTTGAGATATAACCTGTTGGTGAGCGACTTCGTCATATATATGCCTTCCAACTTCAGCCAAATTCCTGCTGCTGAAGTTTCTTCTTCCACCTCGCGAAGAACATCATCTGCCAGACTCAACATAGAACTCAGAGCTTTGGCATCCGTATCATCCCAATCTTCCTCTTTGATTCCAGAACTAGTCTTGCATGACAAAGCCTTGTGCAATCCTTGTTGGGTTAACAGAGCCTTCATCTTTACTCTCCAAAGACTGAAACTACTGCTCTGCCCATCAAACTTCGCAATCTCGAATTTAGCCGCCATAGCCACAATCGGAAAACGAAACCCTAGTTTTTGCAACCTAAGGCTCTGATACCAGTTTGTTGTAACGAACGCTATGAATGCAAACTAAGAACGAGAAATTGAATACTAAACAAGAAATCACAAAGACACAAGATATACGTGGTTCCCCAAGATGGGTACGTCCACGGGCGAGGAGAGAGAGGATTCACTAACCAACGTGAAGAAGAGATACAAAGAGCCGGCTGTAATCCGTAACTCTAGAAAGGCCACAATATGAGAGCCCAAAAGATAATCTATAGAAGTCCCCCAAAAGCCCTATTGCACCAATAGTTACAAAATCTCATGATTTGAGGAAGGAAGCTTACAAAACAGCAAACCGAAATTTTCTTTTGTGTTAACTGCTATTTTTTTACAGCTCTCTCTCTCTCTCTCTCTCTCTCTCTCTCTCTCTCTCTCTCTCTCTCTCTCTCTCTCTCTCTCTGTGAATTCGGATAACTTGATTTGTTGGATGCTGATGAAGATATGAGTGCTTTGTTTGCAACTGTGTGTACAAATGGGAATCCATATTGGAGATGAATCATGATTCTCAAACATTTGGGCTGGAATCTTCGTATACAAAAGCTGTTAGTATTCTAATTTGGCGATCACTTGGTTATAATCAACATTTTCCGAGCTCTGTCGCCAAGCAATAAGAGGAAAACTATCTGCAGTTAAAGCTCAGCTATATGCTTTATTTTATGCATCCATTTCATTGCAGGTATTGATTTTTTTATTTTTTTTTTTGCCTTTTCTGTTGTAATCACTTTTAGAGACTGAATTTAGGTGCAATTGAATCACACTATAACTTGAAGATTCTTCATTAAGTTGGCATATTGTTGTAAAGCGTTGTACATTTTCTTATTGGAAGTTTTATGTTTATCTCCTCCACAATGAAAAAAATGGTAATCTGGTGACTCTTTGGGTAGTTTACTCTAGGGTCTGCCAAGAAATCAGCTTCGCCAAAAAAAAAATGAAAAAGAAAAAAATAGAAAGACGGTTATGTGCTGAAAAGTTTCCCAAAAAAAACAGAAAGACTTTTTGTAGTGATGAAAATACTGTGTATGTTTGTGTGTGATGATCTTGGTTAATTTGGAGTTTCAAATTTCTCAATATCTCGGAACTATTTTTCTTGAGTTATGAGTTACTTTTTATTTGTTGTTTATAGTTTTGGTCTCATCAAGTCTGTCATTTCGGTAGCATATGGCTGTTTATTGTTCGAGCTGTAATTATTGTGTTGAAGATGAAAGTGGAATATGACTTTGCATTTGTGGAGGATATGTTATGTAATTTTTGTATATGTGCATTGCTTCGTTCTTCTCGATGTATCAAAAGAGAGGTCACCCCAAGCGTAGGGCATAAGCGTCCGATTGAAGCATAATAAATCCGGTAGTCCGGGATCGTACCCAAGGGATAAATAATACGGCTTTTCTGGATTGTAGATGCGAGTATGGTTTCCGGCTTTTAGTCAGCCAACTTGGTTTTTTCGTATGCGGTGGAAAGTAAAAGGGCTAACTTAAACGAGAATAAACTAGATTAAAAGAGAAGGTTAGGTCTAGGAATTTCTAGCGCCCACGACTCGAGCTAAACTACATTTTTCACCTCAAAACACGGTTTTACCCGGAAGATAAAAAGGTTCGAAAATCAAGCTAGCTATAGAATCCATTTAGCAAACACCTCGAGCGACCGAGCTCCAAGCATCATGTGTGGTGAGTAGGCGAAGCTCTCACCTACACATGATCAAGGAGGTTATCACCTCGGTGATTTGACAAACAAATCCAAGCCCCACATCAATTTCCAAAACAAAGTTGCAAACTTTTTGGTGAAAAATGCAGTTTTTACTCAAGCCATGAGGTGCTAGTCACCCCATGACCCAACCTTATGAAACTACTCACACATATCTAAAAAGATAAGAGCAAGCAAAAATCTACTTGACATAAGTGTAAACACAAGCCTAAGAGAAAATTAGATAGAAAGATAGATCGGGAGAATTAAAACAACTTTAATTAAGGAGACAAGAGTCAAAACATACTTACTTAAGTTGAAAATGCAGAAATTAAGAGCTGGAAAAATAAGAACACTCAAGAACACGAAGAACAATTCAAATCTAGCTCTAGATCTCAAAAACGGGTACAAATCTAATTTTCTACGTGTTTGTACAAAATGACATCACGCCTATATATAGTCCCTGAGTACGCGAATGGAATATTCCTCGATGATTCCCCCTTAAGGTCTCGGTACCGATGGCAATGGCTTTAAAAAGCATTTAAGCTCTCGGTACCGATGTCCATAATTTCAGCCATCGATGGCGAGGCTGTTAAGAGCTGTCTTCAGTTAGCTGCTCGGTACCGATGGCTAGGATCCTTGACATCGATGCCGAGGCCTTATCTCCAGGTGTTGACCGCTGCTGCTTGGCGTTGACTTCTAGCTTCCTGGCCTTGCCTTGGCTGCTTCACTCGGGCCACCTTGGCCTTGCCTTGGCCATCGGGCCACTTTGCTCCTAAAAACTCTTTATTGGGTGGTTTACCTACAAAACAAGACTAGCACACTCTACGAGCAAAAGCAATTAAAAACAACTAATTAAGCGACAAAAGTAACTAAGACTAGACATTAGCGCACCCTTGATTACATTGTCGGGTGCTTATCACACCCCCCAACTTGAGGTTTGCTAGTCCCTAGCAAATATGAAACGAAAAAGAACAGAAAAACTAACAACTTGCAATTTCCCCCGCTATCACAACTTAGAACATGCTCAACTTTGAAACCTAGCAAGAGTTCAATCAATCCAACATTTCATTTCATTTCTACAACTCACAGTTTCAGTTTCAAACTAAACAGGCCAAGCATAAGCAAGTTAAGAGCAAGCTAAAAAGGTTCGTGTCCTCGAACAATGGGAGGATACGGGACACGACACCTTGCGAGATCAAACTAAACCATATCCACCAAAGAGTGCTGGATAAACAGGCAATAGTGAAAAACAAATACTATGCCCTCAAATAACTACAGCACTTTATTCAACAGAATTAACAAACTAACGGATGATTATTGGATACGAAAGGAAAGCAAGCTATTCAACTAATCATGCAAATATCAGATAGTTAATCATTAAGGAATCCAAGCGCGCAAAGGATCAACTAAGGACTTTTTCAAGCTTATAATGACCTTAGTTACCAAGAAAGGGTTAGCAAAAATGGGCGACGGTTTTTACTAGCAAGGTCAACTACCCAAATGATAGCCGCCAACACAAAAAGGACCAAGTCAAGGGCCACACCTGGCCAAACCAATATCAATCAATCACTAGGTACGGAAGTGCAAAACTAACTACAAAAAAAAGATGTAAAAAGACAAAAATGAAAAGGATAGAGTGGTTGGCATGTCAACCAACCTAGACCCCGACCAAGTAAGGGGAATTTCTAGAACCACCGACTCTCTACCAACTGCCTGTAGCACCACCAAATCATCTCAAGTCATCATCTCACCACGTCACTGCCCGTCAATCATCCTGCTCATCACTATCATATCCCGTGAAATCATCACTAACTTCCCCTTCCTCTACATGCTCGGGGGTATACTTTACTCCAAATTGTTGCTCCAGGACCGAAGTCTGCCAGGCTATCTCTTTCTTCATCTGTCTCCTTTCAGCCTTCTCTTTCCTTCTAGAACTAATCATTGCCACCCCTTGACAGAATAATTTCTTAATCCAAGAAGACTGTTTGTCCTTCTTTTTAGGCATCGAGGTCAAATAATCCCCTCCTCTTGCCTGCTTACCCTTTGCAGAATGAGCCTGAGAAGAGCTCTTCATGTCAAATGCCTCATCAAAGGGCCCCGGAGATAATTCTTCCAAATTCTCATAGCCCCAACCCCTTACTCCTTGCTTCCAACACAGGCTAGTAATCATGCACGGGAATGGAAGATTGGCAGTCAACAAAGTATTAGCCTTAAAGTCTCTCAGCTGTGTGAAGATGAACATTGCCCAATCAATCACCAAATCATTTGTTAGAAAAGCAAACATGAGCTCCCCACTTTTCCTACTTGGCCTATGATCCGAGCCTCGAGGATATAAGTTAAAATGGATAACTTTGTTTAAGAACCTAACACTTCCTTTAAAATTCCCAGGCACATGGGGGTCAGTGGCTTTCAAGGGGTCAACATACAGCACACTATTTACTACGTCCGCATTAATTGACACATCCTTCAGAGGGTAATTTACAAACTCAGGAGGAGGGCGTTGAATTCCCAAATATTCAGCAATACTATCGGGGGTAATTTCAACATCAATACCAGCCACCCGAGACACAATTCTAACAGCAGGGTCATATTCCCAATCACCTTCCGGAATTTGCATAAACTTGTAGAAATCAATGACAGTATTCTTATTATATCCAAATAATTCCTCGGTCCAGAATTTCAAACCTTTTTGCAGAATGCAGCGGACACCGGTATGATCAGGGCTGAACTTGTTAGCGTCCACTTGGCGCTCATTTTTGAATTTCCTGGTTGCAAAACTCCCCTCCCATTCCCTTATTTTCTCCTCTGCCATCTCAGCCCTTGTACGCCTTTTCTTTCTAGTGCGAGAGCCCGAGGCCTCCTCTTGAACAAAATCAGCCTCCGCCTCCTGAATAAATTCATCCTCCACTTCCTCAATTTCCGGCACAGAAAATGAAGCCCGGTGCGCGGTTTGCTTGATTTTCGGCATTGTGGGTTAGAAAGGGTTTGGGTTTATTTTATTTTTTTGGATTTTCGGATTTTTGAGGGGAATTTCTAGGGTTTTTGATTTTTGGGTGGAAAATTGGAATGTAGGCTAGGAAAATGGTGGAGGGTGGGTATATGGGTGGAAAAATAGGAAAAAGAAAGGATTTTTGGGTAGAAAAATAGAAAAATTTCGGATAAGAGAGAGAAGGGGGATTTTACCTTGATTTTTGGTGGAAATCCTTCAAATAGATGAAGAATACTTGAGGATAGTTGAAGAGGTTGAAGGATTTGGGGTTTTTTTGTGGAGAAATGGGAGTTTTTGGTGGTTTAATGGTGGTTTGAGGTTAGGGTTTGGTTGAAGAATGGAGGAAAGGAGAGAGAGGCAGTCGGCTGCAGCAGGGAAAGAAGCCTCAAAAGTTTGAGGTTTTGAGGTTCAGAAGTTTGGTTTTGACGTTCAGTAGTTTTTTCCCTGACAAGGCCTTCGGTACCGATGGGAACAATGAGAGACATCGATGCCGAGGTGGTTATCTCTTGTTGACTGTTTGACTGTAAGGCGTCGGTACCGATGGCTAAGAACATGGACATCGATGCCGAGGTGTTATCTCAGAAACTTTGCCTTGTTATTCACTTTGGTCCCCAAAACTTTCAAGTCTTGAAATGGCACCCCCAAAACACCTTTAACAATGAAATCACTCACACCAACATCCCTCCAAACAACCGGTCGCCTAGGTTAAAGCAAGAAACGGGCAAAAGACAGGTTGCAAAACAGGACAAGGTGACTCATATGTGGTATGATCATGCAAAGAATGCCTTGTATCTTCCCCTAAGTGCGCTTTGGATTCCAAAATGATTGAAAATCGACATTGAAAACACAACTAGAGATAGACATGCGATTATTCACCTAACTACGAACTTTTTATTGAATTGAAAAGGTGGGGATATGGCCAAAGCTTGCTCAAAAACTTTACTCAAGACCTAAACCATTCAATTTTCAACTAAGCACGCAAATTGAGAATCACCGAATTTCTTAGGATTGTTACGAACTCTTGCCACCTTTCAATTATTGAGCATGCAACAAGTTACGAAAAAGAGCTAAAAACATGATAAAAGGAAGAATTTGCAAGTAAAAACCTTTATTTATTTTTGAAATTTTTTTTTCATTTTTTTTTTTGACTTTTCAATTTCTATTGTTTTTGGATTTTCAAATTTCTAGCAACTAGCAAACAAATAGCACAAAAGCTAACCCCTCCCCCCAACTTAAAGCGATGCTATGCCCTCATAGCATTAGGAACAAGAGCGAAGGAAGGAAAGAGTGCGCGAATGTACCGTCCAAGGGGAATGTCAACCCCTAAATACCTCGACCAAGTAGGAGGATTTCATGTCAAATGCTTGCTCCAGTCCGTATAGATGCTTCCAGGGTTTACTCTTTCGGTTTTGCCCACTCGAAACCAAAGCTAGTCACACTGGGCCATATCCAAAGCTTTATCGGACTAATAACCGCGGCGCATAGCCGCACTCTTGCTTAGGGCTCCTGAATGCCTCACTCACCCCGGCTTTAGACCCAAACTACCAAGGCTGGTGTGGTAGCAAATAAACCCTGCAGAAGACTTAAGAGAAAGACTTTCCACAAGCAAATGACATTAGTACCACCGGCCCGTGTTATCCGGCTTCAAAACCAAACCAAAATAAAAAGAGACAAAACAAAGAAAACACAAAAGAGCATGCAAAATGATTTAAAAAATGTAACACAGAATGCAATGCACCACCCGATCATCACGCGATCACACGAGTCATACTTTTCTTCCCATTCCTTACCGGTGGGGTAAGCAATGGGTGGCTATACTAGACCGTTGAGAATTTGTTATGCTAGCGCCCGTAATAAAATTTATCGCTCGACCTCGCCAAACAATGAAGTTCAGCGTCCCCTACGATCAAAACAAAGCAAGATACAATACAACCTAGCGTGCACTTCAGGCAATATCACACCTCACCCATAGACCAAAGTTGCCACTGATAGGGGCCTATTCAGAGAGCATGGATCATTAACGACAAACTATTACCAAGAAGAACTAATGAAAGCCCTTTACACTAACATGTTGGTGAAATCTTTTCATGTGAAACATCTCCAAGACTTTATTCAAAACAAGAAACACATAGCAAACCTAAACATGCATACTAAACAACACAAAAGAAACACGTAAAAGAAAGAAAGAAAGAACATATGTACAGTATTTACACATTCAATATCAGAACTCGGAGCGTCAAAGTCACAGATCGACTCCGCCAAACAATGAAGTCCAGCGTCCCCTAAGATCGTAACCAGGCAAGCAACAAGATAGAGCCAAGTGCGTAAGCACGGGAGTATCAAGGCCTAACCTAAGGATCTAAACCGCCCCCGTTGGGGCTAATCTGGAAGACGTGAGTGTTTAACTGTGAATTACTCCTATCAGAAAAGCTAATTAAAGCCCTATGTCACTGATATCAAATGATTGCCCTTCGAACCGGAGCTGGGCACACGATCCTTCTTTTAGTAGCGGCGTGCGGAGCTACATATACCCAAGTCAATGGTGGGTGCCCCATACAATTAAGTCAAGGGGCCGGGTCCGACAAACAGTTAAGTTCAGCGGTTACGCTTTCGCTCCCCGTGCAAACATAAAGAAACAATCTAATCAACCGTGTAAACTGGATTGATCAACTCCTCATCCGGCTCTCCAACCTCGAAACTGCCGAGAAATGATTTAAGCCTCTGTCCATTCACTTTAAAAGATTGACCATTAATTGGATTCACAACATTAACAGCACCATGAGGATAAACATGCTCAACAACATAAGGACCAACCCATCGAGAACGTAATTTACCGGGAAACAAATGAAGCTTAGAGTTGTATAGGAGTACCTTCTGTCCAATCTCAAAGTCTTTCCGGTGAATTCGCTTGTCGTGGAAGGCCTTGACCTTTGCTTTGTAAATGGCGGTGTTGTCGTAAGCATCTCTTCGAATCTCTTCAAGCTCGTTGAGTTGGAGCTTTCGGTGCTTGCCGGCGGCCGATAAACGATAATTCAATGATTTGATAGCCCAAAATGCCTTATGTTCAATCTCAACCGGAAGATGACATGCTTTCCCATAAACCAAACGATACGGCAAAGCTCCCAAAACAGTCTTGTACGCCGTGCGATAAGCCCAAAGTGCATCATTCAAACGAAGACTCCAATCCTTCCGGTTAGGGTTCACTGTTTTCTCCAAGATGTGCTTGATTTCCCTATTCGCCAACTCCGCTTGCCCGTTTGTTTGAGGATGGTAAGCCGTGGAAACTTTATGATTGATCCCATACTTCCTCATCAAGGCCTCAAAGGTCCGGTTGCAAAAGTGTGTCCCTTGGTCACTTATGATCGCTCTTGGCATCCCAAATCTTGAAAGAATATTGTCTTTGAGAAACTCCACCACCACCTTGGCATCATTGGTACGTGTTGCAATGGCTTCCACCCACTTTGAAACATAATCAACCGCCAAGAGGATATACAAATTCCCAAAAGAAACAGGAAATGGTCCCATAAAGTCTATGCCCCAACAATCGAAAATCTCAACTACAAAGATGTTAGTGAGTGGCATCTCATCCTTCCGAGTCACACTCCCAAGCTTTTGGCAACGTTCACAAGCGACGCAAAAGAGATGAGCATCCTTGTGCAAGTTGGGCCAATAAAATCCACATTGCAACACCTTGGCGGAAGTCTTCCTCGAAGAATAGTGACCCCCACAAGCTTCCGAATGGCAAAACTCAAGAATTCTTTGTTGCTCCGAATCCGGAACGCAGCGGCGCACTATTTGATCTTGGCAATATTTAAAAAGATAAGGGTCGTCATAAGAAAACATCCGTACTTCATGAAGGAACCGACGACGCTCTTGCGGGGACCAATGCGGTGGAGAGAGTCCCGTAGCCAAATAGTTCACTATGTCAGCGAACCACGGGGTACTCGAAATAGCCAACAATTGTTCATCCGGAAACGTATCCGCGATAGGGAGACTCGGAGTGGGATCTTCAAATTGTAATCTTGATAAGTGGTCGGCTACCACATTCTCAACACCCTTCTTATCTTTGATGGACAAGTTGAACTCTTGGAGGAGTAGGATCCACCGTATCAGACGAGCTTTAGCATCTTGCTTTGTGAAGAGGTATTTAAGGGCGGAATGATCGGTGTACACGGTGATCGGGGCTCCGACTAGGTAAGAACGGAACTTGTCAAGGGCAAAGACTATAGCTAACAACTCCTTCTCGGTAGTTGAATAATTCATTTGGGCCTCGTTCAAAGTCTTGCTAGCGTAATAGATGACATACGGCTCCTTCCCTTGGCGTTGTCCCAACACCGCTCCCACGGCATAATCGCTCGCGTCGCACATAAGTTCAAATGGTAACTCCCAATCCGGAGACCACACGATAGGTGGCGAGGTAAGACTTGACTTGAGCTTGGCGAAAGCGGCCTCACACGCCGGTGTCCACTCAAATGGCACATCCTTTGCGAGCAAATGGCACAACGGTCGAGCAATGGAACTAAAATCTTTTATGAACCGGCGGTAGAACCCAGCATGCCCGAGGAATGAACGAACATCCTTCACACACCTTGGAGTCGGGAGATTGGAAATAAGGTTGATCTTTGCCTTATCCACCGCGATACCCTCGGAAGAAACGATATGCCCCAAGACAATTCCTTGAGTAACCATGAAGTGACATTTCTCCCAATTGAGTACCAAATTCTTCTCTTCACATCTTGTCAAAACCTTCTCAAGATTGGCCAAACAAGACTCAAAAGAGTCGCCAAACACCGAGAAGTCGTCCATGAAAACTTCTACGATCTTTTCAACCATGTCACTAAAAATACCCATCATACACCTCGAAAATGTTCCCGGAGCGTTGAACAACCCAAACGGCATCCGACGGTAAGCAAATGTACCAAAAGGACAAGTGAATGTGGTTTTTTCTTGATCCTCCAAAGCAACCTCGATCTGATTATACCCAGAATACCCATCCAAGAAGCAGTAGAACGCATGCCCGGCTATTCTTTCCAAAATTTGATCGATAAACGGCAAAGGAAAGTGGTCTTTTCTGGTGCTTGCATTGAGCTTCCGATAATCGATACATACTCTCCATCCTGTCTGAATTCGAGTAGGTACAAGCTCATTGTCTTCGTTTCGTACAACTGTCACCCCGGATTTCTTTGGTACAACCTGGATTGGACTCACCCACTTGCTATCAGCAATGGGATAGATGATCCCAACATCCAACAATTTCAGAACCTCAGCGCGAACCACATCTTTCATGATTGGGTTTAAGCGGCGTTGGGGTTGTCGAGATGGCTTAACGTTCTCCTCCAAGGCAATATGGTGTGAGCAAAGAGTTGGATCGATACCCTTGATATCTGCAACTGTCCATCCAATAGCTTTCATGTGCTTCTTCAACAAAGTAATCACCTCTGCCTCTTGGAGATTCCCAAGAGAAGAGGATAAAACCACAGGATACGTTTCATTCTCTCCAAGGAAGACGTATTTCAGAGTGTCGGGCAAAACCTTCAACTCTAACTTTGGCGGCTCCACACTAGAGGGCAAGACCTTCTTCTCAATCGGCGGTAGCTCTTCAAATTCATCCAACTTTGGGTTCCAAGCCTGTAGTGCGCAAGCCTCATCTTCATTCATTAAAGCATACAAATAGTTCACTTCGGAAGACCCAAGAAATTCAGCCTCTTCGGCTGTGAGAGCAACCTCCAAAGGATCACTAAAAAGCAACTCGTCCACATGTTCCTCCACCAAAGAGTCAATAAAACTCACTTCATTCACATTTTCATCATCCCCCATTTGACTGCCAATATTGAACACATTAACCTCCATCTTCATATTCCCGAAGGTCATGTTAAGCAATCCGTTTCGACAATTGATAACTGCATCCGCCGTGGCTAAGAAGGGTCTCCCAAGGATCACCAGAGTAGAAGTGGCACAAGAGTCGGTCGGAGTCGTGTCAAGAATCACAAAGTCCACTGGATAGATAAACTGACCAACTTGCACCAAGACATCTTCCACTACCCCCCTTGGAATGCGAACACTCCGGTCGGCCAACTGAAGGGTGACTCGAGTAGACTTCATCTCCCTTAACCCAAGTTCTTGATAGACGGAGAACGGAAGTAGATTGACACTTGCTCCAAGATCGAGCAAGGCTTGTTCGATACGCTTATCTCCAATGGTGATTGCAATGGTGGGACTCCCCGGATCTTTGTACTTTGGTGCAATGTTCGTTTGAATAATGGAGCTCACTTGTTCGGTCAAAACGATCTTCTTTTGAACATTCAACTTCCTCTTTCGAGTACATAGATCTTTAAGAAACTTAGCATAAGAGGGGATTTGCTTGACCGCATCCATAAGGGGGATATTGATCTTCACTTGATTGAACAACTCATGCAACTCCGCATTAAGATTCGGTTTCGCCAAAGCCTTCAAGCGTTGAGGATAAGGTGCCGGTGTTGGAACAACTCGAGGATCCGGTACACTTTCCTTTGCTTTACCCTTTTCCTTCTCCCTTTCTTCTAGAGCTTCCTCACTTGCTTCCTTGGGAGATTCCCCAAGGATTGTTGGACTTGACTGATCAATAGGAGGAGATAACAAGATAGGATCCGAGGGCATCTTCACTTGGTTGGCTACCACTTTTCCACTTCGAAGAGAGATTATCGCCTTTGCTTGCTCGGGGAAAATCACCGAGGAGCTAGCAAAGTGCACACCCTGGGAAGTCGGATTGGAAGTTAATTGCGGGTTGGGCTGAGGCTGAGTTGGGAATTTCCCCCTTTCTTGCTGCAATATCCCCACAGTGGTTGTCAATTTGCCCAATTGATTCCGAATATCATTCATCATTTGGGTCTGTTGCTCATTGAAAGTATTCTGGCCTTGCAAGAGGGCACCAAACTGCTCTTCCCATAAACGCTTAGGGGGTTGTTGTTGAAACTGAGAAGGTTGTTGAAATTGAGTAGGTTGCTGTTGGAATTGACTTGCTTGAGGAAATGGAGTAGGAGGAGCAAACCCCGGCGGAGCTTGAGCTTGAGGAAAACGGAAGGCATTCTGAGCTTGTTGCTTCCAAGGCAACTGTTGAGCAGGAGGTTGCATTTGAGAAGAGCTTCCCTCATTTGATTGACCCCAACGGAAAGAGGGATGTTGTCGAGTCCCCGAGTTGTAGGATTGAGAATAAGGGTCAAATCTTTGCACAGCATGCACCTCTTCTGGGACAATCCCATTTATCACATTCTTCAAGGTAGGGATATTAGGGCAAGATTCTGTAGAATGGCCCACCATCTCACAAATAACACACACTTCCTCCACTTGGCGCTCCACTTGGCGTACCGCCTTCACTTCTTGGGACTGAGCACTCTTAATCTCCAACTTATCAAGTTTACGAGAGATCTCCTCCAAACGTGTTTCAAAAGCCGTATGCTCCGAAATAGAAAACTTCCCAGAACCTGAAGGGCCTTGGTTGAACATCGCCCTATCCTCCGGATCAGCAAGCTGCCAAGTCTGAGTCTTCTCTGCTAGTATCTCATAGAAGTCCCAACCATCTTCTGGTGTCTTTCCCATAAAATCTCCACCACCCATTGTATCCAAGAGTTGTTTGCTCTCTTGAGAACATCCCGTGTAAAAATAGTTAACTCTGAGATATAATGGGAGGTTGTGATGTGGAACTGACATAAGCAAATCCTTGTAGCGCTCCCAATACTTGTGATACGTCTCTCCATCCCTTTGCTTGAACATTTGGATCTGATCAATAAGCAATTTGGCCCTGCTAGCTGGGAAGAACTTTGTAGTGAAAGCATCCTGAACTTCACCCCAATTGCGCAAGGACCTAGGCTTCAAGGAACTGAACCATTGCTTCGCTTTATCCTTGAGAGTGAAGGGAAACAGCTTCAAGCGAGCTTGATCAAGTTGATTCTGAGCAGGACAAATAGAATACAAAATATTCTCGAACTCCCGGATATGCAAATAAGGATCCTCCAATTCCCGCCCCCGAAACTCTGGAATAACCCGAAGATACTCAGACTTGAATTCAAATGTAGTCCCAGCCGTCGGAGTAGGTATAACGATAGGCGATATAGAAGGAGCCCTTTCTGGATTTAGCAAATCACGGAGAGTGCGAACTGGAATTTCTTCGGCCATTGGGCCTTTTTGATTGCGATTTCGATTTACGTTGCGCGGTGGAGAGTGGGCAGGATACGCCTTGACAATGCTACGGATTCTCGGAGGCGATGAAGAACGGTGAAGCCTATTGGAATTTGGGCTCCGATACACAACAGGCATAAACCAGCAAAACTACCAACTAACTACCAGCAAACTAACAGACCAGAGGGGCTAGGCCGCCGCCTCAACAAGACAAACAGAAACAGAAAGTGCGAGGGGTTATGCCACCGCCTCGGCTCAACAATGCAGATTAAAATTAAACTAACTAACTAACTCAATATCTACTCCGGCTTCGTTACACCTCAAGTTTGGCATGAAACCAGGTTAGAGGTATCCACCGAATTAGATACGAGCAACTAACAAACAAACAACTAACTACAACTAAAAGAAAGAAGCGGGATACTCACACTGGTTTGTCGAGCCTCCATAAAGCCATAATAAGAAATCCCCGGCAACGGCGCCAAAAATGCTTCGTTCTTCTCGATGTATCAAAAGAGAGGTCACCCCAAGCGTAGGGCATAAGCGTCCGATTGAAGCATAATAAATCCGGTAGTCCGGGATCGTACCCAAGGGATAAATAATACGGCTTTTCTGGATTGTAGATGCGAGTATGGTTTCCGGCTTTTAGTCAGCCAACTTGGTTTTTTCGTATGCGGTGGAAAGTAAAAGGGCTAACTTAAACGAGAATAAACTAGATTAAAAGAGAAGGTTAGGTCTAGGAATTTCTAGCGCCCACGACTCGAGCTAAACTACATTTTTCACCTCAAAACACGGTTTTACCCGGAAGATAAAAAGGTTCGAAAATCAAGCTAGCTATAGAATCCATTTAGCAAACACCTCGAGCGACCGAGCTCCAAGCATCATGTGTGGTGAGTAGGCGAAGCTCTCACCTACACATGATCAAGGAGGTTATCACCTCGGTGATTTGACAAACAAATCCAAGCCCCACATCAATTTCCAAAACAAAGTTGCAAACTTTTTGGTGAAAAATGCAGTTTTTACTCAAGCCATGGTGCTAGTCACCCCATGACCCAACCTTATGAAACTACTCACACATATCTAAAAAGATAAGAGCAAGCAAAAATCTACTTGACATAAGTGTAAACACAAGCCTAAGAGAAAATTAGATAGAAAGATAGATCGGGAGAATTAAAACAACTTTAATTAAGGAGACAAGAGTCAAAACTTACTTACTTAAGTTGAAAATGCAGAAATTAAGAGCTGGAAAAATAAGAACACTCAAGAACACGAAGAACAATTCAAATCTAGCTCTAGATCTCAAAAACGGGTACAAATCTAATTTTCTACGTGTTTGTACAAAATGACATCACGCCTATATATAGTCCCTGAGTACGCGGATGGAATATTCCTCGATGATTCCCCCTTAAGGTCTCGGTACCGATGGCAATGGCTTTAAAAAGCATTTAAGCTCTCGGTACCGATGTCCATAATTTCAGCCATTGATGGCGAGGCTGTTAAGAGCTGTCTTCAGTTAGCTGCTCGGTACCGATGGCTAGGATCCTTGCCATCGATGCCGAGGCCTTATCTCCAGGCGTTGACCGCTGCTGCTTGGCGTTGACTTCTAGCTTCCTGGCCTTGCCTTGGCTGCTTCGCTCGGGCCACCTTGGCCTTGCCTTGGCCATCGGGCCACTTTGCTCCTAAAAACTCTTTATTGGGTGGTTTACCTACAAAACAAGACTAGCACACTCTACGAGCAAAAGCAATTAAAAACAACTAATTAAGCGACAAAAGTAACTAAGACTAGACACTAGCGCACCCTTGATTACATTGTCGGGTGCTTATCATGCATATGTGTCTATATTTTTATTTTAGAATATGGTTACCTCTCTCCATAATTTGTTGTTGTCTTCATATTTTACTCAAGAAATTTAAATTGTTGGAGTTGGGAGTGTAGTTACCAATGTTAGATGTTCACATTAGTGATTTTGGAGGAATGGATTTGGATTATGTTGGCACGAGTTAAAATGATGCATATATAGAATAGAGAAATTTCTCCTACAATTAGTGTTTTTGCAGAAATTGTGTTTTTTATCATGTTCCACATGGAGAACGAATTGTGTCACAAAATTTCTCAAGAGAGAGTCATCCCTTATTTTAGAATTGGTGTAGTGAATGATATAGATATTAGAAAACAAACCCAATAGGTGAACAATTGGTTTTAGCATGGTCCTGGCCTTGGTAATTTTACAGCATTGTCTTGATTTGAAGATAAGAATAAACGGAGGTTTGGCACAAAAGTGAACTACTTGTTTGGCACCCATTTATATTGACGTTTGACTGGGGCCATTAATTTGTGGTAATGCCTTTGCTCTCTCTCTCTCTCTCTCTTCGAAATAGTTATAATGTATATTGACAAGACCAATCCAATAATTCAAGTCAACTTTTTTCATTCATGATTTAGCTGAAGCCATTGCGAATTTAGAACGAATCTAGAGCATGCTCTTTTTCTTTTTTTTGTAACCATCTTAATGCTTCTTCCTCAAATACTCAAATCTGATGTAATTTCATGAGGTAGGATTTGTTTGATCGGATGGATTGGGAGATGAAAACCTGTAGTCATGGTTTTCTTGAGGCGTGCATGCAGCTGAAGAAGCTGGAACTGGAAAGGAATTAAATGTATAGCAGCCTTGCTGAATCACATGAAACTTGTAATAAAAGTGGTACAAATGAACAAGATTTCGAGAAATGGTCAAAAAAAGAGAAAGGGGAAAACCATTCGGGAATGCAAGGATAGATTCTATGGTACTTAAATATTTTTGTAAGTTCTATGGTTGAATCCTTCTTCAATATGGATTTTGTGTTTTCTACCTTACCATTAATGTATGAAAATAATCATTCCTACACCTATTTAACTTTCCGACTACCAATTAAACCAATGAGCACGCAGAAACGTGCGTAACACGAGCATTACACTAGTACTTACATATCGTTTGTAGTGAGCATTATGCGGGATTCACATACTGTCGTTCCTAAACTATGAGATATTATTGCGTTTAACTCGCAATAGTAGTGCCTTCTTTCATGTCAGGCATATAGTTTGTAGATGGTGGCAAATATTGGGAGTTTTTCCATGTGGAAGAGTTAATCTAAAAGTAGCGCTGAAAGAGATTTGAGGTTTAACTTAACGGATTTGGCAAAGTGAGCTAAATAAAATAAGTATTTTTTATTCATGAGGTCACATGTTTGAATTTTACAGAGATCAGACATTTCAAACCTTGAGGCCATTGGAGAGTTTGCCCGATTTTTAACTTTATGGCATCAAAATTAGTCGAGGTGTGTGCAAGCTGGCATAAACATCCACAGAGAGAGAGAGAGAGAGAGAGAGAGAGAGAGAGAGAGAGAGAGAGAGAGAGAGAGAGAGAGAGAGAGAGAGAGAGAGAGAGAGGGGTTTAAGCAAACAGGGCCCCTAAAGTTAGAGTTGAAATAGACCCATGCAGTGTTGGTTCTTAGGTTCCACCTGGTCAGGGTTTATGCTGGGACAGGCCATTATTTATTGTTTGATGCCACCAAGAACTTTGCCAAACAAATGCATATGCCTCTGACGCATGCCAGCCTCAACACAATGGTTTATGGTTTGGGAAGGTTGGTATTCTTTTTTAGCAAAAGAAAGATGTATTGTCTCTTGCAATAACAGAAGTCTTTAAGTCTTGAAACAAACCGTTTGAAACCAATGGAAGAAGCCGAGCCCACTGCACCTATGATCCGAGCGACTATGGGTCATTCGCGAACGTAGGCAAAAGAAGAATTATACGAAGGGTTCCACTCATTGTTCCCATTATAACTAACCAAACTTGCCTAAATTCTCTTGACTTACATTTCGGGTACAAACTGCGAACCATATGAAATTAGTTATTTACAAAAAGAGAAAGTCGTACAAATCAACAATGTAGGGCTAACTTTAACTGATCTTATGCAATGTAGGGCTAATTTCAAATCAACAATGTAGGGCTAATTTCAAGCTAATTCATAAAATCCATCCAATCTTATGCAAATCTCTAGGTCAACAATGTAGGGCTAACTTTAACTGACCTTCATGATTCCAACAATAATTGAGCCAATATCCAATACTAATTCTATAAATTGCTACTTTAATCATGTAAAACATCTACACATTTAGGCTTCGTTCAAGGAAAGACAAGAAAAGTACGGAAATGTATAACTTTTCTACTATATATTTTGGAGTTCAGTTAGCAAGAAAGTTATGAAACCATATGTAACTTTCTCACTAGGATTAGAACTTACCAGCAAAAACACAAGATTTTGCAGGATTTTTGGCTCTGTACTAGTAATTCTCTATACAAGTAGACCATTGGTTTTAACTTCCCAGTAAATTTCTTTTATCAAATGAACACGTGTAGGGAAAACACTTTTCCTTTTATTTTACTTCACTTCATTAAAACTTCCTCGACAACAGTTCTCTGCACCCAATTTATTGACAAGTGAATGGAGCTTTAAGCTTGGACTCTCGTCATTGTGCTGTGGTAGGACTGAGCATCCTGTCGTGTTCATGTCGGAAATTCCGTCAACCCTAACCTGCCGTCCCCAACAAACTATTACACCTGATACGACAAACTCCAAATGTTCGGAGCTGTCTAATCCAATCATCAAACATTTGAAAGTATTAAGTTTTTAAAGAGTGGGGGATAAGGGTCGGTCTACATCTCGTCCTGGCCTGTGAGTTGGCTCCGGCTTCATCTTCGGGAGGAGGCAAGGGCTCGCATTCAGAAGGGGAGTACGACAGACTTGTTTAGCTTCCGATGTTATCGTATCGTATCATATTTATATTTTATGTCAGAAAATAGCTGACCATAACCCGCTAATTTAAATCGGGTTCGTGTCGTATAGGAAATTTCCACCTCTATATAATCGCGGTTAAGGGAATGGGCGCTAGGTGAGCTTGTCAACTAATCCCAACCGGATTCATTAGGTCGGTCGGTCGGTTTCGCCTTGGCTTAGTGTGTACGATCGACACGTGTCCCTGTCAATACACAAGACTAGTAGTATATAGTATATAACTCGACGAGGGAAGTTGGGCAGGTTAAAAAATGAAAGTGAGATTAGATCGTCCACATCACAGTTTGAATGAGAAACACCAGAATTAGGGAGCCTATTACTTCGTTCAGTTGAGATTCGGATGCCGTAAAGTCGAAGATATCCGCGTGGGAAAAAAAAATCGAGTTTCTCGGGTAAGGAATCGCTAACTTTAATAATCAACTTCTCTCTCCTCGTTGTTTCTCCGATCTAATCCGCGTGGAATGTCTCCCAAGCTTCGGCCTTTTAGGGTTTTGCTTCTTCTCAATATCCTGATCATGCTCAGGTTATTGTTGTTATCCTTTTTGGTAGTTTTGTTCTGTTCAATCCTGTCTCATTAATCTGCTTTAGGTTGCGTTCTGGAATTGAATACTAGTATTATGTGTTAAAATACTCTGAGTTCAATTTCAATCCTTTTTGTGCTGGAAGTTGGGAAGCGGAAGAAAGTTTGGATTTTTATAATTTTTTTTTTGGGGTTTGGCATCTGGAAATTTACTTTGTTTTTTAGTTTGCTTGGTGTTTTGGGCAACCAAATTGAGGTTACTGCTCTAATTGCGCAATAGTTTCATTTTATTTCCTATTTGGAATGTCTCTCAAGTTTGGAATTTTTTGGGTTTGTTTCCAATCAATACTTCAATCAGACTCAGGTTATTAGCATCATCTTTTTTTGTAGTTTGATTCTGTTCAATTCTCACTCTTTATTCTGCTTTCAATTGCGTTCGGAAAATCGAATGGTAGATTATGATTCTCCAAGTTGAATTTCTATCCTTGTGCTAAAGAGAAGTTGGGAAGCGAAAGAAAATTTGTATTTTTATAAGTAATTTC